>SCLH01001151.1:55604-78783 GCA_004367855.1 Oikopleura vanhoeffeni | reverse complement strand
GAAATTTTCTTATTATTATAATGGTTGAAAATGAATAAACACGAAAACGTTACCAATTTAAGTTTTTAAATCAATTGAAACTGTTCAAATAATCCATAATTGACCATAATTAACAAATTGAGAGTTTCTAAGAATACCAGCTAAACTTTAATCTGAATTAACTGATCCACGTAAATTTGTAATAGGATTTTTTTTATATTTATCTAGCTAGATATTAATCTGTTTTATTGTATCTGATAACGGTCAGCTGCTGGGGCCAAGGATAAGATATTTCCGGGTCGCCAGGTCGAAATTATGGACTCGGAACGCAGGTCGGGTCGGGTCAAGTTTGTGCCGACCTGACCAGACCTGGTAAAGTAGCCAACCTTCCGACCCGCAGAAATGTTTAAAAAAAAATTTTTATGTAGTTTATACTATAAATCGATCATTTATTACTATTTTCTTGGTTGCTCAGTTGATTGTTGCTTAGTAAGACAATTTTTGAAACTTTTTAAGAATTTTTACAATTTGAATGATTTCCGAAAATTCGTAAGTATCATTAGTGTGAACGCGATTGAGCCAACTCAAAAAATGAAAGAATGTTGAAAATGCCTGAAGGTGGGGTTACCCCACTGGGGTAGTTGACCCCAGGGAAAAAATTCTTCCGCGCATAATTTGGGAATTCCATATTATGAATCTTTATCGCAAATTTTCCAAACTATACGATTGTCAAAACAGCATAATTACTGCTGCATAAACTAAAATTTTGATTTCGGCCAATCGAAAAGAAGAACCGAAAAGTTTAAAAATAATCCACAGATTTTTGCCGACCCGACCTGCGTCGAAAAAAAATGTCGACCTGACGAAAACGTAACCAGGTGAACGCTCGACCCAACCCGGTGAAATTTAAAAAAAAAATCAAATCCCTGGCTGAGGCCTGGATTTTAAAAACTTTCCAAATTTCAAAAATATTTGGATTTTTTGTTTGTTTTTGTGTTTAATTGCATTTATTAATGACTAAAAGATTTCCGAAATCAAGAAAAGACAAAAGCTTGTTGTTTTTACTCAAATATTTTTATTTATTATCTATCATTTTAACAAAAAATAGACTCAACAAGCCTCAATTTTAACCTCCCCACACCCAGAAACGAGAACCTCGCCTCACACCCAAATAGGCCTATCAAAGGCAATACTTTGAGCGCTTATCACGGAAACTGCAAAGATATCAATTGATTTTTTTTCACTGATTAGATCAGAGAAAAATTAAGGTTAAATAACACATAAACATGTTCACAATTTCGGAAGTCTGTGAACTCGAAACTGCCAGAGAAAAGAGAGTTCACTCACTGGTATTTTCTTGGAAAACATACATTTTTTACAATCGACCACCAATCACATGAAGTCACAATTTCACAAATCGTTAATAAACTCACGTTGACCACCTAAATCCCCCCAGCACTTTGGCCAAAAAGGGGTTTTACGGTCTAGGGGCTTTAAGTGGTCATAAGCCAGGAGGATTATAAGTGTCATCAGGCCAAGGGGGTTATAAGTGGTCAAAAGCTTTTTGGGTCTGATAAAAGTTTCTAAGAATGTATTTCTCGAGAATGTTTTATTCTAATATCTTAAACGTATTCGCTTTTTACAATAAGAAATAATCGAAAAGTGCTTTTATTGCTCATGGTATTTAATCAAAGCATACACATTTCACCAAAGAACTTTACAGTCCTGCGCTTCCCCTGACTGGTTAAACTCTAACGGTTGACCCGCTTTTGACCAATGAGAGCACCGAATTTCACATTTTTGACCAATAAGGCTTCGAAAAAAGTTTCAAGCCCACGAACGCGAACCGAAAAGAGGCCTTTGTGATCCCAATCTTACTTGTATCTTACATTGTTGATATCGAAAAATTATCTCTATTGAGTCTTTCTCAGCACGCTCATAACTTTAGCCAGTTCCAGATTGACAAATACTCGATATTCAACTAAATTCAAGGAATCCCCGATTCATTGGTGACTTTCTTCAACAGTATCACGCGTGCTGAGAAAATACCAATAGCTTACTTTACGAATAAGATAATTTTCATTTATATCCTGATTCAGAGTGATAGAAAACACCAAATAATGTAAGAATGTACTAGACTGTGAAACATAAGCTTCCCTGAATCTGGCCGAAGTGCCTGTACACTCACCCGTCGCTGTAAAAATCCCTATCATATTACCGACCACTGACATCTCTTTCAACTACGAGCCCTAAACTGATGCAAACTCCCCTAACTGGCACACTTTTTGGTCGTATTGTACCAGTTATAAGACGAGACTTAGTTTAGTTTTCAGTTAAACTTTAAATTCCGGAGTAAACATAAATATCAAATCAAGATAATTTACGAGGCCCACAATATTTCAACTGGAGAGTCTTCAAAAATGTCAAGCTATCATTATTTATCGCCAAATGTGACAACTGTACATTCAGGAAATGAAATCACTTATTTCAAAACTCCAAAATATTCCTCAGTAATTTTCCAGCTAAATTGATAAGTTTTTTGGTGTGCAAATGCGATTTTTTACAACTTTTTTCTGACCACAAGATAAGAAAACTAATTTTATAACTCTGAATGAACTGTTTCTTCAAAAGTTGTGGTTATGTTTTAAATTGAAAATAAAAAGATCTTCTGTAAGTATTTTGTTCTGAAATTTTCTTAAACAGTACATTTCTTTATAATTTATGTATTCACTTACAAACTTCGACTACATTCTATACGAAAAAATTTCACTCAAGTTATCTATTACTATAAACAAGAATAATTAATTTAATTAGTCAATAGCTGTTGAAGAATAAAATAAAAAATTGCCTCAAACACACTATTTATAATTATAAAAAAAAATTTTTGGCGGGGGTTTTTAAGGGTGATCACAGGTCACCGTAAAATCAAATTATGCCGAAAAAAAGGGTGGGTTTAAGTGTTAAAGGGGGCTTAACTGGGGGAGCGGGCTTTACACAGTGGGAACCGCTGTAATTAGGTTAAAAAATCGATTTTACGCCCGTACTACCCTAATTTATATCTCTCTCAATTTGTAATATTATTATCTCGATCGCTAACAATACAATTATTCATATCGCCGCGCGTCAAAATATATGCAGCCAAAATGTGAAAAAATATTGCTAATCATCTGATAACTCAAAATCAGTACCACCTTATGTTCTACACTTGATCTTATTTGTCTTTGTCGGCTTATGAGGTTAAAATGCCGTTCAATTTTTTTGGAAAATAATTTTTTGAAAAATATTATATTTCGATTATTTGATTTCATAAAAAAATCACTGTGGAAAAAATTATTCTTCGTATAGAGACTGCAGAATGCATAAACTTATATGAAAAAAATCCTGAAATACTCACCTAAAAATTGGCTTTCTTAGAATTTCGACTTTGTGTATTGTTTTCAGACAACTAATTCTTTAAGAAATTTTGGCGAAAATCATAAAAAAAAGTAGGAAAAAATATCTTTCGAACGGCTAATCGTATAAAATTTCCAACAATATTTTTGGAAATAAAATTGCAAACTCTCTGACGCATTTGAATTGTAGGTCTGTGACAATGTTATTTCTGCGCCGTTTTGGCCCCCAAAATGTTTTTTGCCTTTAGATAGTCAAAGGGTGTGAGGGGTTTACCGTTCACGGAATTAAAATAGTAAACCAATTTTGGCATTACGTAAATCACCATGAACATTTTCAAAAATGCTGCTTATTTCGATGTCCGCCATCTTGTGTTTTGTATTTTTTCCTCAAAAGGGTTATCATTCTTAGCGTACCGGTATTTCAGGTTGATACATATTATTGAAAGCAAATTCAATAAATGTATAGTATAACTCTGTATCAAACTTACTTTGGTACGGAGGGAACTAGAAAGTGTTTTCCTGAGCACAATTTAAAAAAACTATATTTTAAGAGCAAAAGAGCTGATGTCTAACTATAAATATGCAAAAAATTTGCATTTGAGATACAAAATTGAATATGTTCCATCAAAATAAAAACTGAGATTATTCCCTGCTTCTTGTTCATTTTTGATAAAGGCTACATATAATATTGATAAAGGCTGTATATAATATCGAAGATTATACTTCTCCCTACTTTATCACTCACACGTGAAAACTGTGACTAGTGACCAATCAAATCACACAACTCTTCAAATAAGTAGATAATCGTGTGATTTGATTGGCTGTGATCTTTTCTGACGTCACAGTTATGACGCGTGAGTAAGAAAGCAAGCACAAGCAATATCTTCGATATAGCCCATATTTAAAATAAGCTTTCCCTCAAATCACAAAATTTGCGGTTTTTTGGTTCATAAGGACATTTCAATACAATGAATTTATATTGTAAAAAAACTTTCTATTTTTACAGAACTTTTTTTAATCGATTCAAATTTGAAAAATTTTCACTTTTTTGTTTATAAACGAACGTTTTTAGGTCAAATTCATTGTCAAATTCAATAACGGATATAAGAAGCCTCGATTTTAAAAGCTGAAAAGCTCATTTTTTGACGATTAAAAGTTAAGGCAGCCTTAATAAAACTTCTTGGGACGTTCTTTGAACTTGAAATTATACGGCTCTCTGGTCATTGACCAAAAGTAAACCATAATTAAAGGTTCAAATTTTAGTGTCACTTTAGAGGCTGCAACATACGAGCAAAATAACTTCAAATTCAATTTTCTCAAAATAGTTTTAGCAAGAATAAATTATTAGTGTACGACCTCAAAAATTCTTCTGTTGGAATTTTCAAATTCATGAAATGAACTTGAATACACTTGAAAAAGTAAAATAAGATCAAATATTCTGTGGTTAGTACTCCTGGAAACATTTTAAGGTTTAAGATTTTAACCAGCAATTTAAATTTAAAACCGGTATTTCCACCCATTAAAATACCGGCAAAAAGAAAAAAAAGTTAATTTTTATTTTTTCAAATTATACGCCTTAATTTTTTCCCGTTTTTTTGCTAAACCCCCTTATTTATAAGATAGATTTTGGCCTGGTTCGCTCCCTAACTATAGATTTGCCTGATAACAAGGAACAATTTAGAAATTCTCCCTGTTTTAAAGGTCGACCTTAGATGATGTTGTTTAGACTGATCGTAAACAAAAGTTCGTGGCCAGAGTTTAAAAATTCAAACTGTTGATATTCATGCCACATAATATTTCAGATTCAGTAACCTTTGACTTCACTTTAAATGAGCTGTTTAACCCTCAAATTCAATTTATTTTATTCCTAGACAACTCATGTGCGCCAACCTGTTTTTCAGTCTCACAAAAGAACTTGATTCAGTTCGCCCCATAAATTATAGGCCATAATTAAGGAGCGAACTGGGCCAAAATCCAACTTTTGAATTAGGAGGTTTAGCAAAAAACGGGAAAGAAAATTAAGGCGTATAATTTGAAATGGAAAAAAATGAACATTTTTTTCCCGTTATTTTTACCGGTGAAAATACCGGTTTTTAATTAAGTCATTTCTGACTAAATGGCCAAAAACTTTTTTTTTGCCCCGAATTGTTTTTTTCTGGGTCAACAACTCCGTGAGGTCAATGAATTTGTAACAACTACTGTGAAAAATACCTGATCAAATTTTCTTCAAAAATTATGGTTCCTAGTTTTGACATAAGAATCAGAGAAATTTGCCATGAAGAAATTTTCACTACGGACAATCGGGATTGAGATCTCTTCCTCACCAACTTTTCAACTTCGTCCCGGTCTCGAGTCGAGACTCTCGACCAACGTTAAATTTCAATCCCGACTCTAGAATCATTTTATATCTCACAAAAAAAACTTTAATAATCTGCATTTTCCCTATTCGAAATCGGTAAAGGCAAATTATTAAATGAATTTTTCTGACATCTCAAATAAGGTAGGCACGGCAAAAATCGACCAGCTCCGATTTTATTTATTTTCGGAGCACTTTTAGTTATTGTGCTGAAATTGACCAAGAAAAAATTTTGGAAAAACAATTATGTCCCGTTTTCCGAAAAATTAGCATTTTTCGAAAAAATTCCTTATCTTTTGGCTTGAAACTATTTCTGAATTTATTTCGAAAATTCCAAGCCAAAAGATAGGCAATTTCAAAAACGGTTTGTGAAATTTGAAAGGGTTGCAGGCTGTTTTAAAAATTTTTTTGTGTTTATACATTACTTTTCAATGATAATCTCTCACAAAAATTTAAGCACATATACGGTATATGCTATACCGCAACTTCATTTTGCCGTGCCTACCTTAATCTAAAACAGTTCGAGAAATTTTTCATAATTATTAATCAGAAAGAACAATCATCAAATGGGCTTTCAAAGAGGCGCAAGTTTTGTCATCTTATTATACATAAAAAGCGCTAGAACGCTTCATTCTGTTTTTCTGTTTAGTCTGACATTTTCGCTAAATTATCTGATGATTTATTTTTTAACACTTATAACAATTTGCTTAAGATTTGAGCCCTATAAAAAGAAAACACACTACGGTCACTACACAGAGCCCAAATCTTAAGCAAATTGTGGAAGGGGAATATTTCTAGTTTACCTATAAAAATGACAAGGAAGGAAAATGTAGGCGACGCTTCTGGTTGCTTAACGAATTCTGCATCTGATTCAATCGATTGACAATATTTTCTAATTGTCGAAGACTCTGAAGATGGCGATGGATTGAGCTGATTATCTTTTACGTGATACATTGTACATATTGATTTACAATTTCCAGTCCAATCCTGAAAAAATTATAATTTAATCGACGGTTTTTTTCAAAATTATGACGACTTTTGAAAACTCTGTTCTGATTGGACAATTATTAATAGACCACAGAAATAATCGATTCTGATTGGTTCGAATTTCAACCGATAAAAATCGTGCTAAAAATTCGAAAATTCGGAAAATCAGAAAAAATTTCGAAATTCGGAAAATTTCACACCTTTGAAAGTTTTTGATTTTCTCCCAAATTGTTCATTGCAAATTTTGAACACCCTAAAAACACTTCGAATTGAAATATTGTGAAAAAATCCAAATAGAAAATGATAGCGACGAAGAAAATTTTGGGTTATTTCATCAAATATATTTGACTCCGGGTTGGAAATGTTAAAAATTTAAAAAGATGAGAGTAATTTTTTCAACATTTGAGGTTAAATCTGGTCTCCCTATTCTTTGGAATCCTCCGGCAAAAATAATAAATCAAAACTAATAACAAAAATAAGGGATCAAAATTTGATTTTATTCTGAGGACTAAGAACCTCCAAAAATTCCTTGGGTAAACCTTTGTGAGCTTGGCTCAACATAATGTACGCTAGTAGTCCAGGTACCGTTAAAAACGTAATATTCTGCATATTATGTTATTTTACTGATACTCGAGCTACTCACGGACATTATGTTAAGCCCAGCTTACGAGGGTTCCCCCCGGGAAATTTTGGAGGTTCTTAGAGCCTTGGAATAGAATCAAGTTTTGGCCAGTTATAATTATATTATATACTTATTTTTAAAGTCGATAAAAAATCAGTATCGAAACCAAAATACAGTTTTTGACCCTCGATAATTGTCAAACGTAAGATTAATTATTCCTCGACGAAATTTTTGGTTGTTTTTTCTTCTCCTTTAAATTTTGCAATAAACTTGCACACGCGGAAAATTGATCAAGTTTAGATAAATGCAATTATGTTCATGTGAAAAAAAGCTTCTGATTTAATATTCTAACCAAATTTATGTTACACAAACCAATATTCTAACATATATTGGAATCGGTATTGCTCTCGTTATTCACAGAGCTTCAGCTAGATGTCAAAACTTTAATAATTCAAACTTTTGAAACAAAAAAACTGTTTTTTGGTTGACCCTTGGAAGCGGCAGTGGCTTTTTTGAGCAATAATATTTAAAACCTTGAAAATTTATCTATGAAATATCCTAAAGACTTTTTTTGAAAAACCAACAAAGGATTTGCCTAGGAAAATTTGACAGTATTGATTAAAACGTTCATTACCAACTTTACAAAATCTATTTAAGGACTCATTTAAGGACTCCCTTTTATTTGAATACTATTATTTTTGCTGATTACTTTAAAATCTATCCAAAACGCCGATTTAAAAACCTGACTGGCCAAAAAACATAAGAAAAAATCATTATTCTGGAAAATCTTCAAATTAGTCTCTTTTTCACAGATAAATTGCTCTGATTATAAATTTTGTGACATTGCTGCGAAGTAGCGTTAATTAAAACGCTGAACAAAAACAATATCGTCTATGTGGACAGATTCAGGTTTTAACAGTTTTTTGTAACGAAAAGTTATCTAATTTTCCAAATAAAATTTTCCAAATAAAATTTACAAATAAACTTAATCCTCGTTTATTTTCATATTATTTTGGTATAAAAATGTAGATCCATCATGACTTACGAACGACTTAGCATGGGAGTATTAAGAAAAGGCAAATGATGTGAAAATGGAAGCTGAGAGGAGTAAAAATAACTTGAATAAATTGACCAAAAATTAGTTTAGCTTCTAATGAACTTGTCATTTGAGTTATTTTTCGGGTTGTTTTATTATGCAAAATTAAAATTAAAAATAATCCAAAACGGGAAGTTAAATAACTGAGAAGTAATTAACTGCTAAAAAAGATTTACCGTTTTGGAACTAGTAATACTAGACCAAGTAAGTCTTAACTTTTTAAATTTTTCAAAGAACTAATTACAAGCTGGTTAAATAAAACAACCCTAACCGGATTCGTCTACAGACAGATTGCGACAACAAAAAGCAGTGTTAAGCTGTTCAGGATGATAAATAAGTTCGTTCTTGAACGTTGAAATCATATTTTATATGAAAAACTAATGAACTAATCTGAACTTAAAAAAATTTGTGAAACTATCATTTGCGATACATAGATCTCTAAGTGATATTTTGAAACATTTTTGTACGCTTTTCGAAGATTTTACTTATCCTGACAAAGTTAATTTTTGCACTCTCTTTTACATTAAAAGTTACTTTGTCTTGAAGTATGTTTTTGATTTATAGTGTCCGTATGGATATTTTTCGATATACTAAGTATTTTTAGAGAAAAAAAGGGTTCAAAAATGTTAATAACAAAAGTGTGTGATTTTGTTTCGGTTAATTAAGAAATGACTCGAAAGGAAATATTGTGCCCTTAATTCAATTCTCATCTATGCACGTTTTTTTATCACTTACATGCACGGCCCGTGCAGCACGCGGTCTGTTTTGAAACGTTATACAAATTCGATTTACTAAGAGTTTATTTCAACTTATCAGCATTAAGTTTTGGAATCATATGATATGATTCATATCGTTGTAGTGTTAACTACCCCTTATTTCAAAAAAAATGTCGAAAAACCTAAGAATCGATATAGAAAAATCATATCCAAATTTTTTTTTCTACGATGATCGTCTGCTATACGGTATATATCCTATACCTCCAGCATTTAAGTGAATGATTTGTGTTTTTTTTTAAACTTCTTTTTAGTAACATAATTCCAGCAATAGAACTTTTTAGTTCTGTTTCGATGTTCCGCCGGCCAAATAAAAACTTGCCGATGATATTCTTCATATTCGTGTTTCAAAACACGACGTCGCGACGCAGGGGGGGTGGGTAAATTTGAGAAATAAGGTGAATGATTAAACAGTGGAGTCAAAAATTTTGGCTGTCGTTTTTTTAACTTCAAAGTTTATTTGAATTTCAGAAAACATTCATGAGAAAAAAAGGATTAGTTTACTTACAGTATGTACTTTTTTTACTTGCGAAGTGAAAATTGTCCTTTAGGTAATTACGGCCAATAAAAAATGATAACTAGGTGGAGTTTATTTTTAAACCCTTGACATCGGCTAAAGCTTGGCGTTCAAAAAAATAATTGGCCGTAATAAGCTAAAAGACAATTTTCACTTCGGAAGTAAAAAAAGTATATACTGTATAATTAGGCCTCCCGAGCAAAAAATGAGCACCCGTTAAAAAGGTCCTATGAATTTGAAAATTTCGGATCTAAGATAGTTTTTGACGCTTGAAATTTTGGTCAAAAATTTTTTGGACTCCGACCACTCGGTGACGCTGTTAAAGGTGGTCAAATATCGGTATGTATAAATCGTATGTATATTCTTTTTAAAAATCTGTTGTAAATTTGTTCAAAACTAATTTTATATCCTTTCCCTGAGTAGCAAAATCGAAATATTTAAAAATTTTCTTGAAGTCGATGTTTCTTGTCTTTCTGATAATCCTGGTCCACCAAAATAAAAGCAATCCGTTCCATAATCTTCCAGCGAAATGCAACATTTGCTTAGACCAACATATAAAAAACTTTGTTGCGATGATGTTGGAAGTGACGTTTTGTTATCTTTGATGGCATATTCGAACCAGGAATCAGAATATCTAAAATACAGGATATTATTAGAACTACCAATGAGATAAGTTACTTTTTAAGAATTTACGAAATCTTCACTTGGAAGGGTTTCGACGGATTCACAACGTTTAGCAATTAAAGAGGTTTTGCTCAAAATTTTACTTTTTACAAATTTTAACAAAAAAACTTTTCGAACTCTGAAAAGTTGCAAAATCGATTATATAAAAAATATAACAATAATGAGCAAAAAAAAGTATAGACTATGCACATGTAATATAATTTATGCAGCATAGTCTATACTTTTTTTTGCTTATTATTGTTATATTTTTTTCGAAAATTCTAATATTGTGCGATTTTGATATTAAAAACTCTGAAGTTCAAATAAGATTACTCTTGAGAATGATAAATAAAATCGAAACGTAGATAAATAAATTAGTATGTCTATTTATAAAAATATTACATGTATCACGGTAGAAACTCATAATTTATAAAGTGTACGAAAAATGATAATATCATAATGATTTTATCGCTGATATAAATTAATTTTTCTAACGGATAAAAATGTCGGTTGGACATCAAACTGATGATTTGCTTAAGGGGGTTCTGTAGGCAAAATAGACTTTTTGAATTGCTTATTTCCCTCGGCATAGACATAGAAAGTGACTAAAAGTGAACCCGAAAGTGACTCCTTAAATAAGTAAACATTCCGACAAGGATTTAAAAATCCCTGAAGTACTGAAATTGTGGTCCAAAAAATTATTCAAGATATCATGTAAGAAAAAAGACGCTATATCCCTTTATCACCTTTTGGTTAGAATGCGTAGCCACAACGTTCAAATCACACGTTAAAAAGAGTAGTGGCTACGCATTCTAACCAAAAGGTGATAAAGGGATATATAAGATATGTGCAGCTACTAGCCTATTTTATAAATTTTTGAAAATACACCATTTGGATTTTTCTCCTAAATTGTCTTTATAAAAGGACCCTCCAAATCAAAAAGCGTAGGTATTGCCCATACTGATTATTCAGTATTACAGTATATACAGTATTATCCCCAAATTGACCTTATAGAGTGTGTCCTTAAAGACAAAAGCCATAGTAACTGCGTTAAAACGAATTTTTTCACTATTAAATTTATTCAAGTTGACACTTTTTTATGTAAAGAAAAAAATCAAATTGATAAGGTTATTAAAAAAGATGCTTGGTCCAATTTTTACTGTATCAGACTTCTTGATCAAAATCTTTGTCATTAGCACAATTTGAAATATTTAATACAGACCGCAGTATTTAAATAGACTTGGCAAGCCAGAAAATAAACATTGATAATAAAACCCCTAAACTTACTAAATGGTCGAAAACTGTGTCTAATTAATTTCATAATTGAAATTGCATGCACTGGTTTTGTGGAAAATGATTTATTAATATGAAACGGGTTATTAGAAACTCTGAAAATAAGACAATATCAAATCTTGCCATGCTTATAATCGCAAGATTTTTCATTTTTATCACAAATCCTAATTTTAAACCTGAATAACCCTAATAAAATTGTTTATCAACTTACACCTTTGAAAAAGTAAAGAATAATTTGGTGCGCCGTGAGAAGCGAAAAATCACTGAAACTAATTAATTTCCAAAATTTTTAATAAACATTTTTATAAATTTAAAAAGTATAAAATTTAAATTTTTCACAGATTTTCTTACAACAGAATGTTCATATTCAATCATTATTAAGAATATCTTAAACTCCAGAATCCTGCATTATAATAGTTTCAAAGGGTGGTAAGGAATTACGAGGGGTTAGTGTTTTTTGCTTGGGCCCTGACTTTTTGTGTCGCATGATCAAAATGCAGTTTTTTGTGGCAAGGGATAAGGGGGATTCTCGCCTGGGCTCTCACTTTTTGGTAAGTGTGGTTGAGCGGTGGTAGCGAGTTCTGCCAAAATTTGATGAGTCTTGTTCGTTTCTCAACTCCAAAAAAATTCAAAAATAAGAGAAAAACTTTATCTAAATTGAATTAATAATTAATTAACCAATAAAATTAAAAAAAAAAATTCGTGATGGTCAGTACAGTCCCTGCCGTCTCAAAGTTAATAAAAAAGTAAAAATTAGGCTCGAAATGCGTT
This sequence comes from Oikopleura vanhoeffeni, assembly GCA_004367855.1. NCBI lineage: Eukaryota > Metazoa > Chordata > Appendicularia > Copelata > Oikopleuridae > Oikopleura > Oikopleura vanhoeffeni. The sequence continues at coordinate 66,334 of SCLH01001151.1, read as the reverse complement.
GTATTGCAAAAATTAGTGAATCCCAAATTGTACAGGAATTATACAATCAGTTTTTAGGAAAATCTGAAAGAAATATCATCAGGTCGGCTCGGATTTTCCCCATCTGATCGGCCTAGCGGTATCATTTCAGAAATTGAATTGAAACATGATAATAGGCTTCATGATTTTCAAAAATATTTTTAAAAATTTAATTCTTCAGTTTAAATTCACAAAATTCGACCACTGTAGTTATCCCTCAATTAGTTGAAAGCAACAAGAAAAAACAGTATTACGGACGATAATTCAAATACTATGAATTGGACAACATATTTTTTGTTTTTTTTTCNAAATATTTAATACAGACCGCAGTATTTAAATAGACTTGGCAAGCCAGAAAATAAACATTGATAATAAAACCCCTAAACTTACTAAATGGTCGAAAACTGTGTCTAATTAATTTCATAATTGAAATTGCATGCACTGGTTTTGTGGAAAATGATTTATTAATATGAAACGGGTTATTAGAAACTCTGAAAATAAGACAATATCAAATCTTGCCATGCTTATAATCGCAAGATTTTTCATTTTTATCACAAATCTTAATTTTAAACCTGAATGACCCTAATAAAATTGTTTATCAACTTACACCTCTGAAAAAGTTAAGAATAATTTGGTGCGCCGTGAGAAGCGAAAAATCACTAAAACTAATTAATTTCCAAAATTTTTAATAAACATTTTTATAGATTTAAAAAGTATAAAATTTGAATTTTTCACAGATTTTCTAACAGCAGAATGTTCATATTCAATCATTATTAAGGGGGTGCCATAAGTCCTGCAGATTGGTACATTTTTTCAGAGCGATATATGAAAGAAAAAAAATGTGAAAATTTTATTTTTTATTTTTAATCGTCAACAAAATTGTTCATTCTTGGGAACGCTTATATTTTAAGTTTCTTAACATAACTAATTATCTGTGAAAATATTAAAAACCACTTTTCACTGTTCCTTCACTTCCAACTTAACCTGACTATAGAATTTTCTTTGAATGAGATATTAATAAACTTCAGACATTGTCGGGTGTTATGCGCTAGAAAGTCTTGTTTTAATACTGCAGAGTTAAAAATTTCCCTAATATCAAAGTTTTTTTTTCATAAAAAATGGTCAAAAATGACAAAAAGTAGAGAAAACCAACTTTTTTGAAATAAAAATTGACCTTTGATTGCGTTTTGATATTAAAAAATGTCCTGACTATTACAAAAAAAATGACGCCTTTAACACCCGAAATTTTACTGGAAATTTTTTGCTATCATAAAATTTTTATAAATTTAGTGCCAAATAACACTTATCGAGTGTACAGCTAAGTGTTAGAAATTAAATCGATAGTTTAGAAATGATAATCGCGCGTTCAACTCATTAGTTGACATACGGAGATTAAATAGATAAACAAAATAAATAATTGATTCTACCTGATTTTTTATTGGGAATTCGGAAAACCACAAATTAAAAATTTTGGACATGATTTGCGGAAAATTTTCAGAATATTTCCATTAAATTCGACAAAAGATGAAAAATTAAGATTTTATGATTTTCAAACAGCTGTCAGAAAATATGTAGGCGTTTTTGAAAAAAGTTAAAGTAGCCATTTTTTTCGTTTTTTGTCACAGATTGAAATATAAAAAACAGAAAAAAATTTTGGCCGAAAAATACGCAAAATTCTCACATTTCTTTGATTTGTTTCAAATTTTTACGATTTCAAAGATGACAACTCGAGCTCAAATCTTTCCTAAAATGCATTAAAATAATTTCATGAAGCTGAAACAAATTTAAATCTTTTTAGCTAACAATAATACGCATAAAAAAATATACTGACTTATTATTTTCGTAAGTTATAATGTCTTCAGTCTGCAGGGTTTATGGCACCCCCTTAAGAATATCTTAAACTCCAGAATCCTGCATTATACCGAATGTGTTTTAGCTTTTGGGGTGTTCCCCGAGGAGATTCACGCCTAACCAATCAAAACGAGACTTGGTTAATATATATAAGGGGCGTTTTAATCTCCCCGGGGAAAACCCCATAATCTAAAAGACATTCTGTAATAGTTTCAAAGGGCGGTAAGGGATTACGAGGGGTTAGTGTTTTTTGCTTGGGCCCTGCCTTTTTGTGTCGCATGATCAAAATGCAGTTTTTTGTGGCAAGGGATAAGGGGGGTTCTCGCCTGGGCTCTCACGTTTTGGTAAGTGTGGTTGAGCGGTGGTAGCGATTTCTGCCAAAATTTGGTCTTGTTCGTTTATCAACTCCAAAAAAATTAATAAATAAGGGAAAAACTTTATCTGAATTGAATTAAAAATTAATTAACCTATAAAATTAAAAAAAACGTTCGTGATTGTCAGTACAGTCCCTGCCGTCTCAAAGTTAATAAAATAGTAAAAATTGGGCTCGGAAATGCGTTGTATTGCAGAAATTGGTGAATCCCAAATTGTACAGGAATTATGCAATCAGTTTGTAGGAAAATCTGAAAGAAATATCATCAGGTCAGCTCGGATTTTTCCCATCTGATCGGCCTAGCGGTATTATTTCAGAAATTGAATTAAAAGATGATAATAGGCTTCATGATTTTCAAAAATATTTTTAAAAATTTAATTCTTCAGTTTAAATTCACAAAATTCGACCACTGTAGTTATCCCTCAATTAGTTGAAAGCAACAAGAAAAAGCAGTATTACGCACGATAATTCAAATACTATTAATTGGACAACATATTTTTTGTTTTTTTTTCATAACTGTGGTGTTCGTCTATATTGACACCCTTTATAAGGATAATATGCAAAAATATCCAAAGGGTATACAGTATACTGTAAACTTTTCTAGAAATATTTATAATTCCCTTTTTTTCGTAAAAATATGAGTAAAGTCCAAAAAAGATCATTATTTTTCGCCATAAGTACATTTGGCTTGTACTTTTAGCTCTTCACCGTTATTTAAGAAATTTTTTTAAAACAATTATAGAAAATAATGACAATATGGTACCAAAAGCTGTGGACACTATGGCAAAATCTAAGCTGCCCTGATAGACGGAAACCACAGTTTCAAATGCGAAGAAAAAAGAAGGAGAGTTAGAAGGTGAAAAGTGCTGTCCATTTTATGTTTTTCGCTACAAAAAAGCTACTCCTGGCCTACAATAAATTTTACTAAAGTTGAGGATCATAATTGATATCGAACTTCAATAAACTATTGATAAAGACCCACAATTCACTTTATTCAATGAACCAAATTTAAACATCATCTGAGACAATTTGTGTTGTACAAAAAATGTTCCAAAACCGCATAAGTTAAAATTATTCCACGATTACAACCCTTATTTAAATGTGATGATTCAGTATCATTTTATCGGTCATTTAAGAACTGACATAATCGCGTCAGATCCTAGAAAATTATTTCACTTTGAAAATATATTTTCACGAATTTCGCATTATTTGCTTTTCGCATAATTCGATTATTGGATAAATGACGTTGAAAGTTAAAATGTTCCTTTCTGCAGCAATTTAAATTTACGCGTCAAGTTTACTTTTAATGTGAGCGTCATAACCGGATTATATCAGCTACTTATAAACTTTTAAATATATTGGTTACTCTTTATATTTTGAAATAAACTCCGTTATTTTGCAACCAATTTCTGCCATATTATTTTCACAAGTATACAAAACTAAACATTCTGCGAAAGAAATGGTTAGAAAATATCGTTAGTTATTTTATGACAAAATCGTTCTTAGATTCTAATAATTGGAAGTCACTGCTCGGCCGTTCTCAAAATCTCACTTATAAATGAGACTCGACATTTGCGTTTGGTGGTTTAACCCTTGGAAGCTCCGAATCGAATAAATCGGTGGAGGCTCCAAAGCCGATTTTTCGGTCCGACTTTGCGCGCTTATATTGTAATAACTACACATCAGAATTATTTCTTCTTAGACTTAAGTTCAAGCCGAAGGCCCAAATTGTTGTAATAATTTAATACATTTGAAATTTTTCGACTATAAAGTAAGGAAAATGAGCGTCAAAAAAGACGTTTAAAGTTATGGCTACCATGAAAAGCCCGAAAATTTTCAGAAAATATTTTTAACCTGAACTAACTGATGCAAACCTTGGCTCTCTAGTCCTGCTTGGCGGTCTCAATATCAAGCACCCTTGACTATTATCATACCAAAGAAAATCACTTGAACAACATTACTGGGATTCGAAGCGCTCTAGAGATAGTCTCATTTTTCAGATGCACTAAGGTTGGGAAAAGAATATAAAAGAGGTTCAAAAAACTCGACTTTAATGTCTATATTTGAAATGCGAACCCAAAGTAGTTGATTTCGCCAAAAAACGAATGATGGACATTACATGCTAGTGATAAGCTTCAATATCAACTAGAAATAACTCATGCTGACTTTATTGTCTCAAAATATAATTAAATTTCAAGAAGACTTATTTTTCTCAGCATTCCAGCAATTTCCTCTCACCACCCCTAAACGATTATCTAGCAGGTGAAAGCGACAAAAAAATGAGATGTGTTCGAAATTGAATTTCTTACCTGGTGGTCACTGTAGTCAATAAAGCTAAAATAACTCCAAAAGCTTTTATCCCATCTTTGACATGCTTTTCCATTAGATTTTGTTTCTCGATTAAGATCTCAGTCTTCGTTTTTTTTCCCGGTCAGTTTCTTCATAGGGGTCAGAAATAAATGTTCAGAAATTTAAATATATTCAATGGTTTTTCAAGATAAGTCACACTAGAATGTATCGCTCAAATAAAATCTGCATCTTAAAAGAATAAATTATTTATAAAATGTGTTCAAATTTGTGCATTTAAAGTATATTTTAACTGAGGCAGGAAAAAGCAGCTACAAAAAAATTAATCTTTAATGAACAAGTCGAACAGCTTTAACAATCTTCTAAAAAAGTATGTTTCCGCAACAAAGTAAGAAATTAATTCGAAATATTTTATTTATTCTGTCTTTGGATCAACTTGAACTGTTCCATTTTACTCTCAGATAAATTTCAAACTTTACTGATTAGGAGAATGAGAGCTAGCTCACAGTTAACGCGTGTGCGGTGAGACCATTTAAAAGTATCCATCTCTACCATGATTTGGGTAGTACGTTCAGAGATCCTTTTTATTGTAAAAACTTCGAAGTATAATTTTCAAAATACTTTTTGTATTCTATCTATTGCTCTACGAATGCGTTCGCGCAAGAAGTTCACCAGTATTTTTTTGAAAGTAATTAACAAGTATCAATGCAAAATCAAAAAAAATATTTAAAAGGGGAAAATTTCGTAAATTTACAGCTGATTTCCGTCTACGCACTTATCAATGAGAACTTATCATAGCGTAATACATTTAAAAAAATCAACTTAAAATTAGGTCAGCTTAAATGTATTCGATTAACGGTCAGCAATTGCTTTAATTAAAGTCTATCTCTTGAAAATATCCGGTATGAAGCTTTTTTACAAAAAAATCTGAACATTCAATAAAAAATCGTCATTTCGGGAAAAATATACATAATTTATATCAAATATATTTTCTGAGTAAATTCAAGAAAAAATTAAAGAGTGTTCTGAAAATGAAGCTAAAGCTGAGTTATAAAATACCATTCCCAGTTAAAGGGGTCTTGAGTTAGATTCTCCCACCTAATAATTTGTCGAACTTCTTTTTTATAACATATTGAATAAATATTATTAATATAGCCAAAAATGGATGTTTATTTTCTTTTTATTTATCAAGGTTCACAGTGTCCCACTCAATTTATTATTCGTAAGTTTATTTAAAATTGAAACTTTAAAAGTTGTACATTTAGATACTATACAAAATCAAGGATGACTTCGCCTCACACCACAGAGCCCATTAATGATCACTACACGTCCACGAAAACCAATAATTTTCTCATTTTACAATGAACTTATACAGTATATGTTATGTTACTAATACAAATTAAACTTGAATATAAAAAAGTAATTTCCGACGTTTCGGATATTTTATTCCATATTCATTGTACGGAATAAAAAACTGAGTCTTCAAAAAATCAGCTACCCGCCAGGTCCTATAAAGGTCCTATATATCTTATAATTAAGGACCTAGGATAGTTGTTCACGCTGAAATTTCCGGCCAAAATATTGTACGGTGGAACACTTGGTGGCTTTGTTAAGAGTGGTCAAAGTTTTCCTTTAAACATAAAGCAAAATGTGCATATTTTTTCTCAACTTTTAGTCACTTTTTCGGATAGATCGTATAATTCTGCTCCAGATTTACATTTCTAATTTTAACAACCAATATTACGTGGTGTAGCACCAAAAACTACACCAGGTCCAAAAAGTAGTAAAGGCGCTAGTAGACTAAATGCCCCAACACCTGCAAAAAACAAATGAGATAAGATTTTTTTGCAGGTGCTGGGATATCGTTTTTTATGTAACTTTATTTTATTGAAGAAAATTATATTGATTACCGACCCTCAGAGCTCAGATCCTGAATATGTGAAAACTGCGAAATCTGAGCATTTGATTGGTTGATCGTTTCTTAATCTGACCGATGAAATCGGCCTATTCCGCAATCCAGGGTTTTGATTGAGCCCTAATATCTTGCGTTGTTTGTATCATTCAAATATTCAGAATCTGTACTCTGAGAGTCGGTTATCCATATAGTAAATAAATGGTCTTCTTGATACGCCTGCAAATTGTGGATGTCATCAAAATCATCTTCCACGATCGGATCACGTCCAAGAACCGATCGAATGGATATTGTAGTAGTAGCCCAACAAGCTAACAAGTTTCAAAAAACATATTTGTGGGTGGGTTTAAAACAATATATTGGAATGAAAATGTTTCAAGGTTTACTATTTTGAAACTATCCTTTTGGGTCAAATTGTGTCAAACTGGACCGTTTGACTAATTTGACGGTGTCTTTGATCCCCATAGATAAGAGAATCTATCAAAACTTCTTTTGCTGAAATCGTTGTTCCGATTTCACCTTCTTGAAAACTTTGGAGCCCACAAAACTGCAGTCCTCCATTTTCATTTAAAATTGGCTTAGAAAAGAGTAATTTTTTGTTAAATCGAATAAAAAAATAACTCACTTGCTATAATACCGATAAACATCGGCTTCGGCGAATAAAGCAATAAAATTTACGAAAAGGTCATGTAAAAAAATTGTAGAGTTATTTTTTTCGATGTAAAAGATATGTGCTTCCGTAACCATGAGTAATACATATCTTTCAGGTGAGGTGAATTCTTTTTACCTGGCGATGGGCTATGCAAATTATGCGGGGGTGGCCATTCGATAAAGTAGATGTCAACAGCGAGATTACAAAAAAAAGTAACTAAATTTTTCAATGAAAAAACTGAATTGAATCAAAACAAAAAATTGTAATTCATATTTTTTTTGAAGGACTAGAATTTGTAAGCAAAAATGTACCTGACCTTTTTTGTAATATCGCATAATGCGATTCGCATTCACATTTTTCTGAATCTGCTCCATTTTTTATTTTTGATCTTACGTTTTTGAGTAAATTTGTATTTCTTCACAAGTGATTTCTATAAGTTGCGTGGGTGAGGACGTATTTTCGAAAACACTCGTGGATTGAAGACCGAAAATTGCAGGTTATTTCCGGGGAAGTGACTTTTTAGAAAATTTAATTCCTTATCTATTCAATCGTTTATTTTTGTTCTGACGTCTCTCATTTTCTCGCAAATAAATTGCGTAGGTTAAAGGTCACTTTTAAAATGTCACTATTCTCCAGGATTTATAAACTCGAAGTGAAAATTAAAAAATTTAAAAGTTTAAGTCTATCCTTAATCTAGGGAACAGGTACTGCTTATCGTGTGTTTTGAAGAACGCAGGTGTGGGTGAGGGTTAAATTGAAAATGTCAAAATATGTTTTCTCAATTAAGAACATGTGTTCATATAACTCAAACTTAGTATCAGTAATAGTATTAATCTTTCTAAGTTATGATTCGTTAATCAAACCAGAGATTTATCAATTTAAAATCTGTGATTGAAATAAACAATTATGGTGCATATTTTTTCAAATGTCTTGAAAAAAAGGCACCATAATTGTTTATTTCAATCAGAGATTTATAAATAGATATATTTTCCACTCGAAACTTTCGGTTACTTACGAATACATGTTCTTAATTGAGAAAACTTATTTTTAACTATCAATTTAAACTTTCAGACTCAATGTCCCAGCAATTGCAGAAAAATCTTATCCCACTTGTTTTTTGCAGGTGTTGGGGCATTTATTTTACTGGCGCCTTTACTACTTCAAAATTTATAAATTCATATGAACTTTTCATCGGGTACTTTTTTCGCTCGGGTGGCCTTACTGGATGATAAATCTTTTCTGTGATTTGAAAAATCTCATCTTGATCGTCTATAAAACGATAATCTAAAAGTAAAACTATTAATTATTCTGAGTTTCAGAGAAATGACTTGAAGAAAATAAAACGTCGTATGATGACGTCGAAGCAACCGCAGACAAAAATAAATAATATTGGAAGAATCCCCAAATAAATTCCTAAAAACTAGCACGAAAATGCCAAAAAAGACACAGAAATAAGAGTGCCACGAACTTTCCATGAATATCAGTCATAGATTGAGCCGTTGAACACATGAATGTCATTTAAATCGAAAAATTGTTCAGAAAATTTTTTTCAAATTTTTTTTGTCGATTCTTTCCAAAATTTTGTAAGCAAACCATAACGTTACCCCCACCTGCACGAGCGTGTTTCAGAACACAGAGACCAAAAATATTGTGAGGAAGTGTCATTTTGGCCGGCGGAATATCGGCACAGACCTCCGATAGTTCCCCTTATTTTTAATTTCGAGAATTTTGGTGAGTTCTAGAAATTTCTCATCAGACCGAAAATGCATTATTTGGATGCAATTTCTTGTTCAATGCGGTTAAAACAGTACTGGAACAAGATAATGATCTACGAATATACTTACTAGAGTGACTTTTGGAGGGGAAAACTTTGGCATTATTAAATTTGACAGTCGGCGCCACCTGGTGGTGAAAAGAGCTATTTCGCTATATTTGAGAAATCGCTTTATTTTGATCAAGTGACGACCAAAATTTTTTTTCGTAATTTTTTTTCCATTTTCCCATATATAACTACCCTCGAAGAAATTTTGGAACAACCCACCCTTAGTTCTATTAGTCGATATTAATGGGATGCGACAATCTAACTATGTGTGTGTTCTGAAACACTCTCGTGCAGGTGAGGGGGGGTAGGACATCTCGTGCAGGTGAGGGTAAGGGAGTGGGCGTCGATATCTCAGCTTAACGTATAATACTTTTTGATACATCTATTTTGTAGAAAATTTTCTGCCAAGTTTTTTCACTTATAATATTTTTTTTTGTTTTTGGGATTTTCCCATAGAAAAATCTGTTTTTAGGAGGTTAAAATTAAAGTTTGAATTAAGGGTTACGATCATTGAGATTTCTCATATAACTTTTTTGTTTGCCCTATTTTGTAGTGAATTTTTCACTTAGTTTTTTAACTCCAAGGATTTTTTCTGAATTTTGTATTTTTTAAAATAAAGTAGTTTTTAGAAAACTTATAGTTCAGAATTTCGACGAAAACTAGAAATTCACAAAAATCAAAAAAAGGGCTACATTTGAACCCTAATCTAGGCTTTGCGGTGAATTTGATGAACAAATTGAAATTTTACCATATATATTTAAGGAGAAGTAGGCGTTTGCGCGAGGCTCCCAAATAAGCTGTTATGACCACCAGAGGCCTAATTTTCAAAAAAAGGCTACATTTAGTGATGTGCATTTATATATTAATAAAAAGTGATGAGAGATGAATGAGTAGTAAGCTTTTTAGTGCTTTTAGGGAGGCCTACTAAAATTCACTTTTTGAGCGTAGGTTGAAGTATCAGATGACTTGAATAGTACTAACAACTTCCTCAAGAGTTCTAGGTACGTGGAATAAAATAAAATCATTTCTGACTCTAGGTTTCTCAGAAACTTCACTTGAAAATGTGTAAAAAAGAGCCCAATTATCGACGGCCACTCCTCAATATGACACATAATTATTTTGGTCGCCAGTATATTCGAAAGTTTATTTTCTCAAGTGATTTTCCCTGAAACTCAGAATGATTAAACTTACTTTTAAATAAATTATTTTCTGAACAGAGTGCCGTGAATCTATCTGCGTTCTAGAATCTAGATTTTGGGATTAGAATATATTTTATTTGCAATATTATTATTATCATCTCTGTAGTTTTTTATTGATATTAATTGAGTTTCAAAAATTCACAGATTTGAAATCTAGTGATATTAAAAAAATTATTTTGCGTGGGAAAAGACTCACTGTTATTTAAATTGTTAAATTAACGAAACAAGTAACTAACCCGATAATAAAGCAAATTTTGTTTACTTGCTTTTGAGAACCAGCTGAAAGCTCGCCAGATAACAAATCCACTCACTATTATCTTTTGGCCCTAGGAAGTCGTTTACCTACAAATTATCGGTAACAAACCTAGGCTTTGAAAAATTTCGGTTTAGCAAGCCGTTTTGAAAATTCGGATTCGCAAGCGTCGGTTTGAAATTTGTCGGAATCAGTGAATGTTCTGGATCGGCAACGCTCCAGTTGAAAAAAGTTCGGATTCGCAACATCGGTTTGAAAAAGTTCCGATTCGCAAGCTCGTTAGAAAAATTCGGATTTCGGCAACTCCCAGTTTGAAAAAGTTCGATCCCCATCCTCCTCTTCT
>SCLH01001151.1:30215-44470 GCA_004367855.1 Oikopleura vanhoeffeni | reverse complement strand
ATTACGACACCTACCCCCTTAAGTAAATTAAAAAAAAAATCCGTAAGCAAATTGTGTGCTTCGATAATTTAGAAATAAGTAAAAATTTGCTTGAAACCTGGGTGCAGTTTTAGAAAGTAATATTTTTTTCACTGGGTCAGACCCACTTATAACTCTCGCTTCCGATCCAACTGTGCCGATCATCCCTTTCGATCAAACTGCCCCAACAACTTCTGCAATTATTAAGACTTCGACCACCGGTATCACAACAACTGCAGAAAGTTATTCGAATAACGATGAAATGTTTCATGAGTCTAATAGACATGTTGCCCAAAGTCAGATCAGACTCAAACCGGCTGGCTGGAAAAACCAATTGCCAAATAGTAAACTACGAATTTTATTGATGACTCAACATAGATCAGGCAAGGGGCTGAAAAGTATTTTAGAAAATTATTTCACTAAATCGGCCATGAACAATCTTAGACTTTGATTTTGTTAAAAGTGTTTTAAGTTAAATTTCAAACAAAAGTACCCGGATTTGATACGCTATTTTGTTTATATGAAATTAATATTATAAATGACATACACGGAGGGCGATATCGCCGAACAAAACCTACGCAATTTGAGAACATGATTGCGTTCTGCGGAAAACTTAATTCTACTTTTTTTGGTGATTCAATTCATTCGAACCAACTGTAAAACACCTTTTAAATTAAAAACAAATTCAACATATGACGTCATTTTAAAAGCCTACTTTTTTCTTTCAATTTCAAACAAAAAAATTAATTTCTGTCCCCATATCGCCGAATGTGCCAATATCGTCGAATTTGGCAATATCGCTGAAATTTTTTGTCGCAGAAGTTCCGGCGATATTGAGCCCCGAGCAGGTATTACCTCCAATTTATTTTAATTCAATCTGAACTTGATGAAAATATTGCACCTATGCGTGCGCGATCTAAATTGAGTACGGAGTAAATAAAAGCTAAACTCTTGGTTTTGCCCTCATTTTCTAGGCAAATTTCAAGTTCGTCATAAACATATTTTGATAGGCAATTTTTTGAGCTCTCGGTGAATTCACTTGCTTCATTTTTAACATCTTTGAATACATTTTAACCTTTGTGAGGGTCATCTTTTGCTGGAGAACTGTTCAATCAACATGACGATGTATTTTATATGTATGAACCATTAAAAATAATACCAGGAGGATGTCAAAAAATCACAAAAGATGAGAGAATTGAATTGCTGGATAGTTTTATGAACTGTAATTTTCCAGATTTTGATAAAGAAGAAATTAATAAAGTCGGTAGTAATCTTGATGGAAACTTCATTTTTAGATACAAGACTAAGAGACTATGCAAGGTTAGTAGGTTGCTCAAGCTTTCTCTCATAATAGACACAGAGACGTTTATAAAAACTCGAAAACGCCATTTGATCAATTTAAGGGCTTTGAAAAAGTCGACATAAAACCCAAAATTTTAATCATCACTTTGTGATTGGTCAAAAATGAACCAATCAGCATCAAGGCTTTATTTTGCCAAGTAAAACCATAAAGTTACCATCATATTATAAACAGCTTGTCATCATATTTTGTCTATTAATTTCAATCAGAAAAACTAAACTGCAATGATTTAATTGCTGAATGATCTTTATTAAAATATTGCGTTTTAATATATGAGTTTTGCAGCAGTCATTCACTAATCGCAATCGCTGCGAAAACCATATATTTTAATGCAATATTGCAAAAAAACATTTATCCAGAATTCAAACATTTCTTTTTATTTATTTTTAATTTCATTTCTAGCCTCCATTTTGTGCGGAAGATTTTTCATCTGATCCAAAATCCTGCCGAGAATGTCCATATTTAAATACTGAATATACTCGAGAAGTTTGTTCCGAAAAAATTCCAGTCATGAAGGTTCTTAGCTTCTGCGATCTTGAAAATATCAAAAAATTTATAGGAAAGGAATTTATTTTTAAATTATTCAGAGTTTGTAGCAAACTTAACTCTCAAAATTTTTTGGTAACACGTGACCAAAGTTCGCCTTTCTTAATTTTTTAACTTTAATTCCAGAAAATTTTTAAGGTTAAGCTCCAAGTTAAATACCATTAAAATTCCTTGTAAAGATGATGGCGTGAATATTAAAATATTAATGCTAGCTAGAGACCCAAGAGGAATTTACATGTCGCGAAAGCAAATTTTCACAGATTTCACTGATCTTGAAATGCAAAATAATATCAAATGGACTTGTCAACATCTAGCTAAAAATATGCATGATTATGACCTGTTTGATTGGTTAAAATCTAAAATTAAATTTGTCAGATATGAGGATGTGGCCTTGAATCCGATAAAACTTGCGACCGAAATTTACGAATTTTTGGGATTGGACTTTCCAGAAAATATTAAAAAATGGCTTGATGAAAACACAAATTCTAGTGATAATGTTGGCACTTACACCACAGCAAGAAATTCTAGAAAGGGTTACTTTTCAGGGAAAATTTTTTTAGTTTCAAAATTAGTGAGAAAAGTGATATTTATGTGTACGGGTTCTCTAACGTGTTAAAATCCGGAAAATATACTTACTCGAGGTTTTTTAAAATAATATTACTATCCGTTATTGCATGTCCTGGCAGTACTAAATCGTGTACATATCACCTCGGTTTTCACTTAAAAAAACTATTTCACCGCTAGCTCCACCTTGCGGTCACTCGAGACCCCTTGTTTTCAAAAAATTGATGATTGCACATATTTGAGAACAAAACCTTAACTTTCGAGTCAGCTCATTTATTTTTTGAACCCGCGGACTTAATGGTCACTTTTCTTCCGATTTTTTAAGGCAAAGCTCAAATTAATAAAAAAATCGGCCTGAATTGACCACAAAACGTAGTCACAAGTTGGCAGTACCGACTAAGTACTCATTGTTGTCTCTCATTTTTTTTTGTTTTTTATCGCCAGTATTTGCGGTCAGGGAACAAATAATAAATTTTGAAAATTATGATGAATTGCAGCGTTGAAATCAAATTTAAGTGTTCACAATACCATAGGCATCAGGGGTTTCCCAAGTTGTGTGTTTTCAATGCGCGTCACTCACTGGCCGGTTATACTAAACACAATAGCTGCGCCTACACAAAAAAATGTTGCGAATTCGCAATTTCCCTGATAAGTATAGTAATCAGAAAATATACAGCCTGAGTTTTCTCGTTAACTGCGTTTTTTTTGTCCGCCGGTGAGACAGCCATATTTACTTGATTTAAGACCATTGATGACTCATTTTTGGCACGTGATGAAAGCATTTTTTTTATCCGTAAAGGCATTTTTTTGTCCGCGATTTTTCATTTCAGGTGATATTTTTGAATTCACATTGTTGAATTTTAAAATGTATTCTAAAGAGAATTCAATCCATTTTTTAATATTTCTCTATTTATTTATCAGAAAAATGATTAAATTATTTTTCGTTTTTTGAAATTATATTTTCTTAGTAAAACATAATTTTAAATTCTAGATGTGAATATTTCGAAATCGATTTTCTAACCAAGAAGGCGTTTTATCCTCCATGAAGGCGTTTTTCTATGTTCTTGAACGCTTTTTTTTGTCCACAAAAAAAAGCCTTTAAAATCTTTGTTTACTGATGGCGTTTTTTTCTTCCTCGTTTGACTGTCTAACCAGCGGACGAAAAAAAACGCAGTAAACGAGAAAACTCAGGCTGTACTGATATTTAAATATGCACCGGAATATAAAACACTTCATTGAATCTTAATTTTCGCCCCAATGTAACCTTAATAAGTGAAACTGCTTTCAAATGGAAGTCGGAAATTAATATGAATGAAATCAAAATGATTCAAGATTCATGCGGAGAAGCTATGGAGAGATTTGGATATAAATTTATTAAAACTCAAACTGAATTAACTAATGAAACTTTCAATGTCATGAATGAAAACTTTGATAATATGTCTTAATGTCTGCCGATCTTAATGTCCGATTCCTTCTGCAGTAAATTATCTTTTAATAACAAAAAATTTGCAAGTGACGCTCCAAGCTTCCTATCGTCATGTCTTTCGAGGAAATTAAATCTGCAAAATTTTCGAAAATTTAAACAACAATTTTTTGAACGCTGCGTTTCAAAGCGGCGTATCAAATGCTGCATTTAGGGAGTTATGTACGCAAATTGATTTTGCTTAAAAATTTTGTCTCGACTTAATCGGCCGAAAAATAATAATGCGCGTGGTCTAAGGCTTCCACAACCTCAAGTTTACTCATCAGCAGGCGCTAAAGTGCAAATTCTATCGCATCTTATAAACGCGATTCTCCTTTTTTTGGCGGATTAAGTCGGGACAAAAATTTAAGGCAAAATCAATTTGCGTACAAGCCCCTGAACTAAAAAAAAGCAACGAAAAATTGATCAACATCTCAGATTAAATTTTGAGCGATTGCTGACGTTTTTTTGAAAAAACAAATTTGTATTAAAAGTTAAATTTTTTCTGATATCGAATTTTTAGAATTCCAGGAATTTCATGTGAAAAATTTTTGCAGTGCTAACATCGGCGTTTATTTTTTTTCAATAGAATATGATTTTAAAGAAAATTTCCGACATAAAATATATTTCTTGTGTATAAAAACTTATCAAAGTTTTTTTTCTTGCAATTGCAGCCAAAACAGACACTATTAGAATTGAAATTAAGTGCATAATAATCAAATGAATCAACTTTTCCTCTGCCTCGATGCATGCTTATTAGCAATTGCGAACATCGAATTTCCCATGTTGAAGAGTCTTTCAGCCTCTGTTGGACATTCGGGCGACCCCACAACTAAAAATTTCAAATGAAAGCCATAAACTCGACAGATTGCTTAAACCAAAATTAATTTATAACTATCATCGTCGGCAAAGCCCGTATCTTTTGTTAATATCCCGGCCCTACGACGTAAAAACACACTACGTTTGCTAATCAGGGACGGAATATTAAGTAAAGTGTTATAAAGGGATATCCTGTTCCGAGTGAAAAAACACACAGAGAGAGATGTCAGTGTGGTGCAAGATAGCGATTTAAGCGACGAATGAGTGTACAGGCCGCCTGTCGACCAATCAGAGACGCTTATTTTCCAGTCTATTACAACCTTATCGTTTATGTAATTTTCCCTCTGGACAGTATATCCCTTGTCTACGCTTTTGAAAATCATCATGTTGGTCGATGCTCAATTCGGCCAAGCTGATTGGTTATCGACCTAGATTCTCAAAAGTGTGAACAAGAGATATACAGTGGATATTTTATTCATTCACACCTAGGCTTTTATTGGTATATTTCGAACTTAGTTGGTGGATACGAATTTATATTGGGATTAATTGAAGAGTTCCGATCATTTTATTTTGTTCCACCAAATTCGAAATCTTGATATTTTAGACAAAAAATGCAACTACCCCCTTAAATAAATAAAATATTTTTGCGTAGGCGCCGATAATTTAAATTTTCGAATTCGTAAATTAACCAAAAATACAAAATCGTTCGAAACTTGTCTGAGCTCGAAACTATCTTCTCAAAAAGCAATCATATTATTATAGATTCAGCTAAGCAGAATGTTTATTTAAAAAAAATTTCAGTTTCTTCCTTCTTTCAGCCTTTTTCAAAAAAATTAGTTCGATATGAAGAAAAACTTTCTTAAGAATACCGTTTGACCAATAAATTCTTAAAGTACACTTTAAAGTGCCTGCAGTTGATTTATATTTTCGTTAATTTATTTAAAATCTCGGGTTGAACTGTCTGATTTGAACAGCATCAATTTATTTGTGAAAAAATAACTCTTCAGAAAATTTTCTTCAAAAAATTTTCTCTTCAGTAATGATTCCAGTCTGAATTTATACAATAACGTCACATGAAACTCACCGCAATCTGACGAACTCGGGCTCAACAATCCGAATATTTTTGCATTCAAATCTGATAGCTCATCGAAAGTTCCCAAACCCAGCAACGCAAGAAAAAATAATAACTTCAAGCAAATCATTTTATCGGAGGAATGATAATTTCGCAATACTCTTTGCTCTTATATTCGAAATTTTTTAAATTAGCAATTATTTGGTAACTTTCCAAGTGGCCACCTTTCGTGCATTTGTTTATCTCGAATAATGTATTTGTCATCAATAATTCATTTTTGAAGATAGATACGACTTTTGAAGTACAGTTTTTGACTGATTAAAACCCAGTGGTCATGTCGCGTATTTCATTTTTGAGGTGCAAGTAGTCACTTAATGTTAGTAAACTAATTTGGTGTATAATAATGGTATTAAAAAGCAACGTTTTGATAATTCATTTCAAGCTGATTTTTATTTTGTAAGTTCATTGTGCGTTTTTGTAATGTCAGCGTGGCAAAAAGTGAGTTTTATAAATTCCTGAGGTCGCTTTTTTATCGATAACCCACTTAAGGGGTATCTTTTCTAAGAGAACCAGACGAGATAGCGACAAAGGGTTTTCTGCATCTGGATTTTTACCGAATTTCGAGCGCAGGAAATTTTTCTTTTTCTCCGATGATTACCGGTTCACCGGTAATTCGCAAAAAACGGGTTGTCCGGTCATTTTGAGCAATTTCGATGACTGATTTCCGGTCACGTGATCAACCTAGGAAGCCAAAAAAATTTTCTACCGCATATTTTTCTCCAAGGTTTCACGTGCAGGAAACCATTTGTCACTATCTTGTCTAGTTCTCCCAGTCAAAATCACAATGGTGCAACCAAAAGAAAGGACCTGATTCATTCACGATCGTCTGAAGGTTTGCATTTTTTAAAAATTTACAAAGTCGATTTTTCAGA
This sequence comes from Oikopleura vanhoeffeni, assembly GCA_004367855.1. Classification (NCBI taxonomy): domain Eukaryota; kingdom Metazoa; phylum Chordata; class Appendicularia; order Copelata; family Oikopleuridae; genus Oikopleura; species Oikopleura vanhoeffeni. The sequence continues at coordinate 37,697 of SCLH01001151.1, read as the reverse complement.
AAAAAGTCTTCTGGTCGAATCGATTTTCAGGATCACAAATTTTTTTCGGGAGAGCAAAAAATGTATTTCTACGTATAATAAATAAGATCTAGTCCGAACGGGGAAACTAAAAGAAAGCTGCTCAACTGGTCACATATCATTTCACGAATGTTCCCAAACTCTGCACACTTTCAAAACTGCCTATGTTCGAGATTTTGATTTTCAAATTAACGGTAACAATCTACAAAACCGAAGAAATTCTCAAAATTTTTATCGAATAATGATTGTAAATCTTCACGTTTTATTTCTTATGTTATGAAATTGGGGACTGTAAATGTCTTCCAGACATATTTACCAAAATTGTCTATTCATTTCCAAATTAAAGAAAATCACCTTCTGTTCGAACTTCCTTTGTGCTAATTTCAAGCGATAAAATTTGAATCAAATAAATTAAATTCAAACTCTCTTAATCAATCATGAAAATAACTCAAATTCAATATCATATTAATAATATTTAAATTCATTATTAATAATTAAGTATTAAAAGTACTCCACTCTTATTCTACCGCAGCGTTAGTCCTACTGCACCACTAGCTCTACCGCACCACTCCAGTACCTGGAGCTTTTATTTGGACGCGGACTGCTAGTAGCGAACCAAATATTTAATTTAGTAAACTTTAGAATAGAAAACCTCTGAGTTCTTACCAAATTGAGCTAACATATTTGTATAATTTTTCAGGGGATCTCAAAAGCAAGTTATTCTGCATATAATTATACTCATACCCGGTATGACTCATACGTGATAGTTGTCTCTGATTTTTCAAAGTGTGTACCTGAATGTTTTGCCCAAAAATCAAAATGATTGGAAGTGCTATGAAACTATCTTGGTAAGGGGTCGGCAGACCGATTTTGAATACCAGATCGAATCTGATCGGATCGGAGATTTTCAAAACTTGATCAGATCGAACTTGATTGGTTCGAATATTTAAAAAGCCTGATCGGATCAAACTTGATCGGATCGAAGATTTAAGAACCGATCCGATCAAATTATGCCGTCCCCTGAACTGGACAGTATTTCAGATTGTTTAAGAAAAATGTAAGCTTAGTTTTTATAATCCAAATCAAAATAAATTTAAATTTCCAGATGTGCTACGGTACATGATGGTTTACTTTGGTAAATTGTTTCCAAGCTCTAAGACTATAAGGATTAAGGGCCCTTAATGACAGATAATGACTATTTGAAAGATACAAGCACCCAATTAAGCACTGAATTGCAGAATAATCCAATTTCATCGGTCAAATTTGAATTGATCAACTAATCAAATCCCGGATTTCGCACAACACTATTCATGTCGATTTCGGCTCTTGTACTATTTTGCCTTTTTGTACCTTTTTACATACAGGGTGTAAGGTTTTTACCTTCTTTTTTCCAAACTGGTTACACTTGATTTCCGCCGTTTTGATTGGTTGTCAGAAAAGTTTTCTCAGATTCAACCAATCAAAACGGCGGAAATCAAGTGTAACCAGTTTGGAAAAAAGAAGGGAAAAACCTTACACCCTGTATGATCCCCTAAATATTTTGCTTTTATACATTTGTACCCTTATACTGAAGTATTTGTTTAGTTGTATCTTAAATAGCTAATAAAATATTTATTTTCCCCTTTTTAATAAAATAGTATAAGGTCAAAATAGAACTTATTGTATAGGGCGATTGATAGCGATTTAAGGGCCTTACATAAGTTATACATTTTTGCTGTCATACTTTAAATTTTCCTTATACTCTGTTTTTGAGAAATAACAGATCAATTCTTCATGAGCCAATGCCAAATACTAAGCAAAATACAATGCAAAATCTACGGTTGTTTGAGTTCACAAAAAAAACCTTTTTTTGATGATTCTCGCAATCTTACATTATATATCAGACTTGAAGTTGTTTGAAAAGTTTTATACAAGGGGGAGAGCAATATCGTCGAAAGTTTTTCCACAAACAATTTCGAAGTCATATGTTGAAATTTTTTTCAATTTTAAAGGGACTTTTACAGTAGGTTTGAATGAATTTAATCACCAAAATACGGAAAATTAACCAAACGCATCCAAAAAATAACTTGGAAAGAGTAAATTTAGGAAATTCAATCTTGAAAATGACATCAATTATGGCGATATTGGCAAGTTCGGCAATATTGGCACATTCGGCTATATCGGCACTGAAAGTTTTTTATCTAAAAATCATGAAATTGCGTAGGTTTTTTTCGGCGATATCGCCCCTCCCTGTAGTGAGGTAATTTATTTTTGGTTTTGTAAGATTTGCAACTCAAAATATAATATTATAATAACATTATTATTATCGAGCATGTAATTAATATCGCTACAAATTTTTCTGTTTGAACTGAGTTGCTTATGTTCACTTATGCGCATTTTAACTATGCGTTTAATTTTACCCACATAACTTTCTCAAAAAAACACTCACAATTAAAGTAATATACGGTATACTATACGGTATATAGTATTATATAGCATATTATATAGCATATACATAGTCAGTACTTACAGAGAAATCGGGTTTATTATTTGAACCTAATTTTTTGTTGATTTTTTTTGGTATTAACATTTGATTATATTTAATATATCCCCCTTTCACACTTTGGTTAACTCTCAGCCGCCCGCGAAGCGCTGCAGCGCCTCATCGACTCAAAGCGTTTTTTTCGACCCTTAATGAGATCATCGTCGACCAAGCAAAACTTTTTTGCAAAACAATTTTTCTGCATTTTTTTGTGGACTAACAGTACTTAATTACAGTAATTTTTTTGGAAAAAAATCTCAAATCTGTCTACAACATATATGAGTCTACTCGACAAAAAATTCTAAGACTTTTGTTCCATAAAAGTATCGTCAAATAACGATCACGTGACCCTGTAAATGAGAAATAAGATATTTTGAGAAATCTAGAAAATATGAAGATGGAACTTATTTGAACAAGCTTTTTATGTCTTTTTCACTGCTGATAACGTTGATGTCGTGATCATTTAAAAACGGTAAAAATTTAGCTCAGTTCTGAGATAGCATACAAAAAAAATTAAAGTTAAAAAGTTTTTGATCCATCAGCGAGATAATTGTCTAATATAAGATCATAATATTTGTCTTTTGAAGCATTTTTGTAATTTTTCAATTTTTCGGTTTCTCAAATTTTGTCAAAATTCAAAATAAAAATTGACATTGCCCCCGAAACACGCCAAATCCAAAATTTTAAAATAAAATTTAGTGATTGATTGTTTAACAACTCTTTAGCTTCCATAAAAAGTAATAACTGGAGATTCATGATCAAAATTGTGGGAGGAGATAGCTTTTTACGGAGCCTCTGAAATTCATTTTTTGCCCTAAAAAGTTGAAGCTAAAGTTTGCAAAAATCTAGTGAAAAGATGTTTGTATTGTTGTTTATCCTGACTCAAAACAAAAAAACAAAAATGATGTAAATTTACTGAGGAGATACTTTATTAGGGTTTCGTAGAGACGCTTATTAAATGTTGGTGTATGTGCGAAGGTGAGATTATATCAGATTGTTGTATGTTGCAAATTTACCGGAAGGTTGGTTATGTAGTTGACAAATTTGCTTGATTCAATGATCAAAAACTCATCATGTGATTGTGTTATTGATAAAGGTTTCAGTTTCATTTACAATTTTTTTAAAATCTTCTTCAACCCATGTCCAAACTTCGGAGAACGTTGTATTAGAATGTGCACAAATCATATAAGTTGGCACTTGGATACATATTGAAAAATTTACTCGTTTTATTTTTTATAATTGACCTTAGAAATTATCACTTAAAAATTATGAAAATGATCTCTGGGTCAATATAATTTGGTGGCACTTGAACAAAAACAAGATTTACATTTTGTATATAAAAAAAAAACTTACCGCTAAAAAGCAGAGAAAAGATCAAATAAACAGAACAAGCACATCCAAGTGCTCCACATGCCTGCAATGTTGAAAAACAACCACCTATAAAATAATTATTTCAGATAATTTTTGTTTATTAAATAATTAATTATTTTCAAAAAGAGCTCAGTTGAGAAGATTTTTACAATCCATTATCAAGTTATAAGTGACAAAATGAATGCATAAAGTCAGCCGCTGACTAAGTAACACTCACTGAGTTTATCCAATAAAAGTAAATCTTTAAAATGACCATGATCTTAATAGCGCGTGCTCGAATCCCACTAGTGTTGTCTTGGTGATTGCTTTTTGTGATATTATAGGGAAAGGTGCTTGATATTTGAAGCGCCAAAGTTGATCGGTGCGTTATATAATCCTATCAAACCCCCGGCCAGTAAGGCGGCGTTGGATTCGCCACTAGTGGAATTTAAACACGCGCTATAGGGGTCATTTTCAAGATTTTTTAAAGTTGAAAAAAAAATTATTTGAAAATTCCTACCAGAAACTGGTCCCAATTCATCGGGATAATGAGACCTTTGATTATCAGCCGCAACAAAATTTCAAAAATTTTAATTTTTAAAATACAGCATGTCACGTTTTTGCTTCCGTTTTTATTTGTTGCATAATTCGCTATCCGCAAATCGAAAGAGTTTAATCTAGTCAAAACGTTGGTGCTTGACAAACTTTAATGATTTGATTGGCGGATAGTCAATAATGCAAAAAAGAAAACGGAACCAAAAACGTGACATGCTGTATTTTAAAAGATGACATTTAAAATTGTTTTACGAATGACTTTTTACTCTCAAAATTGAACGATTTCGAATTTTTTTTTTCTATAGCCAAAGTTGTATTGACGATTTGAAATAAGAAATTTCAAAACTCAAAAATGGGTATCGATGTTTTCAACCTATCTTGTTGAGAATTTTTTTCTGGTCATTTAAACATGTAGAATTTCTTTTGTTCTTCAAACATTTTGAAAAAAATGGATTTTTCAGTCAATTTTTCAAGATTTTACAGGTAGTCCCCAACCCGGTTCTGGAGAAACCGTATGAAGTGCTAGAAGGCTGATTTTTGGCTAGTGAAAATTAAGCTTTTTTCGGTTAGCCATTTTTTGATCAGCAAAAACTGGTCAACACCCAAGGTCAACCTCAAGTTCATTGTTTGGACTTGCAAGTACCGTCAAAAAATCGGAAGGGTCGACTTTCTGATGAACGTATTAGCAACTATGGGTCAATAATGTACTGAAAGGTCGCTAGAGAGTAAAAACTTTTTTGATCTCTACTTTTAATTCTATACGATGAACTTGAGATTGACCTTGAACTTTGACCGGTCATGAGAGGTCAAATATTGGTCGGCGACCCTCAGTCAAGATAACAGCTAACCGAAAAACGTTTAATTTTCACTGGCCAAAAAATCAGCCTTCTAGCAGTTCATAAGGCTTCTCCAGAACCGGGTTGGGGACTACTTGTAAAATCTCGAAAAATTGACCGAAAAATCAATTTATTTTGAAAATTTGTAAAAAAAAATCCTACGTCTAAAAATGACTAAAAAAAAATTCTCTTCAAGATAGGTTAAAAACATCGATACCCATTTTTAAGTTTTGAAATTTCTTATTTCAAATCGTCTATCATTTGAACTTAAGGGGGTAGCAGCGATGTGGCAGATTGGTACATTTTTTCGGAGTGATTTTTGAAAGAAAAAAAAATGTGAAAAATTTTTATTTTATTTTTCATCTAAAATGAAAGTGTTCATACTTGCAAACGTTTATATTTTTAAATTTTTTACATACTTAAGTATCTGTAAAAATATCAAAAACCACTTTTCATTACAACTCCATTTCCAACTTGACCCGATGTGGGATTTTTTTTTNTCTAGCACTTCATACGACTTCTCCAGAACCGGGTTGGGGACTACTTGTAAAATCACGAAAAATTGACCGAAAAACCGATTTTTTTTGAAAAATTATTGAAGAACAAAAAAATCCTGGGTCTTAAAATGACCAAAAAATTCTCTACAAGAAATTAAAAACGATTTTTTATTTTTGAAATTCCTTATTTCAAATCGTCAAAGTAATTTGAGGTATAAATCTCAAAAAAATTCGGCGATTTTGGCAAATTCGGCGATATTGGGCACTTTCGGCGATATGGGAAGTTCCCGATGGGAACAGGAGTTATTTTAGCTAAAAATTGTGATATCGTTTAGGTTAAATTCGGCGATTTCAGCACATTCGGCAATATTGGGCCGGCGAATAAATGCACAAATACATATTTGCGAGCAAATTTATCGGCAGTATCGTCGACGATGATGGATTTGAATTTAACAGTCACCCCCTTCAATAACGGTCAAAAACAACGGCTGAGAGTTAAATTTTCGCTATAAAAAATTCTTTAACTCTAGATTCTGCACCGTACTTTTTTCAATCTTTTTCAAATTTACAGATCTATCATTTGCTTGGCATGCTAAGTTTGCAAATTTATTATCAAAACGTTGTTTTAAAAAAAATACAAAATTAAACAATTTGTTATCTGGAAATCGATACGGTGTTAATGTTATTTTTGCGTGATATTATCGTCCACACAGGTCGCTTGCTATCGCAAAAGAATGGTTTTAAGGAGTTACTGGCGGTGGATTTTGCGGCCGATCGTGATTTTATTTTGGTACATTTCAATTTCCGTAATGAAATTGACCGTGCTAACAGTGAAATTTGGCGGTAAGAAGGATTTGAAGTTCATATTTAAAAATTGGTTATGTTTTCGTTAAGTCAAAATCACATGCAGTAAATTAAGTTAATTCATTTCATGACAGATAAAGTGATTGCGCTTTTTTTGGCATTACAGACTATAATTTATAGTATTCATTTATGCTAAAAAATATTAAATCTTCTGAAATTACATTAAAGTTTAATCTATATCACTTTCGGTACTTGCTGGGGACTTTTATGCCACTTTTTCAGATTACATTTTTATTTAATTCGGCTCTTGAAAACGACTCATACGATCGAGTTTTTAGATAGCTCAAGCTGAGCACAAATATTAAAAAAAAGAAACAAAATGGTCCGAATCATTCCATTAAATTTCCAATAAATATTTTCGAAAACAGTTCTTAACCCGTGTGAGCACAAAGCCTATATATAGGCTTTTGCATATTTAAAATCGTCTAAAAAATGCAAAAAAAATCATTGTAGAATTGTCTCGGTAAAATACATTATAAAGAACTTTGCAAGGATGTCAAAAAAATCACTTATTTTTTCTTGGAAATTTTGTTCAAATATTACGGAGGGTTACCTATTGCGTCAATTAAAATTTAAAAATAGCCAGTCTTTAGGAAAGTGTTATGTCCATGGTTGACACTCAAAATAATGATTAATTGGTATACAGGAACAGATATTTTTTTCAGAAGTGATATTTCAATTCTAAGTATTTCACGAAAATATTTCAATTATTAAAAAATTAATTCGAGCAATTAAATATTGTCCACAAAGTCACTTGATTATTATATCGACCAAGAAATGATATCAGAATTGTACTAATCTGCTTTTATAGGAGAAAATAACCATTTTTTATGAAAAATTG
>SCLH01001151.1:0-24459 GCA_004367855.1 Oikopleura vanhoeffeni | reverse complement strand
CAAATATACACATTGTGGACTGAAAACGAAAAAGAAAGTTTGTCCGAATGTATGCACATGTTGGGTCAATTATTTGATTTTACGAAAAATTATGTTATGTTAGCATTTTATACGAATTCGACAATGAAAACCAAAAACACCTTCAAATTGCTTGACGGACCTGAAGGTCATTTTGTTTCAGTGTTTCTGGATTTATTGACCGCTAAAGCAAAAATTATAGATAGTATCGATGCGGTTGTGTACGCTGAGCATGAGCTTCAGTCATATATATCTGAACTTTACTCATTTTTCGTGGTTCAAAAGCAACTTACAGCAAATCCCGTTCTATCCTTCAAAAAAGTTTATATTCAAAGTAAATAGATCTTTTCTGATAATATAATATTTATTCAATTTATTCAGGGCAAATTCTGAAAGACTGTGGACCACTATCCTTGTGCATAGCGGAAATGTATTTGCTGGGTGAATATGCATATTTGAGAAGTTTCAAGTATAGCGGCGAATCAATGAGGTTTATCCGATTGCGCCACAAAGAAATGTTAGTCAAGCGAAAATTTATAGAAGGAAGAATTTCTCTGGAATCCAATATACCAATGTCAAGCACTCCTATCAACCAGAGGAAACGATTAAAACGTTCATTGTTTGCGAGGGCATCAAAGTTACTCAAATTTGACTGTTTTATTTCCAATCACATAAATAAACAAGCATGAAACACTGTTAAAACTTTGTCATCAGTTGAAAATTATTTTTTGCTATCAAATCTGCCAAATTGCCTATAGTTTTATAGCAAAAATAAAAAAAAACGGATTTACTAAAAAATTTATAAAACCAAGGAAATATGTAATCTCAAAATTAGCAAAAATGATGCTCAAGACATTTGTCAATAATTACAAAATTATAAGGACTTTGACAACAGTTGTGTCATTACAGTGATCAATTTGTCGATTTTGACGATTTTTCTCTCTTGCGCTCCCTGGATAAAAATTTAAAAAAAAACAGAAAAGTGCACTGGAGACATTTATAGAGACCTTAATTAACTTACAAAATGTGTGAATTTATTACCCGTCTGTCTAATAGACTGACCCCCAGTTATATAGCAAAAAATGAAAAAAAAGGTCTTAAAATTTCGAAATTTTACAAAAAAATTCATAAAACCAAGGAAATATGTAATTTGACTCTCAAATTTCGCAAAAATAATCCTCATAACATTCGTCAACAATGACAAAAATATAAGGACTCTGACAACAGTTGTGTCGTTACAGTGTTCAATTCGTCGATTTAGACGATTTAGCTCTCTTGCGCTCCCTAGATCGAGATTCGGAAAAAGAAAAAAAAGGACAATAAAGAGTGTTTCAGAGATTTCAAATATGTTTTCAGACTATTTTTACTATAACTCGTTTCTCCTCTAGCCCGACCCCCAGTATGACGATTTTTTCTATTCACGATGAAATAAAAAAAAATCTGGTCACGTGACTGAACCTCAAAATTTTGGCCTCTGCCCCTTATTTTTTATGTTGAACACTGTACAATATTTTTTTTTCAAAATTTGAAAATTCCTCATTAGGGTGGTCCCTATCTTTGAAATCAACCATTGTTAGTGCCCTCCGGCGCTGACGTTTTTATGAATAAAACCCAGCTCCGGAATTCAATACCTATATCCGTACGAATCAGTGAATCAAATTGCCGCGATAGGAATACAAACAAAATGTGTGTTAGAATCAGTGTATTGGTTAGTTATATTAGGGGGTGGTGAGGACTCACGTGACGCACCTGCCTCATTTAAAAAAATGGTGAGGTCCTCATCACCCCTAATATAGCTAACCAATACACTGAATACTACACACATTTGCTTTGTATTCCTATTGCGGCAATTTTGATTCACTGTATTCGGTACAGGATATGTTCAAGCATTATTTTTTACCGAAGATTCGGTTTTTTCCTAACATGATGTTTGACGAAGAAAATATTTACCTCCCGTAGTGGCCGACAATCTCTGGACCAGACCTGGCCAAAGCCAACAAATTTTGTAGGCTTGGATTGGCTTTGGCTTGGTCATGCCGAAATTTTAGAAGCTTGGCTTGATATTTTTTTTGGCTTGGCTTGATTCTCTGGCTTGGCTTGATTTTCTGGCTTGATTTTTTGGCTTGGCTTGACATAATTTTTTTGACTTAACTTATTTGACACAAATACGACTTTAAAAAGGTGCGTAGTATTTTTTCACAACAAACCACTCGAAATTACGAATATTAATGAAAGACGGCGAGACCAAGGTTGTTAAAGGGATGGCTTTTAAATGGGTTTTCTATCTTTTTTCCTTAGTTTTGGAAAAATATAGGCAAAAAAACGGCGAGATTACACGTCATAACGTGTATGACGCGTCAAACAGGTGGCCCAATATCGCCAAAAGTTTTTCCACAAAAAATTTTGGCGATATTGGCATATTCGCACAAGGACAAAACACACTACTCAGCTAATCAGGGCCAAGATATTAACAAAAGTGTGGTAAAGGGATAGTGGAACACATTAAAAAATCTAAATACTGTATATAATATTATAGTTTATTATGAAGTTTATAAAATAAGTGATAAAATCACTATTTATAAAGGATAAAAACGCCGGTTTCACGGCAGAATGGACAATTTTTTCTTTTTTTTTTGAGCTTCTAAGCGTAAGATACGCAAGCTGAATGGATCCCCGCTGATCCTCCACAAATGCCGCAAAGAGCATTTCTGTACAATGATTTCAATTTTCACGTTTTTTTTCACAAATTCAAATTTCAATTAAGAATTCAAAATTCAATTTAAAAATGATTGAAAAGTTCAAATTTGTAAATTTCGTCCTTATAAAAGAAATTTTGTAATTTAAAAGAATGTCTTTATCTAAGAATTTCGTGCTTATCTACGAATTTTTTCCCAATCGAAAATTACTTTATATAAAAGTTAAATCCGTTTTCACAAATAAGAACTTCATTCGCATATAAAAATAAATTTTATCGTTATATTTTCCGTATCTGCGAATTCAACTCGTATAATAAAATTGAGCCAGTAACTTCGAAGTTCGTCCGTAGCTAATTTAGCCTGTATGTCACATTTTTCGATCTATAAATTTTGTTCAGGCCTACGAATTTAGCTCGTATCATGAAATTTCGCTCGTTTCTACGAATTTAAACATCATCTACGATTTTAGCCTCTGATCATTTTTTGCCACCTTTCAGCCACAATTTATATTTAATTCGATTTCTGAAATCGACTTATCTGATTGAGTTCTTAGATAGCTCAAACTGACCACAAATATTAAGAGAAAAATTAACTAAAATTGTCCAAATCAGACCATTGTTTCCAATTATTTTAAACAAACGATATTTAACAATTTCAGTATTCTCGGAAAAAATAAGAATATTTGTGCTCTGTTTGAACTGTCTGAGAAATTATTCAGATAAGTTTTTTTCAAAAGCTGAATTAAATAAAAATTTGGCTGAAAAAGTGGCAAAAAATGACCAGAGGACTCCGTAATCGATATAAGTATTTTCAAAGTATTTTAATGTATAATAATGTATTTTCAAAGTTTTTTTAGAATTCACTAACATTTTCGTTAATTGATTTTTCTTAATTCTAGAAATCTTGTACTCACTTTGTTGTCTACTTCCTGCATCATACTGTAGTATCTGTTTTTTGCAGTCAAAAAACCACCATTGGATGAATGGTTTTGTTGTGTCGGCGCATTGATGAAAGGTTCATCGTCATCAGGCAAAGTCTGCATTGCACTTGCTTATTTCGGGATTCCTTCTTCATTGAAAGTCTTTTTTTCACAAACAAAATTTTGAATGTTTTTAGTAAACAAAAACTTTTTGTTCTAGAAAGTTTCGAAAGTCAATCCAAGCCAAAGGATGTCATAGTCAACCCGAAAAAATTCAAGCTTGAACACAAAATCTAGTCAAGCCAAGCCAAAAAATCAAGCCAAGCCAAAAAGTCAAGCCAAGCCAAAAATCAAGCCAAAGCCACAAAATCAAGCCAAACTCAAAGTCAAGCATGCTTGAAAAATTAATTTGAAAGCTTGGCTTTGGTTGGCTTGATCAAGCCAAGCTAAAGATCAAGCCAGCTGTTGCCAGGCCTGCTTTGGACCCATAGTGTCTTCTTGCCATTCGTGCAAGGGTTTATCACGCATATAACCGAAGATTATTATCAACAATATTTTTCAATGGTAATCATATTATTCAAAGAATTCTCTACAGTCCTATAAAAACAATTTGTTAAAAAAAATTATAAAAAGTCATCAAATGTGAATAAGAAAATTAAAAACTCTCTCATTTTCGCCGATTCTCACAAACAAGTGCATAAGTAACACGAATTTAGGGTTAATTTGACATTTTCAAATTTAAAATATTAAACCGTCACCAATTTGGGTATTAATCTGCAAAAAAAATTGTAATGTTATACAAAATTCTCTAGTAAAATGACTCTTAAATTGTTGTGAATATTTATTTCTCGTGATAAGAAATTTACTCTCATCTTTCTGCGCCTACCGCATTCTATGTAATCAGTATTCGGAAGTTTGACTTCTAGAAATGCTTATTTAAACCGAAGGCCATACTGTACTGCAATAAAAGTCTTAGAAATTCGTCACGATTCTTTTAAGGGGTCTTCCACTTGATTTGAGTATTTTGAATAAACATAGTACAGAATTTGAAAAAGTACTCAAATTACGTCAAAAAATTTTCAGGGTCAATTTCAAACGTTTTTAAGACTTTTTCATTACACCAAAGTCCAATAAAATCACGTACGAAATAATTCGAAAAAAGGTTTGGAATATGTCATAAATTAATCCTTATTTCTTTAAAAATAAGATCACTTGACGTTTTTGGAAATATTATTATGTTCAAAACTCTAAATTAGGTGTTTTTCAGCGTAATATGATCACTATTTGTAACTTGAACCAAAACCTTATTTCTTTATTTGAAGGTCACGTGATCGTTTTTGGACTTTGGTGTAATGAAAAAAAAGTCTTAAAAACTTCTAAAGAACCACTTCACTTATTCTTTAACCTTATTCCTTGAATATACGGTCACATGATTATTTTTGGGCTATGGTGTGATTGGAAAAAAGTCTTAGAATTTTTTTTTTGATCCGCTTAAAGGCTTTATTTGATGATTTAATTTTCCAAAGACACTATGGGAGTTAAGTTATAAAAATTTTTGATTTGGGAAAAAATTTATAGTGATGGAAAGTAGTTACTCTGTTATAGTTACTCCTGAAAAAGGTAACTATAACAGATAAAAGGTAACTTTAATGAGTGATTGCCCGGGGTAACTTAACAGATAATTACTCAATATTTTTCAATTTGAGAATTCTCTTTTTTGTAACTTATATCTGTTTTTTGTATTTTAAAAAAACAGACATAACTTTAATTTCATTAGAGGGAGTACTGGTCGCATTAGAGACTCGAACATGAAATTTTCCGTAGATTATGTTCAAAATAAACTTTTCTAAAAAGGGTAACTATAACAGATAAAAGGTAACTATAATGGGGTAACTATAAGAGTAACTACTGTACAGTGGGTGAGACCAATGGCAACACACGAGCTTTTTGAAAAAAGTGTTGCCATTGTGGTCTCACACGAAGGGTCTTGCCCATTGGTCTCACTAGTCCGATTTTTTTAATTTGATACATGTATTTTCTGAAACTTAAGAGGGTTGTGGGTGTGAGAATGTTGGAATTGCTGGGGAAAATAGCCCTCCCTCCAGCTTGAACTGGAAACGGTCGATAACGGGCAGATAAGAAATAAATTAGAAAAAAAATACGGGAGACTAAAACCTTCTCTGTCAACTGCGAGTAAATTTTTTTAATTCTTGTGTAGGATGGCTCGCCGGTGCGGCATCGAAAAACTGGTATAAATATGTTCTCAATTCACACAAAATGTGTTAATTCTCGGTCAATTTTGCTTCAAATTGAATAAAACAAAGATGTTTCGGAAAAATACGACATGTTCAAATAATTACCGGGAGGTCGGGTTTTAAAAAAAACCTCCTTCGGTTTTTATGCGGTAAAAATGAAATTCAGAAATTTTCTTTTAAATCTGATTATGCTCGGTCAATTTTCTTTCAAATTGAATAAAACAGAATATTTATGAAACGTTTGAAATGTGACTTCATTTTACCAGAAGCTCGTTGAAAAAATTATTCTCTGTTGGTTTTTATAAGTAAAATAAGTTCATTTGATATAATTTCTCAGCAGTCGGTAAAATTTTGAGTTTTAGCTTGAAATTGCAAAAATGCCCGAGAGAGTCTCTTACAATTGTTCTTAGGAATACTTGATAGAAATTTGAGCCATTTTGCAAATATATCCTAGGAGGAGATAGTTTTTGAAGTCTGAAATTGTAAAAAATCGTCGGTTATTTGGCGTTCTATAATTGTTCCGTTGCCGGATAAAAAAGCTCGTGAGAAAAGATTGACATACTACCGTTACGTGGTCTGTGTAAATTTGAGCTCAATTTGATATACCGTCTGGGAGGAGATAGTTTTTGCAGTTTTGAAAATGTCACCTTGTTACGATACTGTACCTATTGGTGTAATGGTCAAAAATAATTTGTGATGTATTTTTTCGCAAGATTAAGGATAGATCTACAAATCAGCATTTTCGGTTTTTCTCATGAACTGTGAGTTTTCAGAATATATCACCGTAAATATGTCAAATCTGCCAGATATAGCCCCTTAAAATAAGGGAGTAACCGACGGAGGCTGTATCTCGAGATTCATACATGGGAGAGACTTAATTTTTATTGCATTCGAAATTTTGGATTTGACCAAAAAAAAATTCGGAAATTCGAATTTTTCCTAAGTATTTTTTACAGTATTTATGCTATGTAATCTTGAACTCCACTTAATTTTTTTTTNTACAGCGGGGTGCGGCGTATAGTTAGAAAGTTCGTCGCCCAAAACCCCGGACTATACGCGTAATCCGGACTATACGCGTACTTTCGGACTATACGCGTACTTCTGGGAAAATGTGCTCTGATTGGTCAATTTGTACAATATCTAGAGTTAAAAATTGCGTTAAAATATGGCCAAAGAAAGAATTTTTAGTGATTGAAGGGTAATTTTACATATATTCTAGACTAGAATTTCTAGTGTACCTATAAATTTGATTTCATCGAAAAAATGAAATTAAGTTAATTTAAAAAAAACATGAATTCAAAGAAGGTTTCAAAGAAAAAAAATATGACCACTGCTAAAAACTATCATTTATCAGTCGAAGAGAAACTAAAGGTTCTTGAAGTCCGCAAAGAAAGTCTACGAAAAAATCCTGAAGCTACCTTGGTGGATATCATCACAGCATTTTTTCTTGAAACTCAGCGGATTATAACAAACACGACGCGTGCAAGAATAATTAAAAATGAAAAAAATATTATTGCTCCTAAGGAAAGGTAATAACGCCGAAATAAATACTTCAGAAATTACTAGCCACCTTCTAAAACGTCCAGACAGTTACTCAAACGTCTTGACAAAAGTCTTCAAATAATACAGTTTCTTAAACGTAATTTTAAACCCTAGAGCCTATCAGTAATAAATAGCGTGTTCACAATGTGAACTACGAACCGTTAAGTGAACTTTTGTGAACTTTTGCCCAGGAACGTTTGAAAAAAAGCCCTATCTTTTTCCTATAACTATACGCCGCACGCCAGGAACGAATAAATTTATTTTTCAAAAGCGTAGGTTTTTGCGGAGGCTTACGTAGGTTTTATCTCGGGTTCCAACTATACGCGTATAACTATACGCCGCACCCCGCTGTAATTTATTATAAATTTATCAAAATTATAGGTGAATCGAAAAAAATTGCCATAGAAAATTACCAAAAATTTCAGAGTGTTGCCCATTGGTCTCATAGGTCTGAAAAAATCAAATCTGCGAAAAAGTGTTGCCCATTGGTCTCACTGTTGCCCATTGGTCACTGTTGCCCATTGGTCTCACCGACTATATATAATTTACGAACTGTAGTAACTGAAGTAAGTTACTATACTGTAGTAAGTCTCAACATGAAAACTATTTTCAGAAAAACTAGGAAGATACTTTTGTTAGACTGACTGAAATGCTATTTGCGGGTTCTCGACTTTGCTAATAGAGACGATTTGAAATAAGGAATTTCAAAAGTCAAAAATCGGTCTTAATGTGTTAAGGCTATCTCGTGTGTTATCTCTATGTGTTAAGTCTCTACGATGAACTTGAGATTGACCTTGAACTTTGACCGGTCATTTGAGGTCGACCACGTGGTCGCCAGCCCTAGCCAAAAAAAACGGGTTCCTAAAAAACGCTTAATTTTCACCTGCCAAAAAAATTACCGGTTTAACTCCTCATACGGAGGCGCTAGAACTGGCTTCATGACACCCTGTAAAATCTCGAAAATTTGAGCGAAAAATCGATTTTTTTTTGAAAATTTTTCATAAAAAAAAAAAATCCTTAGTCTTAAAATGACCAAAAAAAAATTCTCTACAAGATAGCCTTAACACATTAAAACCGATTTTTGACTTTTGAAATTCCTTATTTCAAATCGTCAGACTAATTCGAGAGGTTTTGTGTTTTCATAATTTATTTGGTGATTCCTTTAAATACGCAAAATAGGTTTGATTTGGTTTGTTGCTCGACAGTAATTAGGAAGGCGCGAAAACACCAATTTGTCTTTATCGATACGGTATTCTCTCACATTTTTTTTATTTTTTGCATCAGTTTGCGATCATGTGTATAGCTGAGATTCTCAGCCTGAGAGTTAAAATGACGTCAATTAAAGGCATACTTATACTTAATTAAGGAAGTATTGTTCAAACTTAAGTTTTTATTTCGAGAAAAATTTGTAATATGTCCAATAAACAATATTAAATAAAATAAATGCGGCGGGAAAAGCTCTTCGTGAGATTTCATCGATGACTGACACATCCTTGATGTTCAATAAAGAAAAATTCTGACATTTGAATCGTCTTTTTCTTTTATTTTCTCCACATTTTTTATTCTTAGTCTTCCGATATCTTAATGCTGGAGATCGAACTCCAAACGGTCGTTTAATAGATGAGCTAATTCCGTTAACTTTATATCCATTTGATTGCCTAGAATTACAGTAAGTTTAGAGAAAAAACGGTCAAACCCGGCTTTCCTGAAGTCACAGAAAAGTATGAGGAGAGTTGTCAACCTTAACCATGGGGAAACTTAGAACCCGATGGTCATTGTTTGGCTGGGCTGTAAAATCGCCGCACTTTGTAAATTAAGAGTGTTTGCGAGCGAAAAGAGGGTAGACCGCTCAACACACTTTACCTACTGCGCGGTGATTCACCGCCGGTGAATCCGAGGCACTCACCTACTCTGAAATTATATAAAATGTTGAAAAATGTTTTTCTTGGTTAAAACATATTTTTCTGTTAATAAATGTTTTTTGTTAAAAAATGCTGTTTTTGTTAAAAAATGTTTTTGTGTTAAAAAAAACCCTGTCGTTGTATAATACAACTTGTATTGGTCTGCTAAATGGATTGATGGCCTTTTATTGACAAATAGTGACTATTTGAATGATGCGGAATCCGATGCTATGACTGGGTGACCACTCAAATTTGAGCTGATTTTATTGGCTTATTTTGCAATTCGAGATTTGATTGACTCCTAGAGTCTAGGCTAGACTAGGATTCCCAGTATCTCACGTGGTTTGTTTCTTTCAAATAGAGACCATCGGTCAACTGAGGGCCCTAAAATCTGTATATCTGGCTATCTAGAAGTGATAGAGCGCTTATTTCTCGTCTTCTGACTCAGTGTGTCTTGTTTAATCATATACATATAGCAGAAAGTAAAACGAATAGCACGCCTACGTTTTTTTACAAATTCGTAACTTTTTGCCTTACACGCCTACGCGTTTTTGTCAGTCGCATTCGTTTAGTTTGGACTTAGTAGTAAAATAAAAAAAATCCAGAAACATTTTCGGAGAGTAGAAAATGGTTTTCTTTCTAGCGCTATAATTTGACCATTGTCTATGGTTCATAGTTTGTAATACCATTTCCAGAAATGTCATTTTTTAATTATCTACCTTTCATTCTTTTTTTGCTGCAGTTCAAGGATTTTACGACGATTCTTAGCTAATTTTCGACGTCTTCCGAAAAATGAATAATTTACCAACGCATATTCTAGCAATGCCATGAAAACAAAGACGAAACATGCAAGCATAAAGACATCAAGTGCTTTCAAATCTGGAATTTTCGGCATGCCAGACGAAACATGAGTATAAATTGTCGTCATTGTCATTACAGTCGTTATCCCTAATGAGACTCTAGCCGCAGTAGCTTCGTAGTTTATCCAAAATGATACCCAGCTTTGAAAAATTAAATTTTAAATACGAGATCAGACATTTGAGATTAGAAAATTTAAGAAAAGTTTTTCTAAAATTTTGAACCAGACAAATTTGGCCAAAAAATAAAACTATAAGACTTTAAAGGCCAGAAAATAAAAGTAATTTTTCTCACTAACTACACATTGGATAACCCAAATTATTCTTTAAGAAATATAAGCTCCCACAAAAGTTTAATCCGATCGAGCCGTTTTTTTCAAGCTGATCTGGTTCAAAAATTAATTATTTTAACTTTTGAACAACAATTGCTCAGAAAATTCGACTGAGTCGGATTTAAGTTCTGTGAGAGCTTATATTTATGCAAAAATTATTTAATGTGTAGTCAGTGAAAAAAATAAGTTTCCATTCTCGGTGCTTGAAGTCTTCTAGTTGCTGAACTTAACGTGCGAAACGAGAAGTCCTCGTTGGGACCTTGTTTAATAAACTGGACATTGCTTATGATAGTCATACTTTTATCAATTTTCCATTTAGTTTTGTACAGCGCCTACGCCCTAAAACCGACTCCTAAATGTGTGCTTATAAATCGCGGTGCACCCAACACTATCGCTGGGAAACGAAGTTTTTTGTATAAAAAAGGTATTTTACCGAAAATTTCAAAAGTAACCGCAAAAGTGCAATATTATTAAAATTATATTAACTATACCTAGTGCAGAAAATGACAGGTTTGACTCTCCTACTGTTAATACAATATTTTTACAAATAATTTAAGTAAAACATAAAAAAATTTCATCTCGAAAATCACATTGTTGAGTGAAATATTGTTTATACTAGTAAAGCACGGTATTATTTTATACTTTGTGAGAATAAAAGCTTAATTTTTGTGGAACTACAAACCAAAACATTAGAAAATTTCCAAAAATAACTTAATTCTATCAAAAAATTATAAACTAATTTTATAAACAAGCCATTTTTCAAATTCAATAAAAATTATTTTTCGGATATTTTTTTAGTAAAATTTAAAAAAATATAATTTTTTACCTAACTCAAAATTGTAATCAATGTACACGGCATAAACGACTGCAACAAAAAGTAAGTTATTCTTCTCGTCAGCCAAAAATTAAGGGTGATTCTTCGATTTGTGAAACCATTTTGAGTATGAAGCTCGTTAGTTATTGCTGCTTGTTCAATTTCGAATTGTTGGAGACTCAAGTCCATGATACCGTTTACGGGAATTGTATTGTTGGATGTTTCCATCATATATATAAACATTTCTTGTTCGTCGTGAGAATATGATTCAATTTGTAAAGAACACACTTGGCTATCAAGAGGATAACTACAAATGAATCGAAATTGTTATCATGTAAAAATAATTAAACTAAAATATTTTTTATAATTATTTATGTTATACAGCGGGGGCCGATATAGCCGGCCCAATATCGTCGAATTTGCCGAAAAACCCTACGCAATTTCACGATTTTCAGCTGAAATATTTCCAGTGCCAATATCGCCGAATGTGCCAATATCGCCGAAAATGCCCAATATCGCTTAATTTTTTTGAGTTTTATATTAAGAATTACTTTTTGGGCGTCATGAATGACGTCATTCTCATAATTGAATTTCTCAAATTTACTCTTTTCGACTATAATTTGATTGCGTTTCATGGAGTATAAAATTCCACGCATTTTGGTGATTGACTCCATTCGAACCTATTATGAAACTCCTTATAAAATCAAAAATTGTTTGACATATCGATTAAGAGACTTCTTGGTTGTTTTTTACTAGATTCGACGTCATTTAGATGCCTACGCGTTATTTCATTTTTTGAACAAAAAAGTTGTTTTTGTTCCCATATCGCCGAATGTGCCAATATCGCCGAATGTGCGAATATCCCCGAAATTTTTTGTCAAAAAACTTTCGGCGGTATTGCCCCTCCCCTGTACAGTACTAATCTGGAGTCCTCGCGAAGCCTTCCCAAACTAATTTGAATTAAATGTTGAGTTTGTGGTCAACTTTACACAAATTGTGATTTTAAAAATTGAATTCACAACAAAACTCGAGTTATAGAGACCTGAAATAGTCAAAATCAAAAAATTGTCTTGAAAAAAAATAATGAAATTTGTTTTTTTCCAATTTGGTATCTCACTTTCGCACATATTTATTTCATCTTGTGTTAAAAGCGAAGTTTGATCTTAGACTCATTTCCTTGATAAATCCATTTGACAAGATAACTTCATAGTGATTCTAATTGAATATAAAATATCACCATGTGGGAGTAAGCGAAACATTGAATTCATCATTGTCACCGTATGTTTGAAACTAAATTTTTCGTTAACGAAAAATACATCTGGTGTCCAAATATCATTTTCAATAACTGAAGACAAAGGTATAGAACAATTATCTAGCCAGCCAGGAAGTCCATACTTACCATAAGGGTCTTACCAGAGGTCATCAAAATGTAAGCAAAATGTATGCTAATAATATGTGCTGACAGATTTTTTTTGTAATATTTATTTTTATGTTTGTCTGAATCTAATCAAGAAAAATATGTTTTAAAACAAATATCTTTTTTATTGAGAGAAATAAGGCTTCTTATTATTTTTTTACGAAATAAACACACTACTTATATTTTAAAGGCGCTGCCCGCCGCATCTTTGATAAAGAGAGATTAGCATAAATAATTTAAATTTTCGACAAGAACTTTGTAGTATTAATTGTCACGGAAACTGGTTTTGGGGATATTACGAAAAACTT
This sequence comes from Oikopleura vanhoeffeni, assembly GCA_004367855.1. Lineage (NCBI taxonomy): Eukaryota > Metazoa > Chordata > Appendicularia > Copelata > Oikopleuridae > Oikopleura > Oikopleura vanhoeffeni. Next base: position 11,400 of record SCLH01001151.1, on the reverse strand, counting down.
TAACGTAAATATGAAGTTATTCGACAATAACTTTGTTAGAAAATTTGTTTCCTGTCTTTTAAAAAAATAAATCATTTTAATATAGACTTCGTAAGTTATTAGCTGCTGGAGAGAAATTGAGGGTTTCCAAAATACTTTTCGTAAAATGTTTTAAGAGTGTGTAACGCATTTGAAATTAATTTAACCAATATAATATTCATGAAAAGTCTTCACGGAACAATATTTTGTTTTCTTTTAACGTTTTATAATTTTAATCGAAAGTTATAGACCTGTAAAAAACAGTGAAGAATACTCAGCAATTACAACAATTGGCAAACACAACCCCCTTAAATTTCTTTATATAGTGACCGCTACCCAATTGAAGTCTTGGATCATTCCATTTTTGTAGAAAATAAACCGTGAGGGAGTAATCCATATCAATTTCAGAAATTTCATCCATACCAGAAACATAAATGTTCACCCCAACATTAACCGGTTTTCTTTGATCAAAATATGGGCGAATTCTAGCATCATAAGTCGACTATGAAAAATTTTAAACTGAACATTCTACAACAGACATGGCAATTTAAAAAAAACTGCATATCGGGGTTGAAAAAATGACACTCGGGATCGGGATTGAAAAAAATGACACTCGGGATCGGGACGGGATAGTAAGTGGACAAAAAAATACGACTCGGGACCGGGATTGAAAAATCATCCCGTTTCAGAACACTGTAAGCTATTACTCATATGATATGAGTCATATCCCCTGTTCACACTGATGTTAATTTGAGTAGCTGACATATTTGCTTAAGCTGGGCGAGCTACCTGAATTAACATTAGTGTGGACAGGCGATATGAAGCATTTAATGTTTCGACGCATATCTCCCAAAAGAATAAATCCAAATATATGGTCAATCAACTTATGCATTATTATGGGAGTTAGAGATTTTGGTGCGTTTTAGGTCGGATCAGGCCATAAGTTTCTTTATCTTTCAACAAAAAATAAAATAACAATGCGACTTTCGAATGAAACGAAATGATAACTTTGCCTTGAAAGTGTAATGGTCTATTATAACTTATAATTTATAAGACAAATTTACCGTAAATCACAAATTTTTAAATCATTCTAAAAATATTTTATTACTATTAGATCATTTCAAATTTATTCCTTATTCAGCATATTATCGAGCATTTCTTTCAACATATTTTCTTCAACACTACATCTTGGAATATTTGCGATATCATCAACATTTTGAGCTCTTATAAAGCCAAATAGTACAAAAATAATCATTTTTCTCTAACTGTAATAAGTGCTGGTTATATTCTGAAAGGAGTATTTTGGAATCAAGAATCAATTTTCGATCGATAAAAGGCTCAATAATTTATGTCTAAGAGAAAGAAGAGATGTTAGACTCGATTATTTAAATCATACAGATCAATTGCGTTCACTCGGTTAACGCTGACAGTGTTACGCTGTGCATACAAACAATATTTTATATCGTTTTTTTTTACGGGAGCAGACATCTTGACACAGTGTCAAGTCTCATTTCCTATTGTGTATAGAAATCCCAGGTTCGCACCTGGTCTAAAACTTTTTTGTATGCATACACTCCTCGACACATAAGCGAAACTAGAAGACATGAACCAAAACGGAAAATCTATCTCCTCCCAGGTTTTATTATGAAATAAGCTTTAATTTTAATATAACCTATATAATTAGTATTTAAAACTTCTGGGAAGCGTTTTTGTCGATAAATGCTACATTTTTGCTAGAATTTGCAAAAACCACCGTTTTTTGGACATTATTCATCGAAAAATCTATCTCCTCCTAGGTTAAATTTGCAAATTAGCTCAAAATTTTGCAAAAGCTAGTTCGAAACAAATAAAAACTTCTGAGCAGAGTTTTTGTCAAATTTCGACCCCAAACTCAAAATATGAATTTTTTAAGGTCAAGTGAAAACATTTCCGGAAAAAAATGAGCTCCAATTTTTTCGAAAGTAGGCTAAAAAGAAAGACCTGGGTATACTGAAGAGAAAGTTGGCTTACGTCAAGCCGATATTTTTCTTCTCAATTTTGAAAAAAATACTCAGAAAAAATCAAAAAACTCAAAAATTTCGAATTTTTTTGTTGTTGATATTTTGGTTATTCTGTTATTTTGAAACATAATCTATTGATTTGGTGCATTTTTATGACATAATAACTTTTTTTAATAAATTTGAAAATTAATTTTTTAATTTTTTATCTTCAATAAAAGTGTCCATTCTTGCAAACGTTTATATTTTGAATTTCTTAAACATGAGTTAACATAACTAACTATCTGTAAAAATATTAAAAACCACTTTTCATTGGAACTCCATTTCCAACTAAACCCGATGTAAGAATGTTTATTTGAGACAATATTTATAAACTTCGGGCATTTTCGGGTGTTATCCGCTAATTAGTGGGTGAATCATTATCCACATGAAAAAATTTCCTTCATATGAAAGTTTTTTTTTCCTGAAAAATGGCAAAAAACGGTTTTTTAGGAAGAAAAATTGACCTTCAATTGTCTTTAAATATTAGAAAATGTCCTGACTTTTAAAAGAAATGACGCCTATAACACCCGAACTTTTATTGAGATTTTTTTGCAAAAATAAAATTTTATTAAATTGCGTGCAAAATGGCACAAACCGGTGTCACAAGCAAGTGTTGTAAATTTCATCAGTAGATCAGAAACGATATTCGCTTGACCGTTTCATCGGTTGAAATACCGAAACCAAATAGATACCAGAAAATTTCACAAGTGATTTGGCCTGATTATTTATAGAGATTTCAAAAAACCACTAATAAAAATTTTTGGGCTTGATTTGCGGAAAATTTTCATAATATTTCCATAAAAGTCGACAAAAAATGACAAATAAACATTTTATGATTTTTCAAACAGCGGTCAGAAAATATGTAGACATGCAAGAAAAAAGTTAAAGTAGCTATTTTTTTGGTTTTTTTTTCACAGATTTTAAAAACAAAATTCGAAAAAATTTTGGACGAAAAATGCGTGAAATTTTTATAAGGCTTTGAATTTTTTTGAAAATTTTACGAATTCAAAAATAAAAGTTCGAACTTAAATCTTTCTTAAAATAGATAAAAAAAATGATTTTAATGAGCTGATACACATTTATCCTGGTTTAGCTAACGATAATAAGCACAAAAAAATAAACCAACTAATTATATTCGTAAGTTAAATTGACTCCAATCTGCCACATCGCTGCAAACCCCTTAACGCGGGTACTTAACGGTTTTTAAAGTTTTAAATCAGGGCTCAGAAAAAAACAGAACAAGTTACGAAAAGACTGATGTCCAGATCTATCCTTCTGCTCCCGACTGTAAAAAAAAATTCGACCACCACCGATATTCCGTTAATTTAGTTTAATAAATGTGTGTGTTGGGCAGTTCTGTAACTGTGGGTACAGCCATGGACACACAAAACCAACCGTGAGTTTAAGTTTTAAAAATTTTGTGGTGTCATTCTGGTACTGTGATGCAATCGTGAGTCATGATTCATGACACAAAAAATCATTTTTTGTGCCGACCCTTTGATCGGTCGTCCAAAAAAATTTCTGTACATCTCCAAATGTAGTTAACCTCCAAAAAGACGAAAATCGACTCTTCGGACCGGTATACGGTATACCGCGGTAGGGAATCCCGACTAGGGATGTAGAAATGCCAGATCCCTGATTTTCAGTATCCTAGGACTTTCTGTAAGCCTAGGGCGAATGTTTCAAAAACATTAAAAGTTTTAATTTAAAATCCTGAGGTCAGGCTCAGGCTGTCATTTAACTTGACCAAAGCGATAATGACGGCGAAAAAATCTTTAATTTAAAAAAATATTACTAGTATTTGGTCAAGAACTCCGCGGAGGGTGAGAGTTTAAAATTGAAAACACCAATTTATTCTTATTCACAATTTGCAAACTATGTCATAAACGAGCTGTTTTTCAGTTTGAGAGTACAATATTAAAATTTCGATGCAAAAACCTGTTTCAAATGAGATTTTTTGTATTTTTATGAAAAGAAATAAAGATTATAAAAACTAAATTTTGTTTTTAATCTTATAGAGACACTTTAAAGAGATCCTATGAAAATATAAATATTTTAAGGGTTAGTGGTCGTGAATTGAAGCTCAATCAGAACATTTAGTATCCCAATTCAAGGCCAGATTTTACGTATTATATCATTTTTCCTTAGATAGCTCTAAAAGACCACATAAATTCATTAAAAATCGAAACAAAATGAAAAAATGGTCCGATTCGAACCAATTGTTCTCTGTTAAATATTTGTGGTGACCACACTGTGGTCATTTTGAACTATCTAAGAACTCAATCGGATGAGTCCAATTTGCAAAAACCGACATATTAACGGTGTAGTCTATTTACTACTGAGAGACTTTTTGGTTGGGAAATACCTCTAGCCTTAGGGGGTCGGTGCATTTTGACAGATACGGATATGGGCTCTTGATAAAAAACTTTTTACTGGGTTTATATATTCTTCTCAATATACCANCAAAGTAATGTTTCATACTCCAGGCAACTTTTTTAACTACAGAATTTTCGAATTCCTGCTTTTTAAGAAAATTTTGAGTTCGAATTGAACTTTTCGAATTCGACAAATTATGATAAATTTTTGAAAACACTTCCGAACATTATGAAAAAATGCCTTATTTTTTCTTCAAATTTTTTTTAACAGTATTTGTTTTAAATCAACGAAAAAAACTCTTCAAAATGGTCACTTTAACTTTTCGCGTAAGTGACCACATATTTTTTATATGCTATTTGAAAAATCATGACATTTTTTTGGGATTTTCGGTCGAACCTATTTGAAAATATATTGAAAATTTTCCCCATTCTTGGTTCAAAATTTTTCAACTATATTTTCTGGAATCCTAAGCGGAAAATTGGAAATGGCTACTTTCACTATATTTAAATATGTTCTTTTCGTTTTGTCTTCGCTCTTGTTAATACTCTAACTCATACTTTTTAAAGCGAAACTACGGATCGGCAGAAATACTCCAAGGCGCTTATCCAGCCGGAATTAAAAACATTTTATCACACTCACAACTTGCCGAATTGATAAGCCGCACATCACCGTTTCAATTTATTTTATTTAACTCATGCAGAAAATATTTATTTCGATGTGCGTAAAATGTTCGTTTTCGTCTTTTTTCACAAATTAAATTTTCGATTTTGACGAGAAATCGTATAAAATAAAAATTTTAATAAATCCGAGTCAGTGTCGAAAGCGTATTTAGGGTTCTAAGTAAAAAATAAAAAATAATAAATTTTACTGGTATTTAGAAACCATGAGCCATTTCGCGCGTTTTGAGTGTTTTGTTCAAAAAGACGATTTATAAAGTAAAAAAATCAATCTGAAAAATTCAGATTAACTAAGTAAGCTGAAAAGTGGCAACTTGTGTTCGAAAAAGTTTTATCGAAAATTTTGAAGGCAAAAAGTTTCCCATCAAGACAAAAAAAAATTGAAAAAGTGCAAATCTGTCAAAAATGCACCGACCCCTTAAGGGGCCTCGGTGCATTTTGACAGGATACCGATAATAGGCTCTTGATGAAAAACTTCTCACTGGATTAAATATTTCTTCCCAATATACCATCAAAGTTATGATTTATAATCCAGGCAACTTTGTGACTAGCGAATTTTTGCATTATGGCTTTTAAGAAAATTTGATATCGAATTTAACTTTCGAATTTAACTTGTTTCGAATTCGAGAAATTATGAGAAATTTTTGGATAAAAGTTCCAAACATAATGAAAAATGCCTTATTTTCGTTCAATTTTTTTTCTATATTTGTTTCAAATCTATGAAAAAAACTTTAAAAAATGGCTACTGTTAACTTTTCGAGTAGGTGACCATATATTTTATAATGCTCTTAAAAAACCATATGACATGGTTAGTGATTTTGGTCAAAAATAATTAGAAATATTTTGAAAATGTTCTCATTTTTATTAGTTCAAAATGTTTTCAAACATTTTTTCTGAATCCTTAGCTGAAAATATTAGGAATGGCTACTTCACTATATTTAAATATCTTTCGTTTTGTTTCTTCGTTCTTGTTATACTCTGAATCATACTTTTTTGAATTAAAATACGGTTTACGCGAAATCTAGTTAAGCCCTCTTTAATCACGAATAAAGAAATTTATTTCACCGAGCACTTGCAAAATTGGTAGTCGAACCCATCCACCACGTAAAATTTAATAAATAAAACTCATGAAAATAAATATTTTTTTCGATGTGCTAAATTTTTTTTTTTTTTGTCTTTTTTTCAGAAATTTTAATTTTCGATTTGACGTAGAAATCATATAAAATTAAATTATATAAATTTTCGCTGGGTTCAAGACCATTTTTTAAATTCTTATAATAAAAAGGAAAAAATAAATGTTCAATGTAATTTTAAACACCTTTGATAGCAAACGCGCGTTTTTTGAGTGTTGTTTTCAAAAGACGATTTATAAAGTAAAAATAATCGATCTGAAAAAATCATATTTAACAAAGTGAGCTCAAAAGTGGCAACTTACGTTTGAAAAACTTTTTATTCGAAAATTATGAAGTTGGCAAAAAGTTTCCCATCAAGACAAAAAAAATTGAAAAGAGTGCAAATCTGTCAAAATGCACCAAGGCTCTGAAGGGCCTCTGTGCTATTTGACAGATTTGCACTTTTTCATTTTTTTATTCTTGATGGTAAACTTTTTGCCACTTCAAAATTTTCCGATAAAAACTTTTTCGACTGAAAGTTGCTCCTTTTGGGCTTACTTCGTGTAATCTGATTTTTTTCAGGTCGATTATTTTTACTTTATAAATTGTCTTTTGAAAAAACACTCAAAAACGCGCGTTTGCTACCGAAGGTGTCTAAATTAAGGTAAAATTTATTTTTTATTAATTAGTAACCGTAAAAAACGGTCTCGATCACCATTTAAAATTTATTTAATTTGTTTTTATACGATTTATATGTCAAAATCGAAAATTAAAAATTTTGAAAAAAGACGAAAAAAAACGAAATTTTAGCACATCGAAAGAAATATTTTTTTCATGAGTTTAATGAAATAAATTTCAAATGGCGGCTTACCAATTTGGCTAGTTTCGCTGAATTTTTTTTTAGTTCTTGATAAAAGAGGGCTTCGATGGATTTCTGCCAAACCGTAGTTTCGTTTCAAAAATTATGATTCAGAGTATTATGAACAAGAGCAAAGAAACAAAACAAGGACCTATTTGAAAAAATAAAAGGTGGCATTCTAGATATTTTCAGCTGATGATTCCAAAAAAATAAGTTCGAACAAGAAATCAGGAAAATTTTCAAAATATTTCCAAATAGTTTCGACAAAAAATCCCAAAAAAATGTCATATGATTTTTCAAAGAGCATATAAAAAATATGTGGTCACCAACTCGAAAAGTTAAACTGGCCATTTTGTAGAGTTTTTCTCGTTGATTCGAAACGAATAATATAAAAAAAAATAACAAAAAATAAGGAAAATTTCTCATAATTTTCGGAACTTTTTCCAAAAATATCTGAAAATTTGATGAATTCGAAAAGTTAAATTCGAACTCAAAATTTTGTAAAAAAGCAATAATACGAATATTCAAAAGTCACAAAAGTTGCCAAGATTGTAAAATATAACTTTGATGGTATGGTTTTTCATCAAGCGCCCATATCCGGATCTTTCAAATAACACCGAGGCCCTTAAGGGGGTTCCCAACGGAGTTTTAGGGTTTTTAAACTTGGTACTACGGAAAAACGACTAACGTTGTAGACTTGTTATTTTCACGACTGATAAATAAAATCTCCTCTGTTGATTTTTTAATTTTTTGGGTTGCAAAAAATATTTTAACCTACGCAAAAACAAAATTGAAAAACGAAAATTTCAAATTTGCGACAACATCGTTTGAGCTAACTAAACATGCAAAATATTTGTAATTCGTGAGAAAATTTTGAACACTCATGTTCATATTTTAATCTAGTACCATTTGAAAAAAAATTTTCAAATTCTAGACATTTGGAAAAAATCTATAATATTACAGGTCTTACGGTGGAACTTCGTTTGAGATAACAAAAGATAGATTGAAATTTTCTTATTAACAAAGTCTAATTAATGTTGACGAAATAATTATAAACTTGACCGATTTTTAATATCTTGTCCGTTAAGTTCTAAAGGGCGTTCAAGTTAAATGAGTAAAAATTGGCTCGAAATTCGTGAAATTCAGGGTTAAAATAGATGAATCCTGTACTAAACTAAAAAGTATAATTTTTCTCGTTAACAAATAATTTAGGTTGGAGAAACAAATCAGACCTAATTTCCGATAAATAAACAACTTTTTGTAATCTGGACTATTCAAATAACCGACTTTTGCCACCGCCACCTTTTGTTAGCGCAATTTCTCTCACAAATAATCTAGCGCGGCGTAATCAAAACCCCAATTAAGTGAGTTTTAATTACGAGAAGTTAATTACGAGAAGTCGAAATCGTTGTGCTGTTCATATTTATAAACTTTTTAATTTAGAATAATGGGAATAGCGGTAGAGCTGATTGTCGAACCCGATAACACTTATCGGTACCTTTGCTCAATTTGTCGTGACATTGCATACAATGCAACAATGATTCGGCCTTGCGAGCATTTTTACTGTACAGAATGCCTCGAAAAATGGATCGAAACTGATGGTCGAACATGCCCAGAATGCCGAGCAGATTTTAGGGAGTATGCATTTTTGATCGAGAAAATTTTTAGTCGACTTTTTTCAATTGCCTATCTTTTGCTATGAAAAGTGCGCACGCGAAAATCTGAAGTAAAAGTAAAATACAAATTTCTATTTTTGCATTGAACCCGGCCGTTTTATGTCATAAATTAAAAATTGTATTTTACTACACATTTTTTCATTGAACACGTTTTTTCTTCAAATTGGTATAACTTATGCGCCTACGCATTTTTCATACCAAAAGATAGGAGAAAAAAGTCAACCAAAAATTTTGTCGACCAAAAATCTATGCTCCAATTTTAGTGCAACTGATGTTGGAAGCTCAAGATTTCTTGATAATTGTATGAAAGACATTGTTATTAAATGCTCACAAAAAGATTGTAAAGAAACATTTGGGCTAGAGGAGTTAGCAATACATGACAAAGAAAAATGTAATTTTCGAAATACAAATTGCGAAAAATGCAATATGGTTATTCCAAAAAACACACAAAAAGAACACGCGGTATGTACAAAAACCTTCAAAGAAGGCTGAACCAGGTCATGGTTCGATGGATGAAGTTGTATCCAAAAGTTTTTTACGAATTATATTTTTTTCAAATATTAATAAAAATCTTTAATTTAGGCCCCTAACCACAAATAGCGACCCCTCTAGTTGTACTAGTGAACCCGTGTGAGCACAGAGCATATATGCTCAAGCATACTTAAAATCATCTAAAAAGTGCAAAAAAAATATCGTAGAATTGTCTCGTCCGAATACATTATAAAGAATTTTGCGGATATTCAAAAAAAATAATTCTTTTTTTTGGGAAATTTTGTTCAAATATTACGGGGGGTTGATTTTTTTCTAATCTGTTACTTCTAAAAAAACAAATGCGACCTATTAAGGGGATTCCCAACAGCATGAAACGACTCAAAATAAATTCGATTTTGAAATGTTGTAAAATAATTTTTTGGACATTATCAAATAAAAAATTATTACCAATTCAATGGTGTTAATCTTTTAGCCGTGGGATAACTAAAAATCGTTTAATCAACGGTTCAATCATTTTTCCATTTGTGTTTTTCGCCGAATTGAACACTAGCTAGGGAGCGCGGGGAATTTATTTGATATTTTTTTTTGTTTCGAACAAACAAATTATTGGTTTTTCTCACAATTAATCAGAACTATTTGTTGATTCAATAATTGACAAAAACCGAAACTTATTTACTTTTTAAACAACCAAAAAATCAACCTAAAGATGATCCTAATTTTTTATAATTTTGACCATTTTTTCAACATTTTAAAGTTGCGCGCCTCTAGAATGAAAGTGAGAGTCATTTTTATAAAATTTGCTTCTACACCGGTTTACTTAGACGATTTGTTCGAGATATAGTTATACAAAAAAAAATTAATGAAAACTCAAGGCGCTGAAAATTTTATGGCGACACTTGTCAAAATCTCAGTTTTTGAGAAAATTCTAGAGTTCGAAAAATAAAAATAAACATTTCGGCCTTACAGTAGTTTGCTACGGCAGCTTTACATAATCTCAAGAATTTTCAACTTTTTTCCGTGTTTTTTTAAGGCGCTGAAAATTTTTCTAGATTTTAAATTACCGGTTTTCGATTCGGTTTACTGGTAAAATGCCATTTAGTATACATTTAAGAATCATATGATTTGCAGTCGAGGTTTCGATCATTCCAGCCATACTAGATAGAAGTTGTAGCCCCACGTATTATGTGAAAAGACATTCTAAACAGGCAAATAGACTTTTGAATGCTTATTTCTCTCTGGCATAGACAAAGAATTGACTAAAACATTCTGATAAGTCAGTTCGTAATCTGCTGAAGACGTTTTAAATTATTTGTTAAGATAGCATGTTGAACTAGACCGGTAATGAGGTTAACCAGGAGTAAAAAAATTCTTGAAAAAGCCGTATTTTTTTCGTCCTATTAGGAAAGTTTCAAAATTTGACACTATCTGCGAATTTAAAGCGGAAAAAATTGTTGTCAATTTTTTTTCAATTTTCTCACTAAAAAGGTATCAAAGCTGGCGAAAAGACTGTTTTTTGCTATTTGGCCACGGAAAGTTGTATTTTTTTTTCATGCTACATGGCAAACTATTTTTCCGTGCACTATAGTTTTTGTAATAATTGTCAACAAATTGTTGCGTCTGATGTAACGATTTTATTTTTTAACTCCCAGGAGTACGATTTGAAAATTTATTTTTGACATCCTTCGTCAACAGGTTTTGTTTTAAGACCATACGATTCGTAAATTGAATGTTTCTGGAAACGGTATTATAAACTATGACCAAATATTTAACCGTTCTAGCGCTAGAGCAAAGAAAAAATTTTATTTTCGACACTCAGAAAAAATTTTAATATTTTTTCCGAAAATTTTTGGTAGTTTTTTTACGATTTTTTGAGTTTTTATGACTAAAAAGCCACGTTGAGTTCAAAGTCAGAAAATCAGACCTCTAGCTCTTTTAGTTCAAAAGATACGATTTGCCTATAAAACCTATATTTTATACAAAAAATTCCTGAATGTTGAATTTTTTCAAATTTTTATTTCTTTATATAATTAAACAATCAACGTGGAGATCAAAAATTCTCAAATTTAGTCAAAATAATTTCAGTTCAAAAGATATGGGCTGCCTTATAGAACCCCCTTAAGGGAGTGGGTGTCGCTGATTTGAGCCTCTTCC
>SCLH01001150.1:93343-116292 GCA_004367855.1 Oikopleura vanhoeffeni | reverse complement strand
GACTTAATTAGGGTTTTTAAGAACACATAAGATTCTTTGACTTAGAAACGATGCCGTAAAATAAGAGCGTAGTTATTGCGGACTTACAAAAAATCAGATAAATTTGAAAATTATCCAATCCAATTGTGCCGACCCCTGGACCCATAAACCAAACTAGGATACTTGGAAAAATCATTTTTCGTTCTTAAACCCCTCACACCCTTTGACTATCTAAAGGCAAAAAGTTTTTTGGGAGCCAAAACGGCGCAGAAATAATATCGTCACAGACCTACAATTCAAATATGTCATAGAGTTTGCAATTTTATTTCCAAAAATATTGTTTAAAATTATATACGATTAGCCGTTCCAAAGTTATTTTTTCCTATTTTTTTTTAGGATTTTCGCCAAAATGTCCTAAAAAATTAATTGTGTGAAAATGATAATATCAGAATTCTGAGAGAGCCAGTTTTTAGGAAAGTACTTAAGAGATTCTTTTGATATAAGTTTATTTTATCTGCAGTCCCTATACGAAGAATAATTCTTTCACAAGTGATTTTTATGAAACTCAAAATAATGAAAAAAAAATTTTCCAATTTTTTTTTTTCGAATGAATTGAACGGCAATTTAACCCAAATAAAGCCGACAAAGACAAATCGATCAAATGTAGAACCTAAGGTGGTACTGATTTTGAGTTTTCAGCTGATTAGCAATATTTTTCACATTTAACTGCATATATTTTGACGCGCGGCGATATGAATAATTGTTTTGTGAGCGAGCGATATATCATATTTCAAATTTGAGACCCGTTATAAATAGCTTAAGTTTCACTTGTAAATTTGTTACTTATATGTCATTGTAAAAAATGTATGGTTTTGCAAGAAATACAAGGTGAGTGAACCTCTCATTTCTCTTTCAGTTATCTAGTTCACAAACTTTGAAATTTAAAAATGTAACGTGTTATTCACTTTATTCTATCCTTGATCTCAATCAGTGACAAATAAGTAAATTGATATCTATTCCAGTTTTCCCGTGATAAACGCTCAAAGAAGTGCCTTTAGATAGGCGTTTGGGTGTGAGGCGAAGTTCTCGTTTCTGGGTGTGAGGAGGTTAAGGAAAAATTCAGTCATCTCCGGCCGCCGTAATACCTTACAAGTGTCCATAAAAAAGATTCAGGAGATACATGATTTGTAGGACAAAGTTCGTCCGACGCACATGATTTCAAAATCATAAATTGTGCATCAAATACATTCAAGGGCTTTAAACCTCCGAAGCAATTAAAAAAAGTTTCGCCGAGGCATAATAGCCTTTCAGGAGGCTATACTTTGAGCGTTGTTTACAGAAAACTCGTATTAGATAAACCGTCCACTTTTATTTTATGATCAAGTTGAAGAGTTAAAAATTTCATATTCTTGAAATTTTATGTTTTATTCTAGAATAAAACCTTTGAAAAGCAACGTTAATTAAACCACGTGATACTACCTCATGGTAGGCTCCAGGAAATGTATGATTATCTTAATAACTGCACAGTGCTCTGTTTTACTCAAGACTTTCGTCTGATTGACTATATCTGTTGAGAATCAGAAAATATTTCTAAATAAGTTCATTATACATATGTATGTATGAAAAAATCACCTCTTTTAGGAAAAAATTGTTAGTTTTCTCTATTTAATGAAGTTATTTGATTATAATCACAATATGAATGCAAATATAGTATAAGATTACCACTCTGGCATGATTTTCACAAATTATATATTTTTTCAAAACTTATCATTTTATCCATACTAATACGATATTTTGAAATTACGATATTTTGAAATTTCACTCCTAAAAAAACATTTTAGCTCCAGATATGTCCAGAAAGCTTATTTTTCTTGCAAATTGTACTCAAAACACTTTCCTAGAAACTGGCTTATTTGAAATTTTCATTCGAAATTTGGATCAAAAAGTATTTTTCGGAAGTAAAACTTAAGCGAAAATCGTCTTTCAATCAACTCGTCATGAAATTTAACCAAGTATCCGAAAAAAAATTAGAAACTATTTGTAGATTCACATTGTTGAATTTTCAAATGTATTTAAAGGAGAAGTTTCGGCGATCATTTTTCCATCATTTTTGGCTGATTTAAAGTGGCTTAAGCCTAGGGTGGGAATGGCAGAAAAAAGGTCGGCGACTCTAATTTTAACCTATTTTTTTGAAAAGCTTATCAATTTCTAAGACTTTAAGACAAAATTTTTTTAGCAAAATCCTGGGGCAAATTTGATTTTTTTCATGCCCAAAAGTCGAAAAAATCGATTTTTCTCAATTTTTATGAAGTTTCCTGATTTCAACAATACTTTCTTTTTAGGGTTAACTGACCTCAAAAAAGAAACAAAACTGTGAACTAAAAAATGATTGGATGCCACCTAGTGACGGAAATTAAAAATTTCCCTTGATATTCGGTTATCAAATTAAAGATGAAATAATCATAAATGTTAAAAAACTGGAAAATAGGTCAAACAAGTTTATATTTGAAAAATTTGCTTGTCCTCACAACTAGGCGATTAGTTGAGAAGTAATGTGGATGGCTCTGGATCCTGTAGCATGGGGTTTTGAGCCCTTATTTTTTTTTTTTATTATTCGAAATTTCTCTTTGTCATTATTAATGTTTCGAAAAAACCAGTTTTCAAAACTCCGATTAGCAAAGTCAATTTGATTCTATTTTGACTTTTGCTCTTCTTTTTCGAATATTTACGCCGAGAAAAATAAGGAAATGGTTAATTTAAATAAATTTCAGAGACACGTCAGAAGATTAAAAAGAAGAAATAGTATCAATTACGGGGCCTCTGGTCGTTTTTTGCCACTTTTTTGGCCAACTTTTTATATAATTCGGCTTTTGAAAACATTTGTTAGAATCGGACCATTTTTTTCTATGGTAAAACAGCAGCGTCGGGCGTATAGGTGAAACACACGCAAAAACCTACGCATCTGAAAAAATTTCCAACGGTCGGGCGTATAGGTGAAGGCAAAACATAGGCGTTTTTCTTAAACTTTTTTAAGCAAAACATAGGTTTTTTTCTGAAGTAAAAAGATAAGGATATTTGATGAGAATTTTTGACAACTTCGCCCCAGGAGTTAATGACCAAAATTTTTTGAGCATCATTTTTTTGGAAAATAACTTTGAAAAAATGAATGAAAATTAGTGTCGCCGCCTATTAAAATTTTTTTAAATAAAAACCGCATTTTAGTGGTTTTTCAAATTTTCAAATCGAAATATACGTGACTTTGGGTCAATTTGGACTGTTTTAAAAACTTGCATGAAACTCAGCGTCAAAATCTCTATCGAATACTAAGAAACAGATACACCACTAAAGACTTTGAATTTGCCATTCCCACCCTACTTTAGCCTTTAAAAAGGCTATATGCCTCGGAGGGTTAAGGACCCTTTTTTAGTCAGTCAATTTGTGAAATCTGTATTACACCAAAATAAATATTTCAACACTTTTTTGTAAAAAGAATCTTAGATATGTGAACTTTACGCAGAAACTTTAATAGGAAAGATCTATATCTTTTGTTACTTACTGGGCCCGTAGAACTTTGACGTCAAGGACCTAAAAAATCGTGTGCTTGCATTGGTCAATACACAATGACTCTTGTGTATGGACCAATCAGAATAAGTTCTAGGCGCGTCTCTTACGTCAAAGTTCTACGGTACCAGTAAGTATAATCTTAGATTAATCTTAAATTTGTTCTAGAATTTGCAGAAAATAGGCTAGTATGAACAAACCATAAAGTTCGAAAGAGTATATTTTTCTTCATTCGATATTTAATTTTTTCAAGAGATTTTTAGCTTACTCCAATTTGATATTTTCAAGTTTGACTGGTTAATTTGGATAAAAATTCATTAGAAAAATACAACATTTCCGACCACAAAGAACTGAGGGTCAACAAAATACCAAACTTAATTTAATATTTTTAACCACAAAAATCAGCAGACAGTACCGCCTGAGTTTAAGTGGAGTCGAGACCAAAAGTGCTGCATTGTACTTATTCAGATATAAGTTATATCTATAACGGGGTCCTCTGGTAACTTTTGCCATTTTTTAGCCAAATATGTTATATAATTCGGCTTTTGAAAACGACTTATCAGATTCAATTCTTATATAGCTCAAACTGAGCATAAATATCTAGTTGATAACGAAATAAAATAAATTTGTCCGAATCAGACTATTTTTAATATTTTTTCTGAGATTACTGAAACTGTTTAATTATCAGTTTTATTTTAAGAAATTGGAAACAAAGGTCTGATTCCGACTTCAGAGCAGGCCTGGCCACAGCTGGCTTGATTCTTTAGCTTGACTTGACTTGATCAAGCCAAGCTTTCAAAATTAATTTTTCAAGCATGCTTGACTTTTAGTTTGGCTTTGCTTTATTTTGTGGCTTGGCTTGAGTTGTCAAGCTTGATTTTTTAGGCTCGGCTTGGAACAAATATATCTGGAACAAATAAGTTTTTGTTTGTTAAAAACATACAAAAACTTCTTAATTGTGAAAAAAGGGATAAAAATGAAGAAAGAATCCGAAACAAGTAAATGCAATGCAGACAATGCCACATGACGATGAATGTGTCCTCCATGCGCCGACACTACAAAAGGAACCAACCCATGATTGTGTATTTTGGCTGCACAAAATCTAATATGATGCAGGAACTGGACAAGAAATAGCATTTTAAGATTTCTTGAATTATAAAAATCATTTGAAAAAATGTTAGTTAACTAAAAAAAACCCTCGAGCGTGATAGGAGTGATCGAGGTGTGAATTATTTCTGGAAAAGAGGAATATGGATAAAAATGTTGACTCAACAGCTAGTGAAAATGACCAAGAAGCCCCGTGATAGATAAACTAGCTAAAAACCTTTAAAAGGAAGTTTACAAATTTAAGATTTTTTGACAGGTACTGGTCATGCTGGAGTTCGATCCAATTGATAATCGAACTCGCTGTCAATGAATCTCAACTCGACTTTTTTACCTAGTTGGTTATTAAGCCGCACAAAAGCGTTGTAAACTTATTTGTTAAAGACTCCTTTTAGTCTCTGAAACAGGGGTCGGCACAATTGGATCGGATCGGTTTGATCCGAAAAATCGATCCGATCCAATTTTTATCAGAGGGCTACCGATCCGATCAAAAATTTTCGAGAGGGCCACCGAATTTTTTCAAAAACCGATCAGATCGAATGAATTTTTACTGATTTGAGCTAAGATTTGAAGATTTTTGAATCACTGAAAATTTAAATGGAAAAAGTAAATATACGGTAAATTTATAATTGTTAGCAAATTTGTTTTATTTGAAGCGAAATGTTTTAGTTTTAATTACAATATTTGAACTGAAGGAAAATTAAAAAAATGCATGTATAACAAATTACTTACAAAAATTTAAAAACAAATTGATTTCAAACTAAGAAATAATGTTTCAAGTGTTGAAAAAATGTTTTTCAAACTTTAAACTTCAAATCGGAAAATTTTCTTTTCAATCAAGTTAATATTTAAAAACTTCTCATGAAAATACAAAAAAAGTGTTACGAAATTTCGATTGAGAATAGAAAAATTTGAAATTCAGGTCGGGATCGGGATTGAAAAAAAGATGACTCGGGACCGGGCGGGATCGGGATTAAAAACTCATTCCGTAACGGAATTTCCGTTTTAGAACACTGGTTATGACTCATAACTTATAAGTCATAACTAGCACGTCCACCAATCGATTTTCGGCCAAGATCGATCACTCGGGTTAGATTTGTCACATATACTTATTAGTGCCAAATTTTATTGCGCGTTTAGTGGTGGAAATATTTTTTTTTAAAAACTCAATATTTTTCTTAACAAACTAATATTTACTTGATAAACAGCCAAAATTGGCCAAAAATGACTGGTTTCCGAGTACTTAACCTCTTAATAAAGCTCCATGGAGACTAATTTATTTTTTTAACAAAAGATTGGGAACTGCTTGACTTAAAAAAAATGTCTATGGTTGCGGCTAGGTACGGTTCGATGAAAAAAATTTTAAGTTTCAGATTTTCAATTATTTCCAAGTATTTCAAAAATTTGATAATAAGAAAAATTTTCAAAAAATTTTTTTTTTGCGGGCCTTTACCCCGACTTAAAAAAAATTTTTGAAAATTTTTAAAATAAATTTGTTTCGAAAATTTTTCTCATTTTTAAAAATTGGCTGAAACGCCCGCAAAAACATTTTCAATTTTTTTTGCTACAAAATTTTCAAAATACTTCGAAAAAATTTCAGAATCTGAAACAAATAAAAATAAGATTTTTTTTTAGTTTTTGACGAAAATAAATAAAAAAACTTGCATGATATTAAGGCCTCCAGAGCCAAAATGAGCACCCGTAAAAAGGTCCTATACATTTGTAAATTTCGGATCTAGAGCAGTTTTTGACGCTTGAAATGTGTTAAAAAATGAGCCGAAAATCAGCCGAAGGCCAATTAGAGGGGATTTTGTGATTTATATTTAAATTTGTTGAAAAATGAACCGAAAACGGCCGACGGACGATAAAAAGGGATTTCGTGTTTTTAATTTGGATTTTTAAATAAAAGAGCTCCAAATCCGCCGAAGGCCAATAAAACGGAATTTTGTGATTTGTATACAAATTTGTTAAAACATGAGCCAAAAACCGAAGGATTTTATGTTCATTATTTAATTTTGTTGAAAAATGAGCGTGAAATTGGCCGAAGGCCGATAAAAGGGGGTTTTATGTTCATTGTTTAATTTTGTTGAAAAATGAGCCTTAAATCGGCTATAGGCCGATAAAGGAGCATATTATATTTATAATTAAATTTTGTTGGAAAATGAGCCCCGAATCGGCTGAAGGCCAATAAAAAAAAATTAAATGTTTAAAATTTAAATTTTTTTTAAAATGAGTCCCTTATCGGCCGAAGACCGATAAAAAGGGATGATAGATTTCAAATTTAATTTTGTGGCGCTATTTTCTGGTTCATAAAAATTGTCTATTTTTAGCTTTTGGTTATGTGAGGTTTTACTGCTTTTTATTTTAGTAATGAAAATATTGGTCAGTAAGCCTAAATTATGGCCAAAATCTATAACCAGACTTAGGGTATTTCCTTCTTTATTAACGAAATCTCGCAACTTCTTTTTCGAAATTCTACTGTTTAGTACCGAATTCCCTTTGATGGTCATTTTTTCGAAATTTGCAGCGCTATTTTGGAAGTAATTGTAACTTAACATTATTTTAAAACAAAAGCTGAGTAGTAACAATTCCTCGTCAATGATAATTTTATCTTCGACGGTTTTTCCGTGAGAGATAAGTATATCTATAGTGATATTTGCCCATACTTCGCTAATCAAGGTTTCTAAATTCATAATGGGTAAAATTACATGGCCATTTTGAAACGCCGTCCCTTTCGCGTATAACTTGGTATGTTTTGGGTGAAAACCCTCATAAATGCGAAATTTTTCACAGAACTTAGATGGGCCGTAAAGTTCTCTAAATAGAGCCCATTTTTTGGGGTTCTGTATATTATTCGTGAATAGCCTATTTTTGCAGAGCATGACAAGAGAGTTAATTTCAGTAAATAGAAAATTTGGGTGGACTACCAACATATGGTTTCTTTGAACCCTTGTGAACGTCTGGCTTGCCGTGTCCATTGTGTCATTTTGGACGGCCGCGTTTCTGGCAGGTCCTTAAGTTATGAGATAACCAAATGTGATATGAACAGAAAAAAATTTTGTGAAAAGTAAAATGAAAATCTGTGACAACATACACTTAATTTAATTTTAAGGTATGATATTGGTGATCGATCTCGAAAAAGTGCGAAAGATGGATATATTGACCGCGTTGTGCATACTGGTGATAATCGGGCAGTGGCACAATAAATTAACAAGTTTGAACTCTCCTGATGAGATAAGAAAAATTCAACGTGCGACTGGGGATGCAATTTTAAAAAATTATTATACCTCCAAAAATGTAGGTGTAGAGATGTTCCATGAAGATCCACATGGTTCAGGGTTGTATGACTTGGTTCGGGAATTTGGAGAGCCGTTGATTTGTCAGTTGCCGTATTCTGGTCGTGAGCGATCTTTGGATATGCCTAAAGGTAGCAATTATTTAGTTTTAAACGATAAAGGACTTATTTAGTCTTATTCTATTTCATAGTAATATGATTTTGTAGTCAGCTTGTAAAACATAATTTAAACCCATAAATTGTGTAGGACATAATTGGTCTAACCAAATTTGTATGAAAATAAATTTGTGTTACAATATGACTAGTGTAAAAAAATATTGTGTAAAAAAGTGTAAAATTTGTTTTAACATGTGGTTTAAGACTAATTTTGAATCAAAAATTAAAAAAAAGTGTAAACCAAATTATAAAGAATTTGTTAGACAACATTAATTTGTGTAAAAAAAACTGTGTAAAATCTTTAGTTTTAAAGTATTGTTTTAAGAACAATTTAGAGCTTCTATGTACCTCAACTGTGTCGGATTCACACGAGCATATCACCCTTCGGAATATCGACGCCTTCCGTGCTGTTTCAAGGTCAAGCTGGCTCGTTCTTAAAATAATGGAATAAAATGTGTTAAATATTTCTACAAAAACCAGCTGTATCTAAAGTTTTAACAGTAAACATTAATCCTCAATGCCCTATAAAATAAACTAATTTACGCACCCTAAGTTTCTACATTAATTTTTCGATTTAAAGTTTTTTGGCCGGAAATGACTTTAACAAAAAATTGTCTACATTTGGTTTTTATTGTGCTCGCGGCGGTTAATAAACGCTTTGACTATATTTAATTCGTTTTTTACGTCGGTTGGAACCAAGACGTATCCATCCATATTTTTAATTTTTCTTAACCAATCTCTATCTCTGGTGGTAGTTATTCCCGGTGGTTCCAAAATTCTATACTCAAGGAGTAAAAAATCCTTGAGTAGCATATTCGATAGGCCGTATATGCTGTTTGCTTCAAAAAGTTCGGTGAGATCTTGATCAGATTTCACTGCGTTAAAAACCAGTGAATACGCGAAACCGTTGCACGCCATTTCTTGGCTTTTTCGAAAATTACTGAAGCGGAAATGCGCTTCTGGTGCCCGAGGGTTAATCCTTGGACATGGGAAAACGCACTCGTCTCCTGGCCCTCGATCTTCGGAGTCCCAGGTATTGCAGTATCTGCAGTTGATCTTCGCTTTTGTGTTGAAACTTCGGGCTAAATTTCAATTTTAAACCATGATATACAAATTAAATATAAATTTGACGCACAAATATTTTAACCCTTGGGTTCTCGAAGTAAATTTTAAACATGTCTACCTGTACCTGTAACAGGAAGCGACTCGTCGTCTGTGGAAAATGTACCAGGGTTAGTAGAGGAGTTGTCTGTGTCGATAACTGCTTCACCATCTTCTGTTTCTCTGTTGGTTTGCATTTCAGGGTTCATACTGTATTTCTAGAACAAAATAGACATTACAATTATGTCTGCCATAGTGCTGTGCAGGATAAAAGGAGAAAAAATGTAAAATATTTAAATCAAAAATGTTGTAAACTAGCTATTTTCTAAAACATTTTCTAAAACAAAACCGTGTTGAAAATTGAAATTGCTGTCATAAATTGTAAAATTGATTAATATTTACGAAATTCTAGATTAGATTGGGCCGGTTGCCGAAATGGTTATTTTTCATTTCTCAAAAGAGGCCGGCTGTGCAATCGACCCAATAATTGTGTTGAAAAATAGATTTTGGAAATTGTTTCTGCTGAAAACAAGGTAATAACAGTTACAGTATGTTAGGAAAGTGTTTCCAAGCGTGGTTATATATATCGAAAACTAGGTTTAGACAAACTATTAAATTTTATAGATAACCGGAAAACCTTTATTCTGAACAACTATCTGGCAAAAAAGTCTTAGTTTTACTTTTCAGCCCCAGAAATGGGTAATTTTGGAGAAAAAATATAAAAAATACTTAATAACTTATATAATACCAGTAAATTTCTAGTATGTCTCCCGATTTAAAGTTACAGTTCCAGACCGTGGAAGTTGGTGAACATCTACAGTTCATTCAGACTGCTCTACTGTGTGAGCATTATTCAGAATGTAGTCCACAATTTCTAGCGAAAACGAAATTAATGTTAAGTCTCACTAATTTGTCCGAAAATTTGCCCAACTCCACTTTGGCTGAACTCGAACTATTCCTGAAAGTATCCACTGTGTTTTATCGGAAATATCGAAAACAGTTTCCGTTTATGCATTCTCCCATCCGTGCGGTAAAAACTACAGGTGAGATTTTTTATTTAAAGATTGACAAAAAAATTTTAATAATTTTAAAGAAAAAATTCTTTTCGAGTTTTGGCTTAAAAGGTGTTAACCTGTATTTCTAGGAAAACATTTTCCTCAATGTCACCAGACTGTGGTCCAGTATGCTGGACAGACCACATCGGATGGTCAAATTGCCTATGATTTCCCTTCAAAGCTCAAAATAAAATACATGATCCATTGTACCGACGGTCGCTCTACTTTCGAAGAAGGTGTGGTCATGGCAAACATGGATAAAGCTGAACTCGTCCTATATGCTGAGTAATTTAAATACTGTTGTTCCCTCTTGTCAATTTTTAGTCTCGATCATTTAATAAAACATTTAATTTACCAAAAAAACTCTAGTGGTTTTTATTATTTTGCAGCATTCTCAAAAATTATAGCAGTCTAATAATTTTGCACAAAAATGGACCGCTAGTACAGTGAGGTTTTTTACCACCACTCTATTTTCTTCCCTCAAAAGACAGGTTTCCCTGAGCCTGAGGGTCATTAAATTTTGGTACCAATTCGTACCGAAGGTCAATATCGTTTCCATGATCGGAAATCGGGTTTGGGCTAAAAGTACCAACTTGATTTGGTTTTTGTGTGTAATCTTTTAACGCACTTAATTTTGGTGGACGCATAGCGTTTTGATTGTTAGACTTTTGACGTCGGTTTGTCCTGGCAAAATACCGTCGTAACGCTTTAGCGTCATTTACCCACTCTGTGGGCATGAGAATTGGAATTCTGCAAGGGTCAGTTTCTGTCGTTCTGGAATTTCTGTTTGTGAACCAATTTTCGGGGTCCAATTGAACTCCATTTTGGTTGAAAATTATGGTTCTGTCCAAAATGAGAAATTCCGACGCAAAAGTTTTTTGGAATTTGTTGCTTTCAAAAAATCCTAAAAAATTTTCTCGGAAAACTTTTGTGTCGGATCGCTCCGTGACAATCGCCCCCTTATCTTGAATTAACTCAGTCTGGGTTTTGTCTGGGAAAGACAGGAGAAAGCAGATGTCATCATCGTGGCTCATGCTGTGAACTTCAGGGAAACGGTACCGGAGTTCAAAATCGTCGGTCAAGTTCCTATATTTGCAAAAAAAATTAATGATCCAAAGGCGAAAACTAATTTTGATCAGTTTGCGTGAAACAAAAAACTGCAGATGTTTTTTAACTTACATTTTGATTTTCTACTTTCGTCTCACTTTTTGGTAAATTGGTACGAAAGTAGTTTTCAATTTTTCATTTTCCGTCTAAAAAAAATCACCACCTAGCGATTGGTGGCATATTTTCTGGGTGGTTTTAACCATTACCATATTTATTCGAAATAGTTAGTTAACCAAGAGACAGAAATAGTTTATTTTTTAAAAACCCCTTTCGGAAAAGAACAAAAAAATAATTTTGCTCAATTTAGTACTTTTTCAGATGGAAAACTTAGATACTAGTTCCTTGGAATTTAACCGGGATGCTTCAACCTGCGTGTCAGATTTTTCCATTTCTCTTGATGAAGATGATGGTGAGGAGGCTGGAGCGCCCAAAGACGAGCTGTCTAGTCACGGTAGTGAAGATCCAGGATTGACTACAGACTATGAGAAGGTCTCTTTTACATTGGCAGAAGTAAATTTTTAATATGAATCTAATAAAGTTATGAAATAGGTGTATCCCCCAAATTTGATTAATAATAAAAAATTTAATTTAAAAAGGGGAATTTGATCATGACTAAATTTTCACATAGTAATGTTCTAGTTGATGGTTTTGAAAACAAAATTTCCAAGAATTGACGTCCTGGTATATAATGACCAGGTATTGTTTTTGATTGCCGATCCGTACCATCTGGTCAATCCAAATCCGATTCCTTCCGGATTCGGGAACACCGGAGCAGTGGTTATCCCTCGTTCGAATATCGATGTTTTTAGACACGTTTTTGTTACTACATTCGCAAAAGCAAGATATCGCCGAACTACATTAAGACATTTTAAATATTTAAATCGGCGATATCTGTTCGATAATCACGGTGAGCCTATTGAGCGAAAATGGGATTTAAAGATGGACAAACATTCTTTCAAAAAACTTGACTTGGCTGATAGTGACAGAATAGTGATAATTCCTAACGCTTGGGTACTTGCTGCCACAGCCTGTAAAGCTTATCAGTTGCGGGAAGCCGCTTATTCTCACGAAACCAGCGGACACGCTGCATCTGACTCCCACAAGCTTTCAAAATTTGGGTTAAAATTTTTTGATTTCCCTGCTTTAGTTATATATGAGTGACTCAGCTGTGAAAACCTAGTTTTTATACTGTAAAAATAAAGCTAATTTTTAAAATTGTGGAAAAAAATGTTCATTTAAGAAATGGATATATTTGAGCAGACTTTTGCTGGGACAGCTTTAGAGCTGTCGGAGGGGGATCGGGCTATTTTACTTTCCGCGGAAAATAGTATTATTGCTTTTACAGAGGAGGAATGTGTGGCGAAAAAGGAGATTCTTTCTAGACTAAGGTAACTTTTTATTCTAATAAAAGTGGCCTTTTCGACTTTTGGCCAAAACCCAAACCTTTAGGTTGACGGGAAAACATGAAAAAAAATAAAAAAATTTTGGAAAAAGAATCAAAATAGTTTAAAACAATACTAATTATAATTCTTTAGATACATGATGTCATTTTATGATTCTGATGCCAGGGCATGGCTTTTATTGATGCGTTACATCGTTACCGAAAATCAAATAGTAAATAATCAATGGATGGAACATTTGCGATATTTGGAAGGAAGATTTAATCCAGAAGGATATGTACTTCTGCAACCTGTAATCATGCCTAAGTCTGATTCCTTTTAAACTTTTTAGACAAAAATAAAAATTCACCTAAATTTTAAAGCTAATGTATCATTTATTTGTATAAACTTGCATTAAAGTTTCCATAACTTTCGACGGCAAATTGTGTTTCCTCATGGTTCACTGCGATATTTAACTCGTTTTTGCTAAAATTCTTTACTCTCCCGTCAATTATTTGACTAATCCATTCCATTTGCCATATAAATGTTTTACCTAGTTTCTTATTTTTGAGATCAAGTTTTTTAGCGGAAACGAGGCCTGTGTCCCAGTCAATTCCAGATGGAATCTCATTACTGGTAATAATTCGATAAAGAGGTCTGTAATTTTCCTTATCGAAACCCCCTTCGTCTACTAAAATAATGTCTCCCAATTTAATGGGCATATTATTTCGGTCTTTATATGTCATCCCTTCCGAAAAAGGGAAAAATTGAATTGGTCGTGATTTTCTAGAGGAAAATCGTTTTTTCTCTACGGACTTTTGCACACAACGCCTAAGCAATAGAGTTGATACCCTTAATTTGTCTACATCGACTAAAAAGGGTTTTCCGTGGACATAACGGCCGTGAAAAAGTTCCGTGGGTCGTAAACCCTCGCCACCAATAGTGAAATTATATTTCTTGGTGGCTTCTTCGACCGCGATTTCTTTACTAATGTCCGCCCTACTTAGTTCCAGATTTAAAAATTTCGAAAAAAATAGCTATACGTCCGTCCAGGGGTGCTAACCGGTTTTTTGAGCCGGTGTGTTTTTCAATCAGACATATTTTAATCCCCCAATTACGGATGTCCTCATCGTCGACTAAAGCGGCGTGGGTGGACACACAGTCCATGCGTATGGTCATGTAGGCGTCGTCTGGCTCTGTAGTGCCGAGCCTACTTTTGACCTGAAAAAGTATTTCCTTAAGTTTTTCGGAGTTCAGATTACCGTTAATTAAAATCGAAACGGCGTAACGTGTCAGAAATTCGCTCGCGAAAAATATCTTAACAGATCTATTATCTACTGCTTTCGCTCGAGTGTTTATTTTTGCCAGTAGTGAATTCGGGAGAGTTCTATGAACTTCATCCCCGAGAATACGCATTCCTATTCGTTCGACGTTAAGCGTCTCCTCCTCAAAATTTTTCATTTCTCTCGCTACAGGTTTGTATTTTTTCATACGAACGCATTCTTTGCAATTGCTGCAAAGCGTGGAAATTTGTTCAGCGACATTTTTGATTGCAAATAAACGTTTAGACGCGTTGACAAGCCTTGCGACGCTTCCGTGACCGAAAGTGTTGTGCAAGGCTTTGGCTATTTGACCTTTGTATTTCTCAGGTAATACTATTTTCATCAATTTTTCATTAATTAAATCACGGTCGTATCGTACTAAACAATTTTTGTACAATTTGCATTCTTGATTATTGAGAAGAGTGCCTACTTTTCTAAGCTTATTTGGTGCGTCTTGGTTGTTAACCAGGACCTCTTTTGCCTTGCGAATGGTAGGACATTCGTCTTGCCATTCGTCAATTAACTCAAAATTATCAATAAAATCAGATATTTTCAAGCCTACATCAACTTTTTTATTAAAAATTTTGGCCATTAGTTCC
The DNA here is from genome assembly GCA_004367855.1 of Oikopleura vanhoeffeni. Lineage (NCBI taxonomy): Eukaryota > Metazoa > Chordata > Appendicularia > Copelata > Oikopleuridae > Oikopleura > Oikopleura vanhoeffeni. The sequence goes on along the minus strand of SCLH01001150.1, from coordinate 101,634 downwards.
ATTGAAAGAAAAGAACTATTAAATTTTCCTAAATCGGGGTTGGGTATCAAACTATTCTGCCACCCAGTGGCACAATATGGATAACTCATTTCGTCCGGAATATTAGGGTATACTCGTAAGTGCAGAGTTAAAAATTTTTCGAAATTATAGTGGGTACCAAAATTGGGTCAAATTTTGTGCTACATACAAAGTTTGCCAATTTTTCTTGTTTCTGAAAAAATAGGTCACGTGAGCTGTCAACGATGTCGCAAACCAGGCAACCCTTGCACAACACTGACGCTTCTTTAGTCCTAGATAAATAGTCCGCAAAATGAATGGATGGGTCTTTGGCCGAAACGTAAATTATTTCGTAATTAAAATAGGCCAATTTAGCGAAACACTCATTTATTTTGCGGTCTGTAGTTGGAACTCCAGAAGTGCGTAGTTTTTTGTACAATTTAGCGACTGACTGCGAGTCTGTGTACATGACACATGTTTTGTCGCTTTGTTCGATCTCTGGGGCTGCAGCTAGCATCGCAGCTAACAGTCCCGTTAATTCAACTTCACATAAGGAAGGTTTTCTTTTATTATCAAAATCTGACCTTCTTCTTGAGAAAAGCTTTACGAAATGTTTCACGTCACCTTCTTTCTGGTAAAAGAAGGCAGCATTTGCGAAATAAGATGTGTCTACTACTCCGAAAATCTCTTTATTTTTGTCTACCGGGTAGAGCGTAATTAGTTCATTCACTTTTTTCTTAACGATTTTTAATTCGCTAATCAGATCATTGGTCCATTTTATTGGAACATTATTAACCCCTGTGGCCTCGATGCGGAGTTTATGTAACAATTTAGTCGAATATGGCAAGTGATCAGAGATATACGATGCACACCCTAAGAATCTTTTCAGCATTCTTTTGGTAGTGATGTTTAGCTCTGTCATCTTGTCTAGATTTTTGATCACGTGGACATTAGGCTCTATAGCGCCATTATTGAGGGTTTTCCCCAAAAGCTTAATTTTTGTCCCCAAAATTTTCATTTTGGATCCTTTAACTCTAAAGTTGAAGAAGGTCAAAGTTTTCATAATGCCGTCTAATACCTCGAGAAATTCCTTTTTATTTGACCCCCAAAAAATTATGTCATCAAGATACCTACACAAATTGTCTTTATATTTGTAAAGTATTCTGAGCATGAACTCTCTCACTGATTGTGGTGAGACTGCCCACCCCATTGGGCACCTTTTGTAGCAGAAAAGGCCCATGTCGGGATGTTCTACACAAAAGAACGGCCACAATTTTCGGTCTAACTTGAAGCAATAAAACATGCTTTGGATGTCAAGGGTACCAATTAATCCCTTTTTAGTGAATTTTGCCGCTTTGTTGATAATTTGAGAAATCCCATCGGCCTGTGTGGCCTTGAAATGCGACATCTGATTCACTGTACGTGAACAGTCGAGAACTATGCGACAACTGTGGGCGTTGAGAACCATGTCCCCAATCTCATTTCGCTTACCCACTGCAAAGATGCTAATGATATTCTGAGGGACCATATCTTTGGGTACCTTTATCAGAACATCATTGGCTATCTCTTCATTTAACTTTTTGGTCAGGGCTTCCCTGACATCGTCTGTCATTTTATTAAAATAATTAGCCACCCTTGTGCTAGACATTTTCCCATCAATCTTGCCCCTCACAATATAACGGTCATCGTTAACAGTGCCCACATCCCCCCTAAAGGTGGGCTCATATTTATTGAGAATTTCCCATATTTCGGCGACAATTGTCCTGTCCTCTTCATAACCCAATTCTGCAAATAGGTCATTGACCTCTACCTCGCGAATTGATGAGGTATCTTTGAATTTTTGGGCAATAACTTCGATTTCACTATAAAATTTTCGCTCAGAATCCGGACAGGATTCTAGCCTAGCCTTAGTGTTATTAGGTTCGCTAATAATCTCCGAATCGGCTAAATTATTTTTTAGCTTTCGTTTTACCTCTATAATCTCGTTTCCGATGTCAAAAGGTATATTGTACGTATTCTGTGACGAAATGGGTACTTCCGGTTTTATGAGGCTTGCTAAGTAGGATTCACCAATAAAATTGTACATATTTTTTACGATTAATTTATGAAGTGGTTCAATGGGTGTTTTTCCAAAAAATAGGCTGGTGTCACCTTGAAAATTTAATTTAAAATCGTTAATTTTCATGTCGGATTGACCAAATAGAATAATATTCCAAGGGCCGATATCCGTGACCACCACATTACGCATTTTTAATTTTATTTTATCGGTCTTAAGAGTAAAGTTCGCCCTATAATCCAATAATTTGATTTTGATCCCCGATGCCCCGGTGGCAACTGTTTTACAAGGAAATTTTTCAATGTTAGGGAGGAGATCCAATAAAGTTTTGTGGATAAGCGATGAGCTTGCTCCTGAATCCAGGATCATTTTAACCGGTTTGGTACTTCCGTCGATTCTTACATCGAGCCGAATACCTTTGGAAATAATCTGGTCATTAGTACTGTATTCGTCTGTCGATACTTTGACCGATTTATTTTCGTCAGATTTTATATTATCAAATACCTCGTACTTGACACTCATTGATTCTATAGAATTGATCAAAACTTCGGTATTATTCCTAATTTTGACGTAGTTGGAATTTTTAGAAAAAAGATTGTAAATTTTCAAATTTTGGTTTCCTAAAATAAGATTTGGAAAATAGGGGGAAACATAAATATTTTTTAACGATATGTATCGTTTTTCTAGTTTTAACATAATGTCGAATTTACACACGCTAATAAAAATATTTCCTATAAAATCCTTAAATTTTTTATGAACTTTCACACTCCTTATTATGCGGCCCATTTTCAGTAAGATAGAAATGATTTCCTGGCTGCATATGGAAAAATTCGAACCAGAATCTGCAATTATTTTGAATATATGATTCCTGTCTATGCATTCAATAAATTCGAAATTGGATTGTTTGTGAATTACTTTATTGAAAACTGGGCAAACGAAATTAATACAGTAACGGTTTTGGCTAGGGTGGTAAGAACAATTTAAATTGGTGTTTTTAAAAGAATTGTTGATTTCTTTGTAACCGATGGCGTTCGATTGCTGTATTCGTTCCAGTTTCGCATCTTGTCTAATCTGAAAAGAAAGGTTAGAAATTGACCTACAAATCTGTTTTAACATATGGTGTTTGTAATTATTATGGAAAACTAAATGCAAACGAAATCGTTTTAGTTTTAGTAAATTACCGTAAAAACCTCTATTTTGAAAAGAATTACTGTAGATTTTATATGATAACAAAATTTCATAGTTCGTGTTATTGCGTTTTAAGAATAACTTGATACAGTACTTACTGATACTAAATGTGTCAAGATCAATATCATCCTCAGATACGATTTCCATCACCTGTTCTGGGCCGTCTGTATTCACGTTTTCTTCTTCTGCAATTTGGTCGATTCGATCTTCTTCTTCTCTTTCGTTGACATATTCGATGACCACTTTCATCAAATTGTCCATTTCTTCCTCCGGGAAAGCATAGAACTTCTTGTTTTTCACTTTGTCGTTTACTGCAAAGCGATTCCGTTTTTCCTTAAAATTGTTAACTCTAGTACGAAAATTATCTCTTGCGAATTTCCGTTTATTAAAACGGTTATTGCCATTTTTGGCAGGGTCAAATTTCTTCCTAGGAGCATCTTTATTATTCCGATCCCCCCTTTTGTTCCGATCCGTATTTTTAAAACCGGAATTACGATCTTTTCCCCCTTTTCTGGCAAAAACTCTACCCTTGTTTCGACCGTTATTTAGTTTACCATTAAAACGGTTGATAGTCACATGACTAACCGTACCGTCTTCCGATTCGTATTCGAAAAAATCGTCCTCATTGTCGGACGTAGAATCTAATGTATTAAGTCTACTTTCCGATTTTTTGAATTTATCTTTGTCGTCCTCAAACTTAGCCGCCCCATTTAAAAGTTTGCCATATTGCTCCCCCGCCGTGTTTGGGTGCGTTTGGTATGCACACTCCCAGGTTTGAAACAATAGGTCCATTTTGTTACGCGACTTTTTATCAAGTTTGTCGTGCAATTCTTTCTTACTCTCAAGAATATTGCGTAGGCTCAATTCGTCGAGAGTAAGATCCTTTTTGCGCGCCATACTTGAAAAAATTTCTTCAACCTCGTTGAAATTTCGATTAGACAAAGTAAACAAAAGGTGGTTGAAGTTTAACACTGGTGAAAATAATTCACGACCTAAAAAGCCGTATTCTTCCCCCTCAATTTCACCGATGTTAATAGGTTCTTTATATACTTTAAAGAACATGCTGGATAGCTCTCTTAGATTTTGGATAATCGAAGATTCCCTAACCCCGAATTTGGTTAACTCCGGGATGCTTTTAATGAATGCGAAAATCTTCATTATTGGCGGTTCTTTGGCTCTACAATGCGTAATTGACAAAAGCAATTTTTTGCATTTGTCCCAATTTCGCAATTTACCTTTATTAAATTGAATTTTAACCGTATCCGGTAAATTCCTCAATAATACCTTGACTGTATTTTGCAAAAGTTTCCTAATTTCTGCAATATTGTCGGGCTGGAAAAAATTAGAAATCGTAGGTTCTACATCGTGAGGAAATTTTCCGCCCCGAAAAATTCTACGAAACGAGCACCGGTAGTTTGTATGTCCGGTTTAGTTTTATGAGTAGAGTCGGTCATGCAAATTATTTTGCATTCGTTACCCTCAATAATGCCGTAGCGCATTTGAACTTTTTCATAAGGTTCATTAGTTGATACACTTTTAGTCACACCAACTAGATCTCGAATTTCGGTTAACATATACCGGAACTCGTTTTGCATCTCTGAAAAAGATTCTACCGAATCTGGAACCCCAAAAGTCAAATCATCTTGGGCCGTATGATTATGGGACGGGGGTTTCCAGTACCATGGAAGCGTTTTCCAATCATAACTGCCCGAGTATTTTAACTCACGGAGTTTTCTGTCAACATTATCTTCAATGTTATGAATAATTTCGTTGGTGGTGTGAATGTCACCATCCGCCACTTTATTAGTGTCGGGCTTATAGAAACATTGTTTCGAAAAAGATTTTTCAACCAATGCCGAATCATGGGCATAGGGAACTTGTCCCGGACGGTAATTACCGTTTCTCGTCGCGTAGGCCATTTTAAAGGCTTTTTGCGGTTGGTGGGTATTTTAACCCTGTGAGCTTTATCTCGAAAGATAAGAAAAATCAAGGTTAATTAGAAGCGTGAATCGTTTTCCTCACACTAATCAGGCACCACGTAAATTAGATCTCGGATCCTGCTCTCAAGGTACCAAATACACACAAAGGGATATGCTAGAATGTTACTTTATTCTAAAGTAATGGGAATTACAGGCAGTTTAGGTACACTAAATGAGTTTAGGTTTTCATAGTTTTGAATCTTATATGCTTGGTAAGATATAAATAAATTACCAAGAATATAAATTCCTATTGAACCTATAACTTCAATCGACTGTCCAACTGCTCCACCAAATCGTGGCACGAGGGAAAAGGATATTTCTTCTCGTGCTCCAACCAAACCGCAAATCTAAACTCAAAAGTTAATAAACCGGATGTTAAATATAACACCTCCACAATTACCTTTCGGGGAAAATAAACCCGAGTAATTTTATTAAACGTAAACCGTTTATTATGTAGTCCAATCGGACTAGGTGTCGCCCCGGCGTCTAAGGGTTATTTATTAAATGTCAATCCTACGTATCTTAGTAGGTCGACTGGATGATAGATTATTATGAAGAATAATCGTAATACCGTATAGTACTTAGATAATGTATTTTCGTACTTTTATACCATTTTTACATTTATATGGTAATAATCATCAAATTATTTTATTTTATCGAGAAAACTCTCGATTTTTCCTAAAAAAAGTTATTTTTTTATGAATATTTTGTACGTATTTAAAACTGTTGATTCTCATTAGATATACAGTATAACATAGACTGAATCAGGCAAAAGTATTGAGTAGAACAGATCAGTTATTGAGATAAATATACTGAAGCCTACCATGAGGTAGTATCACGTGGTTTAATTAAACTTGCTTTTCAAACAAAAACTTCAATTTTTTGAGAATTTTCGTATTTTTTTAACTATTTTTCTACGACTGGAAAAAAATTTTGATGAAAAAAATTTTGCAGAAAAATTGTTGAATAAAAATATTTTAAATTTTTTTTCGAAAATATTGTTTTATTTTTAATTCCGAAAACTTTCGGTTTACTGAAATTTCTTATTTCACAATATTTTTTGGATGTATTGAAGGTCAATTTTTTATGATTTTTGAAAGTCTATCGTGACTCAAATGAGAAATTGTATTAAGCATATTTTAGGTTGTTTTTATTCGCGGATCCGTTTTCCTTGTGAAATTTTAGCCCGAATTTTTTATCTTGTTGACTTCATTTATGTCTCTTCCCGCAAGGATGGTCCCTGATAGCTAAAGTGTTGATCAAGATTTTGTTTTNACTCCCTTAACGTACATAATGTACTAGACCAAACTAGAAAATAACAACCTTCTTCCTAAAGGGATATGGTCCATCATATGGACCATATCATATGGACCATATTATATCATAAATATTTTTTTGAACCAAAATGAAAAAAATCGCGCGATTCAGACCATTGTTTTCTGTAAGATTTTTGTCCAAATATGTTTGGTTATTTTGAGCTATCTAAAAACTCGATCAGATGAGTCGTTTTCAAAAGCCAAAATGTAAATCATGTGGGCAGTGCCACTGGGCACACAATTTAGTACTGAGAGACACTTCCGTTGTGAAAAAGGATATTTTCGATTTTTTCCCAAAATTCATTCATTTATTTGACAGTTTTTGAAAAAATTATTATTATTTTTTAAAATCGTATCTGAGGTATCCCTTATTATAATTTATAATTTCCAGCCTGACCTTCAATTGGGCTAACAGGGCTGACTCCACAGGACGGCCTTTGACACTCAGAAATGTCATGGATTGTTTTACGGCGACCAGATGAATTTACACTTTGTGATGCTTCAGTTGTGAATCGATGATAGTTTTGAGAATTTTTGAAAATGATGGAGGTTTCCTTATTTTTTGTTAGGCGTTTGAGCAGATTTTCTTTATCCTCACGCCTGAATAAAATTTCAGTTGGATAAAGGATAGCTTTAATCTGCCGGGCAGATTCTACCCCTGTTCTCATTTTGGTAAATTTTTGTAGAGAGTGCTTCTTTTTTACTTGCATGCAAAAATCCACCAAAGTGGGAACATGGGATAAACGTCAAGAAATGGAAAATTTCCCCTAATTTGACGGTTTTACATATTTAAAAATCGTGAACCATTGCGTGTTAATATATTTGTAGGTTTCCCAAGATTCAAGTCGAATCATTCGACCACAAAAATCTTGGTTTTCGCCTTCAAATGCGATTACTACTCCCTTTAGAAAAATTGTCTTTTTGTCGACAGATAATTATCCTGTTAAAAATTTGTATTGATTTTATTTTATTTTTTTTATTAAAAAGCATGCTATAGTTATCATATGCTATAGTTAAGAATTTTTTTCTCAAATTATATTGCAATTTAAAATTCAAGTTGTTTTTAAAAAATCTAGATGTACATGTTTCATGCAGCATGTATTAAAATTAATATTTTCCAAATAGAATTTTCTGAAGAAAAAAATCATTTGAAGCAACAAGAAAGTCCTTGTTAAATAAACTCGCATGATTAATGGGGTGGTCAACCCTGTAAAACCCGATTTCTGACATTTTGAAATGTATTTTATTGGCAGGATAGATGTTCAATTCCAATAAAGACCGACTATACTTTTAGCCTTTAACGCATCTTGTGAGATACTTTAAGTCCAAATATCTCAACCTACGAATATTATGACCGATTTAAAAAGGGTCCCAAAAATCATTAACAAGAGATGCATTTGTGATTGACATGATTCTTATCTAGTTCTTGGCCGCCAATTAATGCCATCAGATCTGTATGCTCACTTTCTTTTAAATTTTGCTTCGAATGCAAGAAAATTGCATAAACCAAAAAAGACTTGATTTAGAGACCCTCGGGAAAAAAGAGATCGATTTCTACAACGTTCATACACTCAAATGATTTGACATATTCTCGATAAAATATTAGCCAAACAGGGCCTTGAGGATATAATTCAGATTAGCAAGTTTGTAGAACTAGCCTTCAGCTTGCGTCAGAAATGTGCCAAAACTTTTTTTTATGCTTACACTCCGTGACACATAAGCGAAACAAGAAGACATAACGCAAAACGGAAAATC
>SCLH01001150.1:78350-91190 GCA_004367855.1 Oikopleura vanhoeffeni | reverse complement strand
CCTTATCTTTTTTTGTCCCGTTTTTGTAAATACGAAAAAAATTCTTAAGAGTGTTTATATTTATGATTATGCAAAAAGGGGATAGGGATACAAAAGGGATACAAATGAGAATAGGGATAGAACGGGATAGGGACGGAAAAAGGGATAGAAACGGGATAAAAGGGGGAAGAGGATAAAACGGGATNAATAAAAATAATTAAAAATTAACTCAGTCTCTAGAAAATATAAGTTTCCAAAATCCTTAAATTTTTATATCTCTTTAGCACTGGAATGGCAAAAAATGTTCTCACTTGACCTTAAGTCAACTCAGAATTAATCAACTCAATTTTCAGTATATATTCCAACATAGTAAAAATCCGAGCAGGTCCGAACCGATCACGTCCGAGCACCGAACCGATCCGATCTTGACTTTTCAAATCGGGCTTCCGAACCGATCCGATCACATTTTTTCAAACTCGGGTCCGAACCGATCCGATCCGATCTTGTAAAATTTTGAGGCCCGAAATTTCCGAACCGAACCGATCTTGAAAATCTGCTCGAATGCCCTTCCCTGAGCTGTACAAGTCTTTAAAATAAAACCTACATTATAATAGTTCCTCCAGTCATACATTCTTCTCCGGCTATTTCACACAAATCTTCCAATAATCCTTCTTCAACGATGAATCCAACATCTGGCGTTTTTGACATTCGTCTCGTTTCCCGCGGATTATCTCGAATTTTACGAAGTTGCTTTATCGACCTTGGTTTTTTAGAGATGCTGATTGAATTTCGTTTTACTGGTGCGAATTTGGATTCCAGTAGTAAGGGGCTGAAATTTATTTTAATTGATATCCCCCAGATAAGCTTGAAAACCCACTTTGAAAAAAATTGTTTCTTCGTGAGAACATTGATTTTCAAGAGGGTATATTAACACTCAAAAAATGACTACAGGGAGAGGTCCGATATCGCCGAAAGTTTTTTCTCAAAAAAAGGACAGAAATAATTTTTTTTTAAATGAAAAACGAGTGGGCCTTCGAAATGACACCATAATTTTAAATGTTTTTGTAATTCTATAAAGAGTTTTACAATAGGTTCAAAACAAATGATATATCTTAATGTGTAAAATTACGAATTCCACCGAACACTCAAATAAAAATTCAAAAAAGTAGATTTCGAAGGTAATTTTCAATAAAAACGTCCAACGCCTACGCAATTTTGGCGATATGAGCACTGGCAGTAATTCAGGTAAAAAATTGGAATTGCAGGTTTTCTTCGGCGATATCGGGCCTTCTCCTTCACAAAATAATACTACAAAAACATTACAAAATTGTACTCAAAAATGCAATTTTAACCAAACAACTCTTGGTAAAAATATAGATTATTAACTTCTTTTATCGGCGATACCAAATATCTTTTCCCAGCCAAAGTGTCTGTCAGTAGGTAATAAGGTGTCGACACCGTTTAACTTTCAGATTTTGGAAACGGCTCATCTTATTTTTGAGATAGCTCAAAATGGCAACACATTCAGAGAAACAAATTGATACGAAACGACAATTTTTCGTTTCCAAAAGCTGATATGTTAACGTTGTGGACACCCTATTTACTATGGAGAAGCACTTTGGTTGGGAAAAAGCTATGGTGCAGACAATTTCAAGCCGAGGTCTCCTGCTGTGAATTTCTGTTCGTCTTGAAAAATTGATTTTAATCGAGTTATTGATAAAATAATGAAAAAATACAAGTAAACATGAAAAAGGACAGACAACAGTGACGTCACTTTTGGCTATCTTTTGGTGACGTCACTGTTGAAATGTCTGTCTAGGTATTATCTTTGATATAAATAAAAATTAATTTGATAGTAAAATACCTGTTTTCTAATACTTACGTACCTAATACACTGTACGTTTCTAATACATACGTACTAGTTTCATGCGAGTTAGGGCAAAAAAATATTCAAAATTTCTTGAGAAAATGGATGGCACGATTAGTAGGACAAAACAAATCGGGAAAATGCTAAATTTGCTCGATGTTTGTGCAGGGGCGGGGGTAGTTAATCATCTTACAGCGTGGATAAAAAATAGCGCTAGACTGAAAAGAGGTTGCCCACACAATCCAGCATACCCGTGATGTGTATTGTACCTGCCACTCAGAGGATACCGCTACTAGCGTAGATGTAATGGGAGCTCTGATTGGCTATTCCTTCAACAAATAAGAAAAGATGACGAATCGTTTTGTAAAACGTCGGTGCCCTCTGAGTGCCCTCTGTAGTCGTGGGTCAACTTTAGTGAGTCTGAAATTAATCACTAAATATAAAAAACTATACCCTAATAATATTGTTGTGATCTTGTAACCAAAAATCGAACCTTCGAGAAGGTTTTTTGAAGGGAAAGCTCGACTGCCTCCTCACTTCACTACGCATCACATTATTATAATAGTATATCATTAAGGCCTCGTGCATTTGACAGATTGCACTTTTTCAATTTTTTCTCTGACGGTAACTTTTGCCACTCAAAATTCCGGATAAAAAACTTTTTCGAACGAAAGTTGCCCTTTTGAGCTACTTCGTAAATCTGATTTTCAGATCGATTATTACTTATAAATCGTCTTAAGAAAAAACACTCAAAAACGCCCGTTTGCTATCGAAGGTGTAATAATTAAGTTAAATTTATTTTAATTTTTATAATTAGTAACCGTAAAAAAGGTCCGACCACCGTTTAAAATGTATTCATTTGTGTTTAACGATTTCTACGTCAAATTTCTTCGTAATTAACAGGTTGTATAGAAATTACTAGGTTTTTAATTCAGTAGTTTTTTTCATAATAAAACTGGGAGAGATAGATTTTCCGTGTTTGCGTTATGTCGTCTTGTTTCGCTATGTGTCACGGAGTGTAAGCATAAAAAAAAATTTTGGCACATTTCTGACGCAAGCTGAAGGCTAGTTCTACAAACTTGCTAATCTGAATTAATCCTCAGGCCCTGTTTGGCTAATATTTTATCGAGAATAGTCAAATTAGGGCCTGATACCCTTAGGGCTTCGATGAATTTCTCCAAACAGTAGTTTCGTTGCAAAAATTATGATTCAGAAGTATAAACAAGAGCGAAGAAACAAAACGGAACATTTGTTTAAAATAAAAGATAGAATTCTCAATTTCATTTGGTGATTAAAAATATAAGTTTAAAAATTTTGAACAAGAAATGAGGAAAATAAAAATTTCAAATAGTTCGACCAAAATCCAAAAAATATGTCATATGAATTTTCAAATAGCATATAAAAATATGTGGTCACCTACGCAAAAAGTAAACTGGCCATTTGAAGAGTGTTTTTCGTTGATTTGAACAAATAATGAAACAAAAATTTGAACAACAAAAGCATTTTTTATAATGTTCGAACTTTTTTCAAAAATCTCAATAATCTCTCGAATTCGAAAACTTTAATTCGAACTCAAAATTTTCTAAAAAAAGCAATAATTCGAAAATTCTGTAGTAAAAAAAGTTGCTGGATTATGAAAGTATTTTGAGTAATTGAGAAGAATAATAAACCAGTAAAAGTTTTTCATCAAAAAGCCCATATCCGATCTGTCAAAATGCACCGAGGCCCTTAAGGAGTGGGTGTCGCCGATTTGAGCCTTCTTCCAAGGTCATTTCCCGTGAAACTAGCAAAGGTGATATTCAAAAACATTTGTAACTAACAGAACCAACCTCGCGTAATTTTAAACTAACAGTAATCTGATACAATCCACCTACGCCGACCCGTACGCTTTTAAAAAGCTTCTAAAAAGACACGCCAGTTCGTAACTACTCCTTTAATTTTCATCTTTTTTTATTTTTTTTGTGTCAGGCTCCAAAGAAGCCTTACACATAATGCATTATTGCCTTACTCGAAATTTGCTTTGGCGGCCAAAAAAGCCAAAAACCAAAACTAAAATTATTGATTTATTATGATTGAATTGAAAGTGGCGCTAATTGTTTTGTTTGACGCTACCGAGTTAAAAATTGCACCCAAAACTTAAAAGTGTTGTATTACGGAAAAAATTATTTAGAGCATTTTTTCTGGTTCTAATTTTGTCAAAAATTGAGGCTCAAAATGAAAAGTTGACAGGCCCCAAGAGACGCCGAATCAAAATTCAAAAAAAACTCTCTAAATGGATTGTCAAACAAGGTTTGTGCTTCAGATGCGGTATGAGCCGAAACTGTACTCTAAACGGTGGAGGAGATACCTTTTGCCTGAGCCTCCCAAACTGACCATTTCAACAATTTGGCTGAAAATGAAAAGTTGACATGGCCCCTAAGAAAGCCGAATCAAAATCTAAAAAAACTCTCCAATGCATGTGAAAACAAGTCCTGTGCTTTCAGATGCAGTAGTGAGTCGAAACTATATCTCTCAACACTGGAGAGAATACTCTTGCCTGAGCCTCCCAAACTGATCATTTCAAAATTTTAATTTTAGTTTTTTGCGTTTTTGTCCGCCGAAAGCAAAATTTTAAAAACAAAAGCGCTTTTGCATTATTGTAAGGCTTCTCCGGAGCCTCACACACAAAATAATAAAAATGATGAAAAATTGAAGGAGTAGGTAGAACTGCGTGTCTTTTTAAGAAGCTTTTTAAAAGCGTAGGTGTCGGCGTAGGTGGATGTATCAGATTACTGTTAAGTTTAAAATTACCGCGAAGGTGGTTCTGTTAGTTCACAAATATTTGGAATATCACATTTGCTAGTTGTGGTTAATGCTCTTCGGAAGAGAGCCAAATTTGCGACAACCACTCCCTTAACTCCCGTAGTGTCTTATGCGCCATCCGTGGGCAATGGCTTAATCGTCAATTTAAGACGACCTTAATCATGTATAGAATAAATTTACAAAGTGATTGACGACTATATTGGAAATGTGACGTTTGTGCGTTCTTTTCTTCGAATTTTACTGTATTACAGTACTTATTTTTGCAAAAAAATTAAATCAATCACAAAAAGCCTTTGAGCGGGATCAGAAAAAATCTAAGATTTTTCCCATTACAGCATACAGCCCAAGAAATAAATCACGTGACCGTAATTCCAAGGATTAAGGTTGTAAAACGTAGTACTGGTTTTTTTTCAAAAATTACTTAAATCAATTTTTAAAACAAGTGAAAGTGGTTCTTAGAAAGTTTTAAAGACTTTTTTAAATTACACGAAGTCTAAAAACGAATCACGGTGATCTTCAAATAGGAAATAAGTTTTGCGTTCAAGTTAACAAATATGATCAAATACCTAAAAATTGGCCAAATTAACACCTAATCTAAGAGTTATGACACTAAATAAATATTTCAAAAAACGTCACGGACTCTATTGTTCGAGAAATAAGGATTATTTATGACATATTTTCCATTTTTTATTTTTGGATTATTTCGTCACGTGATTTAATTCGGACTTGGTGTAATTGGAAAAAAGTCTAAAAACGTTGAAAGTTGACCGTGGAATTAAATAAGGTTTGGTTCAAGTTAACAAAATAGTGATCAAAACCCGAGAAAAAATTTTTGGGCCATTAAACACCTAATTAAGAGTTTTGAACATAAAATCTTGTCAAAAAACGCACGTGATCTTATTTTTCAGAATAAGGATAATGAGACATATTCCATTATTTTGGGATTAATTCCGGTCACGTGACTTTAATTCGGGAATTGGCTGTACTGTGGAAAAAGTCTTAAAAGACGTTTGAAAGTTGACCCTGGAATTTTTTGACGGAATTGAGTACGCTTTTCAAATACTGACATGTTTCTTTTTCAACAATACTCAAAATCACCCGTGAAAGACCCTTAACAGAATGTAAACATATTGTCAAGAACTTTTGTGCCTTACAGTATGCTTCCGGTTGAAAAGAGCATTATCAGAAGTCAGAGCTTCCGAAATACTGAAACAGAAAGATTGTAAGCGAAAGAAAAAGAGTACAAAGAATGATTCCAAAAAAATTTAAGAACCATTGTTACATAGAAAGTGAAATAAACAACATTCTATTTTTTTGCAGAGGCAACCCAAATGGTGACGTTTAATTATTAAATTTGAAATGTCCAAATGAAGCCTAAATCCTTGTTATTATTGCCAAAGCTGTTGTGAGAACGGCAAAAAATAAGTGTTTTAATTCTTATTCCATGATGAACTTTATAATTTTTAAAGCAAATGTTTATATTAGGATGTAGAAAATCTTTGAAAAATATGAGTATCATAATGAAAAAATTATAGTGCTTGATGAATGAAAGCTCGGATTATAAAGCTTATTTAAACGCACGCCACGGATGGCGCAGAAGAACACATCAAGGGTCCAGAGATGCGGCCCACGTACGAGTTAAGTTAGAGCCTAGGAAGTGCCCGAAAGACTATGACCACGACGACTAGTACGTTGCTTCCCTTAAAATCTACCGTTTTTTATTTTAATGTTTTTCTTACTCACCTTGGTGTGTTTAGCAATTGAGTTAGATTCATTTTCAATATCTTCTAAATCTAATGTTATTGGCGATGGTCTTTTCAGTATACTTTTAGTTTTTTGTGGCTCATCTACTTGAACTGGGAACTCAACCCCAGCTGGAGGAGGCTCGACTTCTCGTCCACTTTCGCTCATTTTATAAAGTGGTTCGTAACTAGGCTGTTTCTAACAGCATATTAAATAGGTCCTATTCCAAACTCAATACTTTTCTAAATTTGGATAAGGGTTACATTTGTCTAGAAACTAACTGAATTTCGCAGAAAAAACAATTTTTTAAAAAACTCTTGTCTTCTAGAATTATTTTTGGTTCGATCGAAAATTGTACAGTACTGTACAGTACAGTCTGTACTACCCTAATAATGTAAATGTCTGCAACAAGATCTGAAGTTTGAAAATTTCAGCCAATGGGGTTGGTCCTTATTTCCTTTTTTGACATACTGCAACACTACTGTTCAAAAGTCAAAGCCATTCTGCAACATTAGAATGCAAATAAAATATAATAATAATAATTGTAGAGATAAGGCGCCGCCCACGCAATCTGTTCGCATCTCGACAGGTACAATCTTAGTGTTGTACTAATAATGTACATGGCTGGAACTATATCTGAAGTTTGGAAATTTCAGCTCATGGGGCTGGAATTACCCATTGTAAAGATAGAGCCGCCCAAGCAAGCTGTTCGCATTCTGACAAGCACCTTATTAGTCACGTACATGTGTTTTTTAACTCGTAGACTCGATTTCCGGCAAGTAGTGACCATTCAACCATTTTAATCGCAATTTACGACGCTTAACATTAATGACAAGATCATTATAAAGTTATCGATTAACTTTAAGAAAAATGACTTTTGTGCGATTTTTTTTGGAATATTTTTACTGTATACAGTACTTATTTTCTGCCAAAAATAAAATTCGAAATCACAATAAAACCTTTCATCGTAATCAGAAAAAAAATTCTAAAGACTTTTTTCCATTACACCCAAGCCCAAAAATGATCACGTGACGTATATTTAGAAATAAAGTCGGTCAAAAATAGTACTGTTTTTTTTTCAAAAAAATGCTTTAATACTTTTTGAAATAAGCAAAGATGTTTTTTTAAGAGTTTTTAAAGAACTTTTCTCTATTAACAATCAAAGTTAAAACGATCACGTGACTTTCAAATTAAAAATAAGATTTTGGTTTCCATAACATAGTACTCAAATTACGCCGAAAAAATTTGTGGGCTAATAAACACTTAATCTAAGAGTTTTGAAAACATAATGATATTTTCCAAAAAGGTCACGTGATCTTATTTTTCAAGAAATAAGGATTATTTATGACACTTATTTTTGGATTATTTCGTCAGTGATTTTATTCGGACTTGGTGTAAATGAGAAAAAAGTCCTAAAACACTTTGAAGTTCATCAATAATGTTTTTGACGTAATTTGAGTACTTTTTCACTTATATGGTGTATCGTACAGTATGTGTTTTTTTTTCGCGGGAACCAAAAAGTAAACAATTCGGGAGAATCTCCCTAAAATATAGACAATTCCTCCGCGTCACTTGATACTCTTTTTCCCCCTCAAAAAAAACACATACTGTATATCTCAAATATACCTTCATTTCAAGTTCATCTTATAGACTTGTAAGTACCCTCAAAGAAGAATCGAAGGGTCAACTTTTTGATGAAATTATTAGCAACTATGGTCAATTATGTACTAAATGGCGCCAGAGAGCAAAAAAAACCCTGTGAAATGTGATCATTTTTGATCTTTGATAACCTTTAAGTACATAATTGACCATAGTTGCTAAATTTATCATGAAAAGTCGACCCTCCGATATTTGGTGGTACTTTCAAGTTCATACGATGAACTTGAAATTGACCTTGACCTTGAACGAGAATAAAATATTCCACAACAATTAGGGGGTACTCAACGGTTTTTAAATTCAGGTTAGGGACAATAACTGCACCAAATAGCCTCAAGAAGGCCACAAAATGAATTTCTGCTTTTATCATAAAAAAAATTTTCGAGATTTTTCTCAAAAATTTCGAGTTTTTTCAAATTTTTTCTAAAGTATTTTTTTGAGAAAAATACATGAACCTCAATTTTAATGAAAAATTCTAAAAATAAGTTAAAGTGAAAATTGACTTCCGGCTGAACAATCTGCAATTTTCTGCAAATGGAGCGATGTTCAAAAAAAAAATTTCCACTAGAAATTGAAAAGACATGTTTCTTCCAAATATTGCCTAATTTAAAAAAAATTGAACCGAGTCGTTTTGAGAAATTGAGCTACAAATTCCTAAAATATCATAAAATTACGTTTTTCATAATTCTAGAACAAGTCCGATCTAAATTTATGCAAAATATTGTTCGATAACTGTCGACGTAGTTTTTCTTACAAACTTTCATCAATTTCCATTGAGCCGTTTCCGAATAAAAGACATGGAAGTCAAAATCAGTGTTCTAGAACTCTACTCCCACTTGGTGCTGTGGTGCTCAAAAATTTTTTTTCTAACTTTGGTCGGAGCAAAAAGGATAGATCTTCATTTTAGGGTTTCAGAATTTCGATAACTTGTTTCGTTTCTTTTCTGAGCCCGATCTAAAATCTCAAAACGTTGAGTACCCCCTTAAGAGTCATTTACTAGAGAATTTTGTGGAAAACATATAATATATTTAGACAGAGCGATAGCAAATCATTTGAAGTTCAATATAAGGTAGTTTCAAATAAATAAAGTTTAATTTCATCTTATATATTGCACTTTTGTGAGTAACTAGAGCTAATTTTCGCAACTTTTTTTTCTATCCTCAATTAAATGCCTTTAATTCGTTTAATTTTTTTTTTCTTTAATGTATATAAAAATGGCTGAAATATAATTTTAAGCTATTTAAAATGTATGTTGATAATGAAACTTTGCTTATATGGCTCGATTTATAAGAATGGTCACTAGTTGCCGGAAATCGAGTCTGGGTACAGATTCATGTCTAAATTATTCTTGCTGTAAATAAAATTCCCGCCAATAAAAAATGGCAACTAGGCGCATTATATTTTTAAACCCTCGCCATCGACTATAGCTTGGCATTAAAAATATAATCCACCCAGTTAGCATTTTCATAGGTGAACATTTGCTTTACAGAAATTTGCCATTTCGGGAGTGAAAAAACACATACTGTATGTACAGTAAGAATTTTCTTAAATTTTTGTCTCGATTAACAGTTAATCAATAACTCGATCAAAAAATGAAAATTAGCTTCTTAGACTTACACAACCACAAGGAGCGCTAAACGAAATAATAGTGCCTGTTTTCTACTTATTTTTGAGAACATAATTGAGCCATAGTTGATAGGACATTGTGATAATTTTATTAAAAAATTGACTACTAGAAATTTTTTGGCGGTATTGTCGGGGCGACCTAAGTGGACTTTGACATTTTTCGGGTGAAGATCTAATACGACCGGTTGCAGTAGGATATATCCGGATACCCTGAATAGAGTCTAGTTAGACTTTGCTAGTTTGGTCTAGTACATTAGTAGTACTTTAATAGTATAATGTACTGGACCAAACAAGCAAAGTCCAACTACAGTCCCTGACTCCTTAAAGTGCATCCCTTTAAAGTGCACATTATCCCCTTTGGCCCCTTAAAGTGCCTATTTTTTTTTAAATAGACGATGACCCCTTAAAGTGCATATTTCATTTTTGCACAGTACGCAATAAACTTTTTACGTACAAAATTCATTGATTATCTATACCGATCATCACCTGTGAATATGATATTTCCTATCGTTTTTTTGGCGCGTAAAAAGGTTCGTTTGTTTAATTGTCAGTATGAGACTCGAAAATACTGCATATATGTAGGGCGTCACCGGTCGAGGCCAAAATAGAGACTAAAGGGTATCTGGAAAATTCGAGGATATCATTCCTCTTAATTTTAATCCCTTAGGGATGTCTTTTGAAATGTTTAAAATTTATTTTTTAAAATCGTAATATTAGTGGGTTCATAAAATTTGAGAGATTAAAAGTACATTCGCCGGAAGCTGAGATTAAGTTGGTTATTGTGATATTTGTTACAAGTCCGTGTGATATATCGTTTGTCTCGAGCGTGCCCTAGAAAACACTTTTTATTGCATCGGGTACCCCCTCAATTATATTCCATAATGTAAGCAAAAGTAAAAAAGTGAGGGCGGAATTAATTAACATTAAGTACACACAAATAAATAGAGGTCATTAAGGGTTTTTTGCTTTTGTGCATTATATTACTGAGGGGCCGAAAGTGTACACGATTGGAGAACGAACTCAAATAAATGTGAAACGGCGCGGCGAATGGAGACTCCCATTGGGGAGGTGCTCAATTTGAAGGAGCGTTAACTTTTCCTAAATCCGTATTGTAAAGGGAGATTATAAAGGGAAATCAGCTCCATGAAAACAGGGAGTGGATTATATTTTAAGGAGGAGTTGGCTTTTTTAAGAAACAGTTGACTCGAGTTTAACGAAAAGTGGACTCGATTTGGGAGTGGAGCACCCTCATGAAAAAAAATTTGAATTAAAATGCCTGATCATGTTCAGCATCAAAAATAAGGGGACGATCCAAAACTGACCATTTTTTTATGACCAGAAAAAGTAAGATAAATGTATCAACATTTTATCAGAAACCGTTGATAGTAAAATAAATATGAAGACATATTTGAGGATCATGCGACTATGATTTGGCATTTTCCTGGTGAAATATACTGAAAACTAAGAGCTCATGAGAAAAACCGAAAATGCTAATATATAGATCTTTCCTTAATCTTGCTAAAAAGTGCATCACAAATTATTTTTGACCATTACACCAATAGGTACATTATCGTAACAAGATGACCTTTTCCAAACTGCAAAATCTATCTCCTCCCAGACGGTATATCCAAAATTGAGCTCAAAATTTTCACAGATCACGTAACGGTATATCTATGTCAATCTTTATCTCACGAGCTTTTTCGATCCGGCGACTGAACAATCCTAGAACGCCAAATAACCGTCGATTTTTCACAATTTCAGACTCAAAATCTATTCCTCCTCCGAGATATATTTGCAAAATGCTCAGATTTTTATCAAGTACTCTTCAGAACATAGGTAAGAGATATATCACTTTAGTGAAATTTACACGACAACTGTAACATAAAGTGATAACTTAGACATGTTTTATTAAGGCAGATATAACTTACAATGTTTACAAATATATCCGAAGAATTAATGCTTAGGTAGGTCTAAAACTTCCCTTTTTAAAAGATTAGGAAAAAAGTGTTTAGACATACCTAGCAAATTATCCGATATAACGATATTTCAAATATTTTGACAGGGATTAATACAATGAAACGGACCACGCGCGAATCTGGAAAACGTTTGATACTATGCCATAATTGTGGATAGGTTTTGCTTTTCATAAAGTGTCTCGAGATTTCATTTGTCAAGAATCTTGAAGAAAAAATATTTAATATAAAAGTGACAAAAAACCTCTGAAAAAATACCGTCCTTTAAAGTCACTTTTAACGTAGAATGTTCTATATAAGTCCCTCAATGACACTGAGTCAAAATGTTTTAGTCAATAAGTTTATGATATCGATTATACGACAGATATATAATACAATATGCAGTATTACGAATCAAGACAGTATTCAATTTTTAAAAACATTGCCAAAACGAATTCATGTTGTGAATAAGAGAATTGTTTCACAGGAGCAGATATTGGGACCCAGTTTAAGAAAAAACGTACGAAACTAAGGATTTGAAAAAAATTTAAAACCTGAATTTGTGTGTCGGATCCCTAATCGATTTTTCTCAAACTGGCTGCTATAATAATCTATTCGTACGCAGAAAAGCCCGACGCTAATGAGCTTACATGGCCGGAGATTATAAATACCGCATATTTGGCCGAGCCCACTCCCCCTTAAAATACAGTTCTTCATCTTTAAAAACGGGCTCACACTCTCCTTCAACATAAAAATAAACTCCCCCTTTAAACCAGGCCTTGTTGTTACAAATTTTTAATTTATAACTGATGTTGAAAACAAGAACCTATTTGCATTAAGTCCGGAATTACTTTTTTTCTCCAGTTAGAGTATTCAAAAAAAGTTTTGTTTAAGTCGAAATACTTAATGGGGCCGCATAAACTACAAAGGTAGGTCTCTGGCATAAACAGCACAAAATAGTTTCTGCCAGGTTAACTAACTCAGAGCCGCCGCGGAAAGCGGCGGGGGGTAAGGGTAGTTTTAAGCCTGCATGAAAAAGAAACTGTTTGGTGTGTTATGAAGAACGCTACCTAGTAGTTATGCATATATTTTTTGTCATGTGTAAACAGAGATCTGAACTACAATAAGGCTATAATAGGACAACTTGCAGAAGAAGTTAGAGAGTTATGGATAAATAACTAGACGAGGCCATACTAATGTTAAGTTTATTTTAGA
>SCLH01001150.1:48551-78329 GCA_004367855.1 Oikopleura vanhoeffeni | reverse complement strand
ACGAATTTTTAACAATCTTTAGTTTTGGGGCCAATGTAAAAATCATGACAAGGGCATAAAAATTTATAAAACAATATTGATCTGTCTTTAAGCTCAATTTTTTTTTGTTTGGCGTGACAAGAAAACATCTTTGGGTGACCTTAAGTTCGTACGCGAGGTTTGACTCTGAAATTTGGTAAAATATTTTGACATGCGCCGCCGCTAAACAGGCAAATATATTTTCAATGTGGGAGAGGTTAATCAAAAACTTAATGTGATTCTGTAGGCTCTCTTTCGGTTTTTGGTCATTGAATAAAAATTTTAATTCTTGATTCAATAAGCCTTATCGGATATGAATTACGGTGAAAACTCTTTTTACCTTCCCAAGACTTTTAAGAAATATTTCATGAGTAGAACGTGTCTTTCCTACTGTAAAGGCGTGAAAATATTGCCTTTCAAAGTATTTCATACTCATAAACTATGTTTGAAATTTGAAATAACTGTTAAGTGCCCCTTTTTCGATATTTAAATAAAATTCCAGTAATTCCGTTTTGTTAATAAAATTTTTGTGTCTAGCCAATATAATCTATTTGACTACTCATAAATTCTATGGTAAAACTTAAGGCCCTTATCATAACTATTTATATCGTTTAAAAAAACTTCTGATTGAGTTTTTTTCTGATTATAAGAATGCAAATCAATCGGGCGTACGATGATAACTTATAAGTCTGCCAGAAAGATAAATACAGATTTTTATGGTAATTTGCTCCATAAGATTGACATAAATATGTTGAAATGCTCGCCGAAATCGAAGACCCCATTCCCAAGCCTGATTTTTGTTTATATACCCTATAGGGCTACGGAAAAATAGAGTATTTTTTGAAAAGTAAATCGAGCAGAAAATTGCTTCAAATTTTTCTCCGAAGTGGGTATGGCACAAAAATTCCATTTTCATTTAATATATTTAAAATATTTTCGAGGTTCAGTATACAATTTTGGTCAGAATGTAAGAGATAAACCCTTGGACATCACATTATTATACATATTAACATGTCACCAGAAACGACTTTATGTTCAAGATCCCATTAAAACTAACTTTTGTTAGTAATAAAATTTTTCTTTAAAATTAGCTTAGCGAATCAACAAGCGAAAGTTGCATTCGGAACCTAATTGGCTCTAGAAATTTTCTTTAAGAAAATCTTCAGCATTACAAACTATACTTATTGTAGCTCGTCAACGATGCCCCCCTTATTGGTTCATCCATCTTTTATGACCATTTGTATAGGCCAATACAGGTCAGATAATACTTTAATGGAGGGGCCATATCGTTAAAAACGTTTTAGGCAGGGAGTTTTAAAAAAGTTTTGTTTGAGAAGGGTTCGATAAGCCTTCAAATCTTTTTCAAAGTTCATTCCCAGAGTAGTTTTCGATTTTGAAAACTTTGGTCCGAGAAAATGCTGTATTTCTGCAAAAATAGTCGGCTATTTTGACCATAAATAAGATTTCTGGGGACTTGGTCGACCTGTAAACAAAAAGATTTTCTGGGTAATTTTTCAAAAAAACGATTTTAATTCATGAACTCTAGGGTCTTTCAGTTTTACAAAGTTTGAAATATCGACTTCAGCCCCATAGTGCCAAAAACCTTTAATTCTAGCTATTAAAGCTAGGAATGTTATTTTTCCGGGCATTATGCCCTGACAGCTACTGAACATTTTATCTATTTCTTAAGGTATTAGTGCTATCGCTAAATGGGATCCAACTCCCGCGATTTTTTCCTAATGATAAGAGATCAAAAACGTTTTTCGGGATTTTCGATGTCTGTTCGCATTAACCACATTTTGCTCTGTTTATAAAAACTGTATTCACGTCTCAACAAGGTTTTTGGAATTTCCTTTTTAGGAATCGCCGGTCTATACACCGATCCGGATTAAGAATTTTTTAGTAATATTTTTTAATAAAATAAATGAGCCTAAAAATAACCCTATTTGAGTTGTTACAAGAGAAGGTAAAATTTCATTCGCTAAATTATTAAATTCATTTTCCAAAAATAGAATAATAGTGATTTTTTAGGTTCTTCTTTCTTTTTCGAGCTTAACGTGTCTCCATTAGTGCTGTTCACGAGCATTAATTCTAGTTTTGATTTCATGTTAGGGGTGATTCTGATCAAAAATTGGTGCAACTTTGTTTGTATATGCAGGCCTTCTAAAAACTTTAACAGTTTCTGACGTTCGATGTCATTGGTCGCACTTTTTGGAATGTCTTTAGAAGCAATTCTGTCGTATATGATCATCTCTGCGGCTTCAAAATTGTTAAAATATTTAACATTTTTATTGATATCTACTAGTTTCGAATTCACTACATTCATTTTCAAGATTTTCAGAATATAAGTTTTACAAAATAAATCAGACTTCAGAAATTGAAAGTCTAGAAAATGCATGTCACAATAATTAAGTCAGCGGAAAAAATTTTTAAATTAAGTCAGCGGAAATTATATTTATCAAAAGTTATTTTCAAAAATCAGTCGAAAAATTTTAATGAAATCATTCTTAATTTCAACTAACTTTAGTATAAATTTGAATTTATTTTTTTGCAATTGTTCGCATTTTTTGCTTAAAAATCTTTGAAATTTAACATAAAAATTTTTAGCTCTGTCAACACTATGCCAGCTTATGCGTCCGGTTTTAGCCATGGTGAAACCGCTTGTTGATAGTGAAACGCTTGTTAATAGGCTGGTTAATATAAACTGTACAGAATATAAAGTTCACAAAAAAATATTAAGATAATATATGTAAAATTACGAATTTTTGTTACGTCTAATTTGCCGCTTATCTGTTGATCGTCATGTACACCATAACTCAATGATCTTTTATTGAAAAATTGGTTTCATGTTTAAATTTTAATGAATTTACGGTGACATCCTTAAGATCATCATTATGCCGATTTTACAAAAATCAAATTGTTTGAAAAATTTAGATACCGAGTTTACAATCACCTGCATTTACAATTCATTTTAAGTCAACCTTATCAAGTCGAAAATTTCGGATCACAAGCGAAATGGCGAAAAAGTAAAATTCTAAACATTCTGTTTTTTTTGTCATTTTTCATAAACATTTTACGGACAAATTTGTAGAGTAAAAATGAAGAAAAAAGTGCAATCCGAATTATCAAATACAAGAAAAATTGCGAACTACAAATTTCTTTTGAATTTCAAATAGCGCAAAAATTTTTTTGCATTTTGCTTCAAAAGTTAGTCCCATTTTGCTTTTTTGCCAATTAGCTTGGGACCCGAAAATTTCCAACTCGCAATAAAATCATTGAAACGAAAATATTATCCTATCGTTTCGATTTCCTAACGTTTTCAAAAATGAAAGTTGTTTGGGAACAATTTTAATGTTACTTTTTGATCGTTATTTTCCAAATTAACTGTAAATAAGTTAAACAAACCCCTGTGTTTAAGCCGCTGTAAACTATTGATGGAAAGATCAGACAACTGCACCATATTTGCACCATATCGGGACCAATATCGCACCATAATTGCGGTTCTACTTCAATCTAGGAATCCAGTTCGGGCAACGGATATGATTGTCGTTTTTTTGGCGGCATTGCTATCAAAAAATACAAATTAAAATTTGTGCCTCGAAATTGTATTGACCAGCAGGGTCCGGGCGCGCGCGGCGTATAGGGAAACCTAACGAGAAACCAACGTAAAGCCTCCGCAATCGCCCACGCATCTGAAAATAAAAACCACTTTTTCTTTCTACGTCCCGGCGTATAGGTGAAAGGCAAAAGATAGATTTTTTTTTTCCAAAAAACTCTCAGGCAAAAAAAGGAAAAAAAAATAAGGCGTTTTCAGAAAGCAAAATATAGGCATATTTGAAGATATTTTATAATGAAAATTATTAAAATTAAATAATAGTTTTAATTTTATTAATCGAGTACAGTTATTGTCCTAAATCTGCACATTATTATTTAGTTTAGTTTATTAAAGTATTAGTTTTTTTATCTAAAAACCACACATAGCCTAAACATTTCCCTTTATTGTCCCTATTTAATTTTATAGCAACATTGAATCAAAAATAATTGGAGTACGCAAATAACCCGCTAACAAAAATTTTTGTACAAAATATCATTTTTACTGCTGAAACTGAGAAAAAACTACTTAAATTCTTCTTGTTTAGATCTCACTGGGTTATAATCGCAAAGCGAAGAAAATCTCTCGAAAAATATAATATCATTTTTAAACTTCTGAAATGTATGTGCTAATCTGTTATTTCTCGATGATCATCGTCTATCGTGAAAATATTCGAGTCGTTCAAAAATATTCGAAAATGAAAAACATTCTTTTTTTGATATTCTATCAGTCCTAATCGGGCGAGCCGAGTTAGTCAGAACTTTAACTCTTGTTGAGCACAGAGCCCCAATAGTGGCTGAATCATCCCTAAAATCGTCCAAAAAAAGGCAAAAAACGGGATTGTTATTAAATCTTTTCCTTTCAACACACCTGATGAAGAATTTTTGATTCCGGTTCCAAAAAAATTAATTGAATTTTTTTTTCGAAGGTTTGGTTCAAGCATATAACGGGAGTTGATTTATTAAGGATTTTTCCCGATGTTTCACTTCCAGAAAAATTATTTCGGGACTCAAACCTTTAAATACATATGTGAAGATTAGGCCAGTTTCAGTTAAAGTGTTTTCTGCCTACATAACAGTTGGGAAATACAAATTTATTGGTATTAAGGAGCAGATATTTTCTTCGGAAGTGAAATCTTATAAATTTTCAACTTCATCCATAAGTATCCC
This sequence comes from Oikopleura vanhoeffeni, assembly GCA_004367855.1. NCBI lineage: Eukaryota > Metazoa > Chordata > Appendicularia > Copelata > Oikopleuridae > Oikopleura > Oikopleura vanhoeffeni. Next base: position 73,550 of record SCLH01001150.1, on the reverse strand, counting down.
ATAAAAATTTTTGATTATTATAAAAGTGAATTTTAAGCAATCAGAAATTGTCCACGAGATATAACTTTATTACCAATAATACTTGAAAATAATAAAAAAGTGACAATAATCTGCTTTAATAACGGTTGAAATAAACATTTTTTCATAAAAAAATTCATGATTTTGTAAGAGCGATAGGTCGAGCGATTAAGTCCAGCGACTTATTCGCGCCATAATGGGAAATATCCGACCGAAAATGTTGGGCAACGTAGTGTAGTTGGTTAACACGCTAGAATCAATGACGTTGTATGATAGAGCCCCGGGTTTCAAGCCCCGGCTTGGTCCTTCCACCATTTTCAAAGGAATTATGATTACCTTAACAATTTTTCCAATCAAATAGTTTGACCTAATTTATAAATTACTTTGGATTTGGGTGAGATTCAAAATTAAAGCGAACAAAAGAATAAGGTAGGCTAGATACTTTTTGCAATCGTTCCAACAATGAATTTAACTTAATGAAGACAACTGTTTTCTTTAAACAACAAATTAAAGTCCTTAAGATTTAATAAAATGTCGGAATGCACAAAATTACCCTTTAATTATCCTTATGGCGAAAAAAAATAAAACCCAAGCTGCTTAAGCTTTCTGTGAACAAAGTTCAAAGTAAAAGCCAACAATGTGGCTCTGGTGCCTTGGCGAAACTTTTTTTAATATGCTCACAGGGTAAAGTATATTTAACTCAAATAAGTAACTGTTAAAAGAATGTTTAGTGATTTCGTGAAAAAATATTTAATAAACGTGAGTTGTTCACGAGATCTCAACAAAAATTAAACGCCCTGTGAATTATAAAAATATAAATAAATCTAAAATTTCTGTCAGCAGGAAATGAAATCATTAGCATTTACCAAATTAAAATTATTTTGAAAAAAATACCGCGAATTGAATTCACTTGTCTTTATATACACGATGAAGACAATGCTATTTTAAGTTGTAAAGCCTCGATTGCTGTTATAAAATTTTTATAACTGCGTAAATATATCTATTACGGGACCCTTAACTTGTCGTTTTTTTAACTCGATTTCAGCCAAATTTATATAATTCGCGTTTGCAAACAACTATCGATTTTATAGTTAAATAGCTCAAACTGAAGTCACAAATATTTTTTGAAGAATAACATGAAAAAATTTGTCCATCAGATATTATTTTTTTAAAAAAGAATTTCTAAAAAATTGTTTAGTTATTTGGTTTTTCTTTAAAAAAATAGGTTACAATGGGTCCCGATTCGGAACAATTTTTTTTATTTATTATTCAATTAGATATTTTTGCTCAGTTGAGCCAAATCTCAAAGAAATGAAAATTGAATGAGCTGTTCGCAAAGCCGAATTAATGAAAAAAATTGCTAAAAATCTAGTAAAACACGAACACGGAAGTCACTGATATATTAAGCAAATAAAAGTCACAATACACAATACAATACTCACTGGAAAAAATTTTTTATAAAAGTTTTTAAAGATTTTTTTTAACAAATTGATTATTTTTTTCTATGCATATAATAATAATAAATTTAATCTAAAATTTTAATGAAAACTATAACCTCAGTTCAATAAATTTAACAGAAAAATCACCGCCAATAATAAATCACATCTATTTGGTTATAAAAATTACAAATTTTCTTGCAATAAATAAATGATTAATAAAATTTTTTGGAATCGAATTTTTTGAATCAAAAATTATTGACTGTTCTGGGCGCTAAAGAAGTGAAATAATAATTATTCGAAAAAGTTTTTCGGTTCATATTACAAAGTCAGCTTTTGACTTCATACGGAATTTAAAATGACTCCTTTTATATTTCCCAAATAAATGTTCTCAGTTGAATGATTCCACGGTCACATGATAACCTCATCATTATGCGACAAGAAAGAATCGCATTGTTTAGTCTGGCATCTTGAGATTTTAGATACTTGTTAACAATTTACGCGGATTTAAAAATATTTGAGTAATTTAAGTGTCAAAAATAATTCCGCGAAATATAAATACCAAATTAGCGTTTTCCCTGTTTACATCATTTAAATTACACTTATATTAAAAAGCCTTGTTGGGGAAGCATTTTCTAGTACCGTATGTTAAAAAGAGGCTCGAGACCAACAATGGAAATTTCTCTGGATCAAAACCTATAATTGGCAGGAGAATGTACATTCAATCCAACAGAAAGGAAAATTGGAGCTTTTGGTCTCGAACAATTTTTAACATACTGTATCTGTAAAGCCTGGAAAATCTCTCAACTACGTTTCTGACCAAATGTAATAAAAAGGGATATCAACAGACGAAATTTAATAGAAGTCATCAAATTGGAGCTAAAAATAACGATAAAATTAATCTTTGAGAAGAATAAAACAACCAAACGAATTCTTATATAACTCTCCATATAAATATATAATAATTAATGAATTCAATAATGCGTTCTGGTTGCTTGACCAATTACATAATTTACTGAGTAACACCAATGGTTGATTTCAAAGATAGGGAACACACTTTTGAGGAAATTTTCGAATTTTGAAAAAAAAAATTGGTACGTTTGTAAGCATGAAAAATGAGTCCAGCGAGCCGGAATTTGAAGTCGGTCACGTGTCTAGAACTCGTTTAATTCGTTCATGAACAGCAAAAATGCAAAGTTTTGGTAAGCTACGTTCTGACCTGGGTATTATAAATAACAAATCTGAATAGTATTTGGAATCGTAAAAACAGTCCCGCACGGTTCGTTTTTTTTTTATATCGAATTTCGGTCTGAGAGAGCGGTAGAGAGCAAAACATGAAAAAAACGACAAAATTAAATTTATAAGGACAAAAGTGATGGCAGAGTCCTTATATTTTTATGGCAGACAGTTCGTTGAACAAGGTTGGCTATGACAAAATTTGGAGTCATATTACATGATTTGACTGTTTTATGATTTTTTAAAGAAAATAAGGTGAGATTTGCTGATTTCAGCTGCAAAGCTTGGTGAGCTACGTTATTGATGTTTTGGTATTATAATTAACAAATCTGAATGCATATTAAGAATGAGAAAAACAGTCCGCATGGTTCTTTTTTTTGTTTCTTGAAATTCGATCTGAGTAGCGTAGAGAGCAAAACATAAAAATCACGAATTGATATTATAAGGACTGAAATAAGAGTACAGTCCTTATATTTCCATGGCAGACAGTTTTGTTGACAAGGTTTCCTATAACAAAAATTTGGAGTCATATGACATCATGGCACATTAGACGGTTTTATGATTTTTTAAAAAAATAAGGTGATGATTTGCTGATTTCAGCTGCAAAGCTTGGTAAGCTACGTTATGGCTTTGGTATATAAATAACAAATCTGAATGCAATTTAAAATAAAAAAACAGCCGCATGGTTAAGTTTTTTTTGTTTCTTGAAATTCGATCTGAGTAGCGGTAGAGAGCAAAACAACAAAATCAACGAAATTGATAATATAAGGACTTAAATGATAGTACAGTCCTTATATTTCTATGGCAGACAGTTGTTGGACAAGGTCCTATGACAAAAATTTGGGTCATATTACACCATGGGACCGTTTTATGATTTTAATTGAAATAAGGCAAGAATTTGCTGATTTCAGCTGCAAAATTTGCACAGCTTCGTTATGCTTTTTGGAATTATAAATAAAAATCTGAGTGCATATTTAGAAAAACGAAACAGTCCGCATAGTTAAGTGTTTTTGTAGGTTGTAAATCGGGCTGAGTAGCGTTAGAGAGCAAAACATCAAAAATCGACTAAATTGATATTCTAAGACGAAAATCATAGCAAGTCCTTATAATTTTCATTGCAGACGTTTTTTTCAACAAGGTTGCCTATGACAAAATTTGGAGTCATATTACATCATTGAACCGCTTTTTGATTTTAAATGTAGTACTTTATTTTCTGAATTAGGTGCTAATATTTCCGGTTCATCCTGTCCCCTGGTATTATAAATAAAAAATCTAAACAAATTTCAAATTTTTAAAAAACAATCTGTGTTGCTTTTTTGGAGATTATGTTGAAATTTGGCGCAAAAGCGGTAGAAAGCAAGAATTAAAAAGTCAAAAATGATAGTTAAGTATTTGTAATTTTATGACAAATAGTTTTCAAGTCAATGTTTAATATGAGAAAAATTTGGAGTCGGAGTCATATTACACCTGTTGAACGTTGTAAGATTTTTTTATGAAAGTCTGGTATTAATTTTATGATTTTATTGTTTATTTTTTATGACAAAATCAGTTATATTTAAACAGTTTTTTTGCTCTGGTAAATAAAGGAATCGCAGGTCGTTTCTTCTGGCAATTGGTGTACTTGTCATAGGCACATTGAATTTAAGCGATACGCGCCCATCAACATATTTCTTTTTCTGTATAATATCTGGGTGATGTAACCTGAGCAATCTGATAGATTCCGTATCATACTTGAATGTCTCAAAGTAAACATCTCGCTCCATCAAATAAATTTCTGCGATGAGTAAAGACAGTGGTCCACAGTCGCTGTGAATAGTCCTAAATAATAATTAAGATTCGAATTGAGTGATCATTTATTTTAAATTACGTTTTATATAAAATTTTTTCAAAGTCAAAACCGCATTCGGAAGTGTTTGTTTTTTGCTCATAAAATATTTGTACAGCTCAGTTACGTAGAGCTGAAGTTCTGATTCTTCACAAATTTGCATCTCTATACTATCTTTAACTTTTAATTCAGCTTTAGTCAGATCCAGGTGTAATGACACAAAGTGACCAGAAGGTCAATTCAAACGTTTTTTTTTCTTTTTCATCGTCGAATTTGTATAAAACGTCATTATAACATTATTTTTTGTAAAATCAAATGATTCACGCAGCATATGCATATGTTCTGCAATATTTTCTTCCTGATTTCGAGACCATAAAATGTAAATTTGACCAAATGCTAATGTGGAAACGAAATTATATTTTGAATTATTCTCGATTGCAATTTCTTGCAGTCGGTAATAAAGGCTTGTATGCTCAGAATTGAAATACAAATTTCCCTCTTAAAATTGTTCGGAAATAGTCAAATCAAAGTTTTTCATGTCTCGCTGCTCGCTAGATATCAAATTATCTTTATGATGTATTTGGTTTTCTTCAAAAATAATTTCTGAAGATGAAAGCGATGTTTTAGAACTTGATTCTGAATCAGTGTCGGAAACAGGGTTGTCGGTAAACTCATAAAGCTTAGACTCTTCTAGATATCTACTTTCGTACAAATATCTGTAATCAAATGGATAATCATCTGTGACATCAAGATTTATATCATCGGCGCGTGCTACTGAAATCGTTTTAAACTTCTCAAATTGTTTCGCGATAATGGGTTGATGTCAGTAGGGCATTGCTCGAATAAACCGTTCAAACAGTTTTTACAATTACAAATTAGCGCTGAGCATTTGAACGTTTTGTCGGAGTGACTATAAACAATCATTCTACTTTCTCTTAAATTCATAGAGAATTCTTCTTTTATAGTTGGTATCGGAATATCTACCAATTCTGTTGTGGTTACTGGGAGAATAGCAAAACAGCGCCTTAAATAAGCAGTCCTATGGGATTGAACTTCTTTTTCGTAAATTCGTCATTCTTCGATGAGATCCTGAATATTCAATGCTTCATTCATTAAATTTTGTCGTTTGGCAACGAACGAAGGAAAGTTGTGGTAAGAGTCGATGGCTACCAGTAACTTAAATTGGTGATATACAACTTGTTTTGACAAAAGCATTGCGACATAAAAGACAAGCTTAATAACTAAGGTTCAGTATTTTTTTCACGCGAAAAGTTCTAAAAAATGTATTTTTTTGAAATGAGTCAAAGATATTTTAACTATGCCTGATTTTCCATGTGCTGGGTTTTTGAACATCATAATTCTTTTAGATTCCCTATGTAAATTATAAACAATATGCCCACTTTTATTTTGACTTGAAGGATAATTATATGCTAAAAACTTTGTTATTTATATTCTTGAATAAAGAATATAATCTTACTAAACTAACTTAGTATAATTATCCCATTCCTTGAAACATTGTCGCTAATTTTAAAAATAAAAGCATTTTTGTCCTCATAAAAATAATTTCGTGCAAATATTGCAGCTGAAATCAGCAAATTCTTGCCTTATTTTCAATAAAAAATCATAAAACGGTCCCATAGTGTAATATGAATCCAAATTTTTTTCATAGGAAACCTTGTCCAACAAATTGTCTGCAAAATAAATATAAGGACTGTGCTATCATTTGAGTCCTAATAATATCAATTTCGTTGATTTTTATGTTTTGCTCTCTACCGCTACTCATATCGAATTTTAAGAAACCAAAAAACTCAACTATGCGGCTTTTTTGTTTGATTCTAAATATGCATTCAGATTTTTTATTTATAATACCAAAAGCCATAACGAAGCTGTGCAGATTTCGCAGCTGAAATCAGCAAATCATCACCTTATTTTCTTTAAAAATCATAAAACAGTCAGATCATGTAATATGACTCCATATTTTCGTCATAGCCAACCTTGTTCAACGAACTGTCTGTCATGAAAATATAAAGACTCTGCCATCACCTTTGTCCTTATAAATTTATTTCGTCGTTTTTTCATGTTTTTCTCTCTACCGCTCCTCAGACCGTAATTTGATAAACAAAAAAACTTAACCGTGCGGACTGTTTTAACAATTTCAAATATATTTTCAGATTTGTTATGCATAATACCCAAGGTCAGAACGTAGCTTACCAAGCTTTGCAGTTTTTGCTGTTCATGAAAGAATTAAACGAGTTCTAGACAGGTGACCGACTTCAAATTCCGGCTCGCTGGACTAATTTTCATGCTTAACAAACGTACTAATTTTTTTTCAAAATTCGAATATTCCTCAAAAGTCTTGAACCTTGACTTTTTAAATTGGCATAATAAATATGAAAAAAGTTTATTGCTTGACATGTTCAGTTATTCACCCTTATTCAAAAATGAGGAGTTGTTCACAGAAAAAATAAATAGACTAGAAAATAACTAAACTCGAAAATGAGTAGACTTGAAATCGAGTAAACTCAGAAAAAAGTAGACCTGATATGATAAATACCATTTGATTAATAGTGGAACAAATTTTTCAAGCTTACTTTTAAATTTATTTTACAGCATAAACGGTGAAATTGATGATATGATATTAGTGTTTAAATTAATTCTGTTTAAGCAGCGGTACTCGCTAAAAAACTGAAAATTGGGTTTTAGAATAATTCATTTATTTTTTGCGATCATCTCGCCTAGGCTTGTAAATCTGCGCCAGACGTTCTTGAAGCGCGGAACAATACCCACGATTACTAATGTAGTACATTGTAGCGTTATTTCCCTTTAATTCTGTTAAAAGTTCTAATTATGTTATTATTACGAAAAACATTTTTTTTGTTAATTTGTAACTACGAATTTTGTCGTATTCAAGTAAGTTTGAAGAAAACTAATATTGATTTCTAAACCAACATATATTCAAGTATTACTGACTCAGTACAACTGAGGAAGTTGATAATATCAACTTTATATGTCGAAAATAATGAAAGTTGTAATTTTATCTTGTTAGATTATCAGCAGATGAATTAGATTTTTTTGGATTTCACCATTTTGTCAAGATTCCGTCATTTCGCAAATATTTTTTCGACCATTTGAAGGGGGTAGCAGCGATGTGGCAGACTGGCGTCAATTCAACTTACTAAAATAATTAGTTGGTTTATGTTTTAGTGCTTATTATCGTTAGCTGAACCAAAATGAATGTGTATCAGCTCATTAAAGTATTTTTTTATCTATTCAAGGAAAGATTTGAGTTCAAACTTTTATTTTTGAATTCGTAAAATTTTCGAAAAAATTCAAAACATTATTAAAATTTCACGCATTTTTCACCCAAATTTTTTTTTCTGAAATCTGTGAATGAAAACAAAAAAATGGTCACTTTCACTTTTTTCATGCATGTTTACATATTTTTTGACTGATCTTTAAAAAATCATAACATGTTCATTTGTCATTTTTGTCGACTTTTTTTAAAAATATTATGAAAAATTTTCGCAAATCAAGTCCAAAATTTTTTATTAATGCTTTTTTGAATTTTTCTGGAAAAACCAGACCGAATCAGTTCTGTTATTTTCTGGTATCTATTGGATTTCCGTATTTAAACCGATAGAAGGATCAATCGAATATCGTTTCTGAACTACTGATGAAATTTACAAAACTTGCTTGTGACACAGGTTTGTGCCATTTCGCACGAAATTTATAAAATTTTTATTATTTTCAAAAAATCTCAATGAAATTTCTGGTGTTATAGGCTACTTTTCTTTTCTAAGTCAAGAGATTTTATATTTAAACGCAATTGAAGGTCAATTTTTTTTCCTCAAAAGCTGTTTTTCTATATTTCCCATGAAAAAACAACTTTCATATTAAGGAAATTTGTTTATATAGATAATGATTCTCCCACTATTCAGCGCATAACACCCGAAAATGACTGAAGTTTATTAATATTGCCTTCAAAAAAATCTCACATCGGGTCAAGTTGTTTTATCGAGAATATGTCAAAAGTTAGGGGCCTGGATACCGTTTAGGGCCTTCGATGAATTTTCTGCCTAAACAGGTAGTTTCGTTGCCAAAAATTAGATCAGAGTATAACAAGAGCGAAGACAGAACAGAAACCGAGGACAATATTTGTTTAATAATAAAGATAAATTCTCAACTATTTTCATATTTGATGATTTCAAGAAAATAAGTTTAAAAATTTTGAACCAAGACAATAGGAAAATTTGTCAAAATTTCCAAATAGTTTCGACCAAAAACCAGAAAAAAATGTCATATGATTTTTTTCAAATAGCATATAAAAATATGTGGTCACCTCGCAAACCAGTTAAACTGGCCAATTTTGAAAGAGTGTTTTTCGCCTTGATTTAAAACAAATAATTAAACAAAAATATTGAACAAAACAATAAGCATTTTGTTATAATGTTTCGAACTTGTTTCAAAAATTTTCAGTAATTTCTCGAAATTCGAAAACTTTATTCGAACTCAAAAATTTTCTTAAAAAGAGCAATAATTCGAAATTCTTGAGTAAAAAAAGTTGCCTGGATTGATGAAACATGATTTTGTGGTATATTGAAAGACAATATATAAACCCAGTAAAAGTTTTTCATCAAAAGCCCCATTATCCGTATCTGTCAAAATGCACCGAGCGACCTTAAGGGGGAGTGGTTGTCCGCTGATTTGAGTCCTCTTCCGAGTGATTTCCCGTGGACAACTAGCAAAGGTTGATATTCCAAAAGACATTGTAACTAACAGAACCAACCTTCGCGTAATTTTAAACTTAACGAGTAATCTGATACATCCCACACCTACGCCACACCTACGCTTTTTAAAAACCTCTCTTAAAAAGACACGTCAGTGCGTCCTACTCTTTAATTTTCATTATTTTTTATTATTTTTTGTGTGACGGACCCAAAGAAGCCTTACACATAATGCGAGTTTATCGTGGCCGTTATCTCGAAATTGTTGCGTTTGGCGGCCGAAAAAAAAGCCAAAAACCAAACACTAATAAATTATTGATTATTTATGGGAGGTGAATATCAGATAAGTGTAGCGCTGAATATGTGTTTTGTTAGGACGCTACGAGTTAAAAATGCACAAAATTTTTAAAATGTTTGGTATTACGGAAAAAATTATTTTAGGAGCATTTTTCTGCGTTTCTAATTTTGCAAAATTGAGGCTCAAAATGGAAAAAGTTGACCATGGCCCCCCAGAGAGAGCGCCGAATTCAAAAATTTCAAAAAAAACTCTTAATGGATTTGTTCAAACAAGGTTTGTCGTTGCAGATCGTTGATCGAGCCGAAACTGTATCTTCTAAACTGTGGAGGGAGATACCTTTTGCCTGAGCCTCCCACAACTGACCATTTCAAACCAATTTGGCTGAAATGAATAAGTTACATGGCCCCCAAAAAGAAGCCGAATCAAATTCTAAAAAAACTCTCCAATGCATGCTGGTGAAAACAAGTCCTGTGCTTTCAGATGCAGTTATGAGTTCGAAATATATCTCAAACTGAGGAGATTACTTCTTTGCCTGAGCACTCCCAAACTATTCATTTTCAAAATTTTCAATTTTTATGTTTCTATTGCGTGTTTTGTCCGCCGAAAGCAAAATTGATTAAAACAAAGCGCTTTTGCATATTTGTAAGGTCTTCTCCGAGCCTCACACACCAAAATAATATCAAAAAATGATTGAAAACTTGAAGGAATTAGGTACTGAACTGCGTGGTCTTTTAAGAAGCTGTTTTAAAGCGTAGGGTCGGCCTCGGTAGTGGATTTATTCAGATTACTGTGTTTAAGTTTTAAAATTACCGCGAAGGTTGGTTCTGGTTAGTTTACAAATATTTTTGGAATCCACATTCTGCTTTGGTGGTTAATGCTTCGGGAAGGAGGCTCGAAATTTGCGGACAACCCACTCCCTTAACTCCCGTAGGTCTTTATGCGCCAATCCGTGGGCGCAATGCCTTACTCGCAATTTAGTGACCTTTAATCATGTATGAATAAAAATTTACAAAAGTGATTGATCGACTATTTTGGATAATTGACGTTTTGTGCGTTTTTTTTCGAAAATGTTTACTGTTTACATACTTATTTTGCAAAAAAAATCTTAGAAATTCATCAAAAAAAGCCTTTGGCGGGATCAGAAAAAATTCTAAGATTTTTTTCCCATTACAGCATAGCCCCAAAATAATCACGTGACCGTATATTCAAGGAATAAGGTTGGTAAAGTAGTACTGTTTTTCTCAAAAAATTACTTAAATCAATTTTTTTTTAAAACAAGTTGAATGGTTTCTTTAGAGTTTTTTAAGAATTTTTTTTTAAATTACACGAGAGTTCTACAAACGACACGTTGATCTTCAAAGTAGGAAAATAAGGTTTTGGTGTCAAGTACAAGTAGTGATTCAAATTACGCCGAAAAAATTTTTGGGCCAATATAACACCTAATTCAAGAGTTTTGAACATAAATAATATTTTTTCAAACGTCACCGTGATCTTATTTTTCGAGAATAAGGATTAATTTATACAATATTTCCATTTTTATTTTGGATTATTTCGTCACGGATTTAATTTCGACTTGGTCGTTAATGTGGAAAAGTTTAAAAACGTTTGAAGTTACCCTGGAATCGTGTTTGGACGTAATTTGAGACTTTTCAAAATTATACTATGTTTTTTTTTCAAAAGTACTCAAATCACGGTGAAAGACCCCTTAAAAGAGGTTGTAACACCATTCTAAGACTTTTTGTTGCCTTAACAGTATGGCTTCCGGTTTTAATAAGGCATTTATAGAAGTCATAGCTTCCGAATACTGATAACGAAGAACTTGTAGGCGAAAGAAAAAAGAGACAAAGAATGTATTCCAAAAAAATTTAAGACTCATTTTACATCGAAATATGTGAATAAAAACATTCTATTTTTTTGCAGAGCAATACCCAAATTTGCGTGACGGTTTAACTATTTTAATTTGAAAAATGTCAAATTAACCACAAATTTCGTGCTTTTTATCACGTTGTTTTGAGAATCGGCAAAAAATGAGAAGTTTTTAATTTCTTTATTCAACATTTGATGACTTTTTATAAATTTTTTAACAAATTGGTTTAAGAAGACTGTAGAAAATATTCTTGAATAATATGTTATCATTGAAAAAAATATATGTTGATAATGAATCTTTCGGTTATTAATTGCTTATTCAAACGCAACGCCACGGATGCGCGCAAAAGGACACAACGGGTCCAGGAGATTTGTCGGCCATACGGAGTTAAGTTAACCTAGGAAGTGCCGAAAACTAATACATATGTAGTTCTTCCTTAAATCTACCGTTCTTTTAGTTTTAATTTTTTCTTCCACCTTGGTTTTTTAGCAATTGAGTTAGATTCATTTTCAAATTCTTCCTCAAATCTAATGTTATTGGCGATGGTCTTTTCAGTATACCTTTTAGTTTTTGTGGCTTCATCACTTGAACTGATGGACTCAACCCCAGCTGGAGGAGCTCGCTTCTCGTTCCACTTCGCTTCATTTTTATAGAAGTCGGTTACGTAACTAGGCTGCTTTTCTAAACAGCATATAATAGGTCTATTCAAACTTCAATACTTTTCTAAATTTGGGATAAGGGTTACATTTGGTCTAGAAACTAACTGAATCTTCGCCAGGAAAAAACAATTTTTTAAAAAAAACTCTTGTCTCTCAGGAATATGTTTGTGTTCGACGATCGAAAATTGTACCAGTACTGTAACAGACAGTCTGTACTACCCAAATAATGTAAATGTCTTCGCAACAAGATCTTGAAGTTTTGAAATTTCAGCCAGAATGGTTGGGTCCTACCTAAAGTTGAGTTCGTGTAAATAAATTATTTAAACTATTTAAACCATCCTATTTCCTTTTTGACATCTTGCAACACTACTGTTCAAAAGCATTGCCATTCCTGCCACATTAGAATGCAATTAAAATGTAAATAATAATAATTGTAAGATAAGGCGACGCCCATCGCAATCTGTTCGCATCTCGAACAGGTACAGATCTTAGTGTTGTTACTAATAATGTACATGGCTGAACGTATAATCTGAAGTTGTGGGAAATTTCAAGCCCATGGGGCTAGAATACCATTGTTAAGAGATAGGGCCCAAGCAAGCTTTCGACATTCTGACAAGCAACTTATTGAGTCAGCGTACATTGTTTTTAACTCGTAGACTCGAACTTTCCGGCAAGTTGGACCAATTCCCATTTAATCGCATTTTACGACGCTTAAAACATAAATGACAAATCAGTTATTAAAGTTATCGTTAACTTAAGACAAAATGCGTTTGTGCGATCTTTTTTTTGAAATTTTTTACTGTATTTACAGTACTTATTTTTTCTGCAAAAAATAATTCGACATCACCAAAATAAAACCTTTCATCGTAATCAGAAAAAAATTCTGAAGGGACTTTTTTTTCCATATACACCCAAGCCCAAAATATCACGTGACCGTTAATTTATGAAATAAAGTCGGTCAACAATAGTACTGTTTTTTTTTCAAAAATGCTTAAATCACTTTGAAATTAAGCAAAGATGTTCTTTAAAGGTTTTTAAGACTTTTCTCTATTACACCAAAGTTCAAAAACGATCACGATGACTTCAAATTAAGAAATAAGTATTTTGGTCCAGTACACAAATAGTAACTCAAATTACGCCGAAAAATTTGTGGGCTAAGACACTTAATTAAGAGAGTTCTTGAACGATAATCATAGTTTTCCAAAAGGTCACGTATCTTATTTTCAAGAAATAAGATTTATTTATGACACCTTGATTTTTAGATTATTTCGTACGTGATTTTATCGACTTTGTGTTTGTAATGAGAAAAAAGCTCTTAAAAACCCTTTGAATGTTCATCAATAAGTTTTTACTATTTAGATACTTTTTCAGTTATTATGTGTATCGTATATCAAATACCTTCAATTTCAAGTTCATTCTTATAGACTTTATAAGTCCCTCAAAAGATCGGAGGTCAACTTTCTTGAATGAAAATTATTAGCAACTAGTGGTCAATATGTACTGATAAATGGCGCAGAGAGCAAAAAACCCTGTGAAATGTGATCCATTATTGATCTTTGAAACTCTTAAGGTACATTAATTGACCCTAGTTGCTAATATTTTCAAATGAAGAAAGTCGACCCTTCCGATATTTTGGGGGTACTTTCAAGTTCATACATGAACTATGAAATTGACCTTGACCTTGAGACGAGGAATAAAATATTCCACAACAATTTAAGGGGGTACTCAACGGTTTTTTAATTCAGGTTAGGGACATAATAACTCACCAATTTAGCCTCAAGAAGGCCACAAAATGCATTTCTGCTTTTATCATTAAAAAAAATTTTCGAGATTTTTCAGATTTTTTTAAGTATTTTTTTGAGAAAAATACATGAACCTCAATTTTTAATAAAAAATTCACAAATAAGTTAAATGAAAATTGACTTCCGCTTGAACTAATCTTGCAATTTTCTGCAAATAGGACGATGTTCAAAAAAAAATTTCCACTTAGAAATGTGAAAAGACATGTTTCTCCAAATATTGCCTAATTTTTAAAAAAATTGACGAGTCGATTTTTGAGGAATAATTTGAGCTACAAAATTCATAAAAATCATTAAAATGTACGGTTTCATAATTCTTAGAACCAAGTCGAGGCTAAAATTATGCAAATATTTTGATAACTGTCGACGTAGTTTTTCTTACAAAACTTTCCATTAATTTCCATTGCAGCCGTTCCTGAGATGAAAGAGATGGAAGTCAAAATCAGGTTCGTAGAACTCTACTTCCACTTAGGTGCTGGTGGTGCTCAAATTCTTTTTTTCTACTTTTTGTTCGGAGCAAAAGAGATAGATCTCATTGTTAGGGTTTTCAGAATTTCGATAACTTGTTTCGTTTCTTCTGAGCCCCGATCTAAAATCTCAAAAACGCGTTGGTACCCCCTTAAGAGTTATTTTATAGAATATTTGATGAAAACATATAATTATATTTAGGACAGAGCGATTATGCAAATCATTTGAAGTTCAATAATAAGGTGTTTCAAATATATATAAAGGTTTAATTTCCATCTATATTATGCACTTGTTGTGGAGTACACTGAGAGCTTAATTTTTCGCAACTTTTTTTGTTTTTTTATCCATTTAAATGCCTTTTATTCGTTTAATTTTTTTTTTTTTATTGTTATTAGAAAAGTGGCTGAACCTATTAATTTTAAGGCTATGAAAAATCGTATGTTATAATGAAAACTTGCTTATTATGCTCGATTTATAAATGGTCAATAGTTGCCGAATTGCAGGCTTGAGTACAAATTCATGTCTATATGTCTGATGCTGTAAATAAAACTTCCCAGCCGATAAAAAGGCAACTAGGCGCATTATTATTTTTAAACCTCGCCATCGACTATACGCTTGGCGATTAAAAAATATAATATAATTCCAGCCCACGTTAGCATTTTCATAGTGACATAGTTGCTTTACAGAAAATTGCCATTTCGGGACGTGAAAAAACACATACTGTATGTTACAGGTAAGGTAATTTTCATTAAATTTTTGTTCTCGATTAACAGTTAATCAATTAACTCGATCAAAAAATAAAATAGCTTTCTTAGACTTACACTACCACAAGGAGCGCTAACGACAATAAATGTGCCTGTTTTTCTACTAATTTTTGAGACATAACTTTTAAGTGCACATTATCCCCTTGGCCCTTAAAGTGCCTATTTTTTTTGAAATAGACCGATTGGACCCCTTAAAGTGCATATTTCATTTTGCAGCAGTACGCAATAAACTTTTACTACAACAATTACATTGATTATCGATACCGATCATCACCGTGAATATGTATTTCCTTATCGTTTTTTTTGGGCGCGTATAGAAAAGGTTCGTTTGTTTAATTGTCAGTATAGACTCGAAATACTGCTGCATATGTTAGGCGTCACCGGTCGAGCGCAAAATAGAGACTGCAAAGGGATCTGGAAATCGGGATATCATCCTCTTCAATTTTAATCCTTAGCGGATGTCTTTGAAATGTTTAAAAATTTATTTTTAAAATCGTAATATTATGGGTTTCATAAAAGTTTGAGGAGATTAAAAGTACATTCGCCGGAAGCTGAGATTAAGTCTGTTATTGTGATATTTTGTGTTTACAAGTCCGTTGTGATATATCGTTTGTCTCAGAGCGATGCCTTGAAAACACTTTTTAGTGCATCGGGTACCCCCTCATTATATTCCCATAAGTAGCAAAAGTAAAAAGTGGAGGGCGGAATTAATTAACATTGAGTCACACACAAATAAATAAGAGTTCATTTAAGTGTTTTTGCTGTTTGTGCATTATATTTCTGAGGGGCCGAAAGTGTCACGATTGGGAGAACGAACTCAAAAAATGTGAAACGGCGCGGCGAATGGAGAGCTCCCATTGGGAGGTGTGTCGAATTTGAAGGAGCGTTAACTTTTGGGTTAGCTACTAAGTCTGCTTTTTTCCACCGCTAGGTGTTGCGCCGCTAGACGCTTGATTAATATTCGATACGGGGCCGCTCTTCATCACTTTTTGCCAATTTTTCTCTTGCAAACTCGAACCCACGTTTCTCTAGGACCACGAAAGAATCGTTTTTTTGATCTGGGGCCCACTCATCATTTAATGCCATTTTCATAATTTTAAGTTTTGCCCACACGCATATTTATTTGGGGCCCACTCAGCACTTTTTGACATTGTACTTATATTTCAGTTTTGCCCCGCAATTATCTTCATTTGGGCCACTCATCACTTGTTTGACATTCTTGAAAGATACTGAGTTGGAGGCGCCATTCGGCTCTACAAGAATAAATCGCGAGGAATAAGATCTCCCCTGGAATATTAAAAAGGAATTCACATTATCACTTTTGCTTAGTAAAAAAGTGTTCGCTTTCATGTTTAAAGATTCATCAAGGTAACAAAAATTTGGTCATTAATTTTACCCTTGGCTTTGGGGCCGAAATTCGTTTGTGAATTATCTCGTTCCGTTTTTTCAAATGGCAGGGGGAAACACTGCGTTGACCGAAAAAAGCACCTTTATTAGTATGTTGCCACTCGTATAGCCCTATACGGTATAGCCTCTCTGATTCAATTTGTTTTTATTTGAAACTTTTTTCATTTATATTATTGTTAGTTAGAATTAAACATAGCAAATTACATTTTTGGAATAAGAGATTTCGTTGCTCACTTTGTTAGAATGCGTACCGAAAGAGATTCTTTTCTCATTCGGTTTTGTTAGGGTTTCACTCGGAGTTGATGAATTGCCTTCGTTGAAGTGAAGCGCCCCCTACAGGAAACGCCTTCACAAAACAATTAATCGCAAATCTTTCTTTATTTTAGGACTTATAAATCTGCATACAGTATTCCCATTTTCATTAAGTAAGATATAAAAAAAATCCCATTTTGTGAAGATTAAAAGTTTTAATCATTAAACTTAAAGTTTAGAAATACCAAAAACTTAAAAACAATGAAATATTTTAACCAAAAAAACTTAAAGGTTTAAATAATATATAACTTAAAGAATCGTCTTTAATATAGAGAAAATTAAGCAAAAAACACGAAAAATTCGGGAAATCTTTTGATAATTAGGCGGTAGTACACTTTTTTATCACTCAAATTAAGTGTGGAGCATTTCAAGGCCTCGATAAAACCGCGGCCAGTACCCCCTTAAGGAGCAGGGATGGGCGTCCGAGGCTTGAAACATGTGCTGTGCAAATACGCGAGCCGGTCTGAGGCAAACCGATCAGATCGTTTGTTTTCCAATCCATCACGTTTTTTTCTAATAGGTCTAATCGATATTCAAATTTTGGATGTGCTTTTGCTGCATCGGATATTTTTTAGCCCCGTGAAGCTAATAGAATCAATTCTTTCTGCTTTAAGGGGTGGGGTGATCGCTTAGTTTTGACCTTTACAAGCTATTTTTGGATAAACTAGCTAGAGCGGTCTATCTTCAAAAAAACTGTTTGTATTTTAAACAACACTGGAGATTTCGTTGAATAACCTTCATCCTGACCACGCTGTATAAACTCTTAAAAATCTAATATTGGTATCTCTAAGTTTCATATTCTGATCATTAATTCTGCCACTCGCCAGGACTACCAATGCTTGGAAGCTCTCACAAATAATCTGCATATACGTCTTTCTCTTATTTATATTTCTTCTTAGTGTGACCAGAGTCACGAAAAAGCTTAAATGTTGTTTTCTGTATTATGTTTAAGGTCTTTTTGCTTTTTGATAATTTTGTTTTTGGTTTTTCCGCATTGTTTTTACGTTATATTTATTTTTAATAAAGTTAAAATTTTGAAATGATCAATTGGGAGGCTCAAGCATAAGGTATCTCTCTCCAACCAGTTGACAGATATAGTTTTAATCTACTGCAGTATTAAAGCACAGGACTTGTATACACAATGAAAGGAGACTTTTTTTTTGAAATTTTGCTTCGGCGGTCTCTTGGGAGCCATGTCAACTTTTCATTTTTAGCAAAATTGTTGTTGAAATGGTCAGTTTTGGAGGCTCAAGGCAACAACGTATCTCCTCACCCAGTTTAAAAGATACAGTCGGCTATACTGGCACTGGAAGCACAAGACTTGGTTGACAATCCATTAGAGAGTTTTTTTTCGAAATTTTGATTCGGCGTCTCTTTGGAACCATGATCAACTTTTCATTTTGAGCCAAATTTTTTTGACAAAAATTAGAAACCAGAAAAACATGCTTCAAACATAATATAACATTTTTGAGGATATTTCGTTGCGAATATTGTAATCGGAGCGTCAAAAAACAAATTAGCCAGCACTTTCAATTTTAATCAATAATAAGATCAATATCTTATGTTTTCGCTTTTTTTGGCCGCCAAAAGCAAAATGTCCGACGTAAAGGACAATAATGATTATGTTGTTAGGCTTCATTTAGAGCCTGACACCAAAAATAATGAAAAATGAATGAAAATTGAAGGAGGAAAACTACGTATTGGAGTATTTTTTAGGGAGCTTTTTAGAAGCGTGTTCGGCGTGAGTTGGATTGTATCAGATTATTGTTTAAATTAGAAATCACCGTGAAGATGTTGTTCTTCAAGAGGCTAAGTTGTTTTGAGATATCAGCTCTTGCTGTTTACCCAAAATAGCTTTCGTAAAGGTCAAAATCTGCGACACCCCCTATAAGGGGGGATGATCGGATTCAAAGAGATTTTCTTAAAACTGGAACCAACTAATTAACTCCCGTAGTGCCGAATATCTCTGGACCGTAGTGTCTTTAGCGCCATCGATGGGCGCGCAGCGCTGAATTGAGCATTATTACCGAAACTTCATTTTCAAACATATATTTTTTCAATGATAATGATATTATCCAATAAAATTATTCTACAGTCCTAGTAAAAACCCATTGTAAAAAGTTAATAAAAAGTCATCTTAATTTGAAAGAAGAAAATTAAAATCTTCTCATTTTTGCATTCTTCAGAACCAATGCTGTCATAAATTCGAATTTAGGGTTTAATTTTGACATGTATTCATGATTTCAATATGTTAAACCGCCCACATTTGGGTATTGCAGCTGCAAAAAAATAGAATGTAGTTCGATCACCATTCTCATGTAAAATGGTCTAATTTTTGGTTGGAATATTATTTCGTCGTTTATTTCTGTCTCTCTTTTTTCGCTTTCGCATTCTTGCTGTTAATCATTATTACGGAAGTTATGACTTCTAGAAATAAGTCGATTTAAACCGGGAGGCCATATGTTGAATGCAAATTAAAGTCTTAGAAATTCCTTACATATCTTTTTAAGGGTTCTCCACGGTGATTTGTCGTTTTGAAAAAAAACATTAGTACAGTACGATTTGAAAAAGTACCTTCAAATTACGTCAAAAAAATTCAGGTCAACTTTCAATGTTTTTTTAAAGACAGTTTTTCTCATTACATCAAAGGTCCGAAATAAATTCACCGTTGACGCAAATAATTCAAATATAGCGTTTGAATATTGTATAGAATAAATCCTGTATTTCTCGAAAAATATAGATTATGTGACGTGTTTGGAAAATTAATTATGTTCAAACTCTTGAATTAGGTGTATATTGGCCAAAAATTTTCCGGCGCGTAATTTAGATCACTATCTTGTTTACTTTCATCAAAACCTTATTCCTAATTGAAGTCACGTGATCGACTTTGGGCTATGTTGTACTGGGAAAAAAGTCTTAGAATTTTTTTGTGGTCTCCGCTCAAAGGCTTTTGCTTTGATATTTAAATTTTTTTTGCCAAAAATAAGTACTGTAGTATCAGTAAAAATTTTCGAAAAAAAAACGCACAAAGTCACATTATTCAAATAGTCTGATACGATCACTTGTTGTAAATTTTCATTCATACATGATATAGAGGGTCCCTAAATTGCGATTAAAGGCCATTGCGCCATCGATGGGCGCAAAAGGACACTACGGAGTTAAAGTCAAAAAAAATGAGAATAATAATATTGCTTTTTCGGCTGTTTTATAAGGCCCTATTGGGCTTTAGAACAACAAAAGTGTACTGACAGACCAAATTATCAAAAAAAAAATCGTTTTTTTTTATTTTTTTTTTTACAAATATTTGTGATCAGTTTGAGGTTATCTAAAAAATGGTATATGATGAGTTGTTTTCAAAGCATAATTAAATAAAAATTTGGCTGTTGAGGGGTTCTATAGGCCAGCCAGACTTTTTTCGAGGCTCATAACTTTTTATTGCTACATAATAATTACCAGTAAAAAACTGCTGGATGAACTTTCATAATCTCGTGTACAACTTTTTGCGGGACAATTTCAGACTTCGAATTACAATCAATGAGCTTAAACTCGAGAGGGCGAAACTTGTTTTCTACACGCTTGATATATTTGTTTTTGTGCTATTTCAGAAAATAATCGTTTCTCACACATAGTTGTTGAAGTAGACTGGCAATAAAAATGAGTGCTCGCTTTTTTGTTGATTTTCATCCTCAAATTTCGTTGCATTATGCCAGATAAACAGGGCCCGAGTTTTCTTGCTATTTTTGCCATCGTACAGCGATATTTTTTACACAGTTGATTTATCAAAGCTATTTTTATCATGTTATCCACAGGATATTCGACAATTAGTATGCGCTTGAATTTTTCAATGTCAGTTTTAACTGCCAATAGACAACTATGAATTTTTTTTTAATCTTAATGTTCATCCTATTGCGTTACATAGCACCTAACATCGTATAGCATCAGCTTTCTCGGAATTGAATATTAAACTATTGCTTCGAAATAGAGATCCTTCGAGCGCTAAGAGACTTACAAGAACATTTCATTTTGTGTGACACTCAGTAAAATATTTCGATGTTTTTTTGGAAAATTTTTGTTATTTTTTACAAATTTTTGTATTTATAACTAAACAAGTCTCGTCGAGGTCAAAATGCATATAATCAGCCCCGATACATTCGTTTTAATAAGATTATGGATGACTATAGAACCACCTAAAAACAAGAAAAAATGACCAGGACCCCGTAAGTGATATGGGGAAACAAAAAGTCAATGTTTTTCTCAAAAGACTGAAAAAAAGTGAGGCGGTGAGAGAGGACTTTATATGTCGGTTTTTAAATATTCGCAAAGATTTTAGTAGTTTCAAATAAATTTATTTCATAATTCGTAGAATGAAAATTATTCCCAACGCATTTCATATAAAGTTGGGAAAGAGTTATTTGGGGAAGTTCAATTTTCAAAAATGACGCATGTCATGACGTCAACAACATATTTGAAAAATCCATTAAATTGAATCTCAATAAAATCTAGCCGTTTTTTGAGAAAAGGCAATAAAGACAAAATTAGTGTTCTTAGAAATCTCCCTCCACCTCTGGCTGTGGTGCCCAAAAAATATTTTTGTACTTCACAATCGGGGCAGCAGAAAGATAGATCTGAGCGCTGGATTTGCAAGTTCAAAAAACCCGTTGAGAACCCCTTAAAGCAAACGGGTTATTTTTTTAATTTGAATTTTTTTTGATATTTTGTCGTAGTACATTTGTTATCACCCGAATCATATTGGACCATTCTAAAAATCCAAGGTCTCATATAAACCAGTGACACAGTACCCCTCAAACTGGCGCGCTTGACCAGCTTGTAATCAAAAACAAAAAAATATTCCATTCGTCATTTTTTTGCTTTAATTAGTCTTGAACATCATTCCCCTTTAAGCAGGAAAGATTGATTTATTAGGCTTACGGTGTGTAAAAGTATCCGTCGCAAAAGCAACATCCCAAATTTGAATACGATCCGGACCCGTGATAGAAAAAACACGGTGATCGGATGAAAAAGGAAACGATTCTGATCGGTTTGCTCAGACCGGCTCGTATGTTGCACAGCGACATGTTTTAGGCTACGGAGCCATCCCTGTCCTTAAGGGGGTACTGGTCGCTGGTTTTATGAAGGCCTTGAAAATTGCTCCACATTAATTGAGTGTGATGAAAAGTTACTACCGAGCAATATCAGAAAAGATTTCCCGGAATTTTTTCGTGTTTTTTTTGTTTCTATATTAAGCAAATTTCTTATTCATAACTATTATTTAATTTTGTTAGATTCATTCATTTTTAAGTTTCTTTCTTTTAATTTTTTTTTTTGTTGATTTTTGTTTTTTTTGTTGGGTGTTTTTTATTTATTGAGGCTGCCCATCGTTTAACGAGTGGTGGTTGGTAGTAATTACTACTTGTTTATTATATTAAAAACTTTTATTCTTCACAAAAAATGGATTTTATATTCTACTTATGAAATGGGTGAATACGTGTAACTCATATTAAGCCTAAAATGAAAAAGAATTGCGATAGTTTTTGTGAAGCGTTTCCTGTAGGGGGGCGCTTCACTTCAAAGAGGCCATTTATACTCCGAGGAAACCCTAACAAAACCTGATGAGAAAAGATTTCTGTCGGCTACGCCATTCTAAGCAGTGAGTGAGGCAACGAAAGTTCTGTTTTCAAATGATAATTTCTATGTTTAATTCTTAATAACCAATTAATTATATAATAGAAAAAAGTTTCAAAAATAAAACAAATTGAATCGAGAGAGGCCCTACCGTATAGTGGCTAATACGGTGGAAATTAATAACGGTACTTTTTTTCAGGTCACCAGTTTCCCCCCTGCCATTTGAAACGGAACGAGATAATCACAAACGAATTTCGGGCCCCAAAAAGCCAAGGGGTAAATTAATGACCAAAATATTTGTTACCTTGTGATCTTTTAAAATGAAACACACCTTTCTTTCAAAAAGATATAACTGTAATTTGCTTTTTAATATCCCAGGGAGATTCGTTATTCTGCGATTTATTTTGTAGAGTCTCAATGGCGCCTCCACTCAGAGTTCTTCAAATGTCAAAGTGATGAGTGGCCAATGGAAATATGTGCGTTGTGGCTAAACTGAAATATAAGTGAGACAAATGTCAAAAAGTGATGAAGTGGGGCCCAAGATGAACTAATGCGTGGGCCAGAACTGATAGTAAATGTGAAATTGGATGAATGAGGGAGTGGCGGTTAATGTTGGTGCGGCCAGATCAAAAAACGATCCTCTTCTTGGTCCTGAGAAAACGTGGGGTTGTTGTGAGAGAAAGAATTGGCAAAAAGTGATGAAGGGGCCCGTAATGTATGTGTGGTTGTAGCTAGCAGTATAACAGGCTACGCTTAGCAAAATATAGGCTAGTTAATTTAAAAGTTTGTTAATCTGAATTCTCAATTAAGAAGAGATAAATAATGATAAGTTCAGAAGAAGATTTATTTTCTGAATTGTGGAAACATGAAAATTAATTTTAAGTTTTCACCGTACATTTTGAGGCCTTTGATGGAAATAACTTTTTTATTTACAATTATGGTTTGCGGAAATGCGGGGCGACAACTAATCATATATGTCACCTAAAACAGTGACGTTAGTGGTGGAGAATTTATAGCGTATAAAGATGTTATAAAAAAATGTTTTAATGTATTGACTCATACTAGTATGATTAATCCTGAAATGAAATAATGAAAAAAATATATATTAAAAGTACATTTTAAATTTGGAAAGTGGATGTTCTGTTTTTCGAAACTTTTTTACACATCTGCTGTTTTGCAGATGTAATCTATTGGGAACTCAAAGAGGAACAAACGTAATCGATTCTGCACCGAGACAGGTGAGGAATGGGATGACTGAAACTGGACTTGAGTAAGATTTTTGTTTTAACAATTAATATTGTCAATTATTAACAAAAATTAATTTTTTTTTGCATTATATGTTTTAGTAAGGTGGTCGGTAGTCGCAAGATCAGGAAGGAAATCTCCTAATTTTGCTTGAACATGCAAGTACTTGTTATTTAGAATCAAATTTAGATATTTTAAATCGATTGTGTATTTCTGCAGAGGTGCCACCTATCCCGAAGGTTAAATATAACTGATTGGAGTATTATTTTATTTTAAAAAACTTATATTTTAAAATTTAGGTGATTATCTAAAAATGAACTGACTTATTATTATTTTATTTTAAACAATTAAGTTTATAATCACAAAAATTAATTCCCGTTTGTGAAATTAATAATATTTTCATTTTTTTTCCGGTTAATTTTATTTATTTCTGAATTATTTATATTTTATGTTTTAAATTTAATTTAACTGACTTTATATTTATTTAATAATTATATATTTTATATCACTGAAATTATCCGTTTGTAAGAAATTTAATCAATATTTCCTTAAAGTCGCGTATTTAAAGGGAGTTATATAAAGGGAAATTCAGCTCATGATGAAACAGGAGTGGATTTATTTTGTAAGGAGAGTTTGCTTTTTTAAGAAACAGTTGGACTCGAGTTTAACGAAAAGTGGACTCGATTATGCCCTCATGAAAAAATTTGAATTAGATAATGACGAATCACTGTCTGAGAGCTATTAATAGAGCGGAGTCATAACTGACCTATTTTTTTAGATGACCAGAAAAAAGTAATGAAAGTTGTAGGTTCAAGCAGTTTTATAGATACCGTTGAAGCTATAATTATATTACGACATATTTGAGGATCAATGCGACCTATGATTTGGATTCTTCGCTGGTGTTAATTACTGACATAACTAAGTAGACTCATACGAGAAAAACCGAAAACTGGCTTAGATATATAGTTTAACTTTAAAAAGGGCATCACAAATTCGATTTTGATAGTGGACGATACACCTAATGAGTGTATACTATTATCGCTAACAATTGGACTTCCAAAACTCAAATCAGTATTCTCCCAGACGGATTATTCAATTAAGAGCTCAAACTTTCACAGATCACGTAAGGTAGATATATGTAATCTGTTAATCACGAGCTTTTTCGATCCGGGCGACTGAACAACCGGTAGAATGCCAAATAACCAGTCGATTTTTTTCACCAATTTTCAGACTTCAAAATCTATCTCCCTCGAGGATCATATTGTCAAAATGCTCCAGATTTTATCAATACTCCTTCAGAATATGCTGAGAGATAATCA
>SCLH01001150.1:0-22301 GCA_004367855.1 Oikopleura vanhoeffeni | reverse complement strand
ATAGAAAGTCGACCCTCCCGAATTATTTTGAGGGTACTTCAAGTCTCTACAGATGAGATTCGAAATTACGCGTAATTTTGGATATACGGTACACAAATACGTAGTATTGAAAAGTGCTCAAATTACTTAAAATAAACTTTGGGTTAAAAACTCTCAAACTCTTTTAAGATTTTTTCTCATTACAGCAAAGTCTGATAAAATCAGTGACGAAATACTGTAAAAATAAGGTTTGAAATATGTCATACATTTAATCTTATTTCTTGAGAAAATATAAAGATCAACGTTGACCGTTTTTGGAAACTTCTTATGTGCAAAACTCTTTATTATGTTTGATTCCAAAAATTTTCGGCATAATTTGATCACTATTTGTGTTACTTGAACCAAAAACCTTATATCCTAATTTGAAGGTCACGTGATTCGTTTTTGGACTCTGCGTGTAATGAAAAAAAAGCCTTAAAAACTTCTAAAGAACCACTTCCACTTTTTTCAAAAATAGATTTAAGTAATTTTTTGAAAAAAAACCACTACTACTGCTTTACCAACCTTATTCCTTGACGTATACGTCACGTGATTATTGGGTGCTTATGATGTTAATGCGTAAGAAAGTCTTTAGAATTTTTTTTGATCCCGCCCAAGGGCTTTTTTTTGGATGATTAATTTGTTTTTTGAAAAAATAAGTACTGTAATACAGTAAAACATTTTCAAAAAAACGCACAACTTCAAATATCCAAATAGTTTGATGATAACTTTGTAAATTGTCATCATAATGATTAAGGCGTCCTAAATTGCCGATTAAGGCAATCTGCGTCACGAGTGACCCAGAAAGACTCTACGGGAGATAATAGCTACAAAGTTTTACACTGAATGTGAATGCTAGGGAATTTGATGTATGTGAGAATTTATTGCGATTTTGACCTTAAAAACTTGGTCAAAAACTTAGGCACAAATTGGTGGCAATAAAAGGCCAAAATAGTAAAAGGCCCAAAGAATCGGAAATTCCCAATTTTCGAAATAAAGAAGAAGTTTTTAGAAAAAATGCTGATATTCTTGTTCGCAAATCAAATTATCCGTTTCTTACAATATTTTTCCCAAATAAAAACCAAAGTAAAAATACGTTAATTTCGAAAAATTGGCCTTTTTCAAGAAAAAATTTTTTCGTTTTGTAATTTTTTCGACGAATTTTCACGGAAAAAAATATTTTACTGCGAGATTTATTATAAAATATCGATTTTTGGCCTTTTACTATTTTGGCCTTTCTACTGCCAACCCTACAAAAATTAGGTCAATACAAGTTGCACTTGGCGAATGTCATCTAAATTAATCATAAAAAATAATGGAAAGTCGTGTTTTTACAAAACTTAGTATTTCATTTATGTTTTACCCCTGACAGTCACATTGTTTATGATTGCTGGAACTTTTGTACAAAGTCGATTTGCCGATGTATATTTCTACTGCTCCCCAGTTAATGCAATTCCATATTTCTACCTGGTTAACTCCTTCGAACATTTCAAACATAACCTACAGAAACCCACCATTTTTTATATGCCATCAGAATGGTGTGGTTGACTGTTCATACATTACCTCTACAACAAGCTATTGGGTGCAAAGCGAAAGGGTGACAAATAGTTAGTTTCATAAATTGGAATTCATAAAATAATAATATTTTTCACGGTTTCGGATTTATTGTGTCATTTTCAAGATTGTTAAAGTGATCAGTTCAGAACAACAATATCTTAAAGGTCCAGCTTAACGCGTAGACTCTGACTAAAATTAAAAATTTCTAGCTTAAGGTTAAATAATAAAGACAAAAAAACGGAAAATTGGTCACTACTTGCGGAAATAGAGTCTACGAGTAGTTAAGAATGTATTTCGATGGCAGTTGAGGTGACCTTGGCTGATAAAAAAGAAGTTTTAATTTATGTATTTGTGCAGGAACAATTAAAGAATATCCCTTACGAGTAGGTAGATATTTTCTAATTTGGTCTAGGTACATTATGTACTTAAGTAGCTTACAAAACTTATAAATATAAAACTTTCACCTATACGCCGCCACTCTGCTGTAATAATGTTTGATATTTTCCATCAAATTTTTATTATTTTTTCATTCTTTTTACGAGGTAGTTTTTATCTGGATAATTTGTGAAATAAATTTGTAGTCACTGACACGATTTTTGAAATAGAAAATTGAAAGTCAAAAATGGGTACGATTTTATTAAGCCTATTTGTAGAAATTTCTCCGTCATTAAAGTTATAGGATTTTGAGATTTTTTTTCTAAAAAAATTGGTTTGAAGCACCCAATTTTGCGGTCCCCCAAGACACCTTCTAATACCGTCTCCAGAAAACAGATGATTGCGGCATCTTTTGGTACATTCAAATTTATTAGAATATATTTTCCCGTACCGGAAGCTTTACTTGACCGCGTCAATTATGAGCCCATCTAGTTAAAAATTTCTCATTTTAAAATCGTCTAAAAACTATTATTAAATATTTGCATAAGGACATTGTCGCGATTACTGCTTAATAAATTTATAGAATATCATTTTGTGGTATTAATAATGATTTATGGAATTATTGGCGGTGGTCGTCCGCATTATTAAGGGTTTTTAATAGCCAATTGCCGCAAAAGACAAATGTTGGAGCAATTTTTACCTCTCTTTGATATATTAAACAAAAATCTGCATCCTAAAACAATTTAAATTAACGGATGGCCGTCCAATCAAAACGTGCTTAAACAAAAGTGACGGAATTATTTTTTTCAAAAGGTATCTCCTCCCTGAGTTTTCAAGTTTAACAATGATTAAATGTTTTAAAATTAACCGGACAGAACGTGAGCAGACCTCCAAGTGAGTTTTGAACAAATTCTTTGATTGGGATTCAGAATCACCAAAAAACTGTATTTTGGCTTCTAGTTTAACATGGGTTCAAAATACTGTTTTTGGTTGATTCTGAAGCCCAAAATCAAAGATTTTTCCAAAACTCAACTTGGGGGGTCTGCTCACGTTCTGTTACGGTTAAATTTCAAAACCATGGAATCATTGTTGTACTTTAAAAAACTCGACGTGAACATAGGAGATACATTGTTGAAAATTTTATTTTTGTCAAAATGTATCTTCTCCCGAGTTTTTAAAGTACAACAATGATTCATGATTTAAATTAACCGTACAGAACGTTGAGCAGACCCCCAGTTTGAGTTTGCGAAAATCTTTGAATTTTTGGGCTTTCAGAATCACCATAAAAAGTATTTATGACCCTATGTGAACTAGTAGCAAAATACAGTTTTTGTGATTCTGGAAAGCCAAATCAAGAATTTGTCAAAAACTCAAACTTGGGGTCTGCTTCACGTTCTGTCCGGTTAATTTAAAACATGAATCATGTTGAAACCTTGAAAACTCAGGGAGGAGATACATTTTGAAAAAAATAATTCGTCACTTTTGTAAGCACGTTTCTGATGACGAGCCATCCGTTAATTTGGATTGGTTTTTAAGGATGCAAGGATTTTTGTTAAATATATCAAAGAGAGGTCAAAAGTTGGTCCAACCAATTTGTACCTGTGCGACCAATTGGGCTATCGAAACCCCTTAAAATGCGACGACCACCCCCTTAAAGTTGACATTTTATGAAATTTTATTTATCTTAGTAACTGCTAAATCTTAAAAAATATGAGATGAGTAATTTCGTGGAATAATTTTCCAGGGTGAGTGGACTTCGAAAGAATTAGCAATTACTGCTACAGAACTATTTAGTAATTGACATTTATTTATAGCAATAATACTTGTGTTTCAATCTTTCAGAGCATTAAAACGTTTCACTTAGTTTTTCTATCTATGTTTATTTAATTTTACTGAAGTATTTTTCTTGGATTGATCACTCACAATTTTTGCTTGACAGAATAAAAATCGAATTGTAATGATATATTATTTTTACTTTTCAACTAAGTTAGGACTTAGAAAGGAGGGGAACGTTAAATCCGCCTTAAACTTGTCGCCTAATTAATAATCTGCCTAATTTTTGGAAATTGGTACTCCAAATTATAAGTTTATTGTTCTGGGAACTACCTGGGTAAAATTCAGGTAAATTTTTTCAATAATTCGACGAAAAAAGGTATTTGATTTTCTTTATGTACGTGAGAAAACTCCAAATTCTAGAAAGGTTAGTCAAAAAGTGACTTTTTCAAAATACAAAATTAGGCGGATTATTTAAGGCGGGTTAATTTTGTTAGGCGGATTAACGTTCCCTTCCAGAAAAGAAATCTATCATCTTAGTTAGCTGCCAACATTATCAAATTAGACGCAATTATTAATAAACTGCGAAAACGAAAAAGATACGCTACTTTAGTTCGAATATAAAAATTATTCAGAAATGAATTTTAGACAGTTTTTTGTTAATTTGGAACATTCTTAAGATTTTCCTCGAAAATTTTCAAAATCCATGCGCCACTAGGAAAAAACGTTATTGCGTTTCTAAAATAATTGATATCCATTTTGAAAAAATGTAAATTTTGGAAAAAATGGTTTGTGGCTCTTGGAAAAAAATTGCGGCCAAAAATTAAAAAATTGAGCAAAGATCTCTTGTCCTCTGCCTTTTATAAAACGTGTATGTGTTATCATAAATTGTATGGAACGGTATAAGAATCGATCCCTTTTTCCCAAGGGTCCCTAAATCAATTTTAGTTGTATTAGTGTATGCAAATTTCTTGCATTGTGAAATCAAAAATTCGAAATATGCCACGAGTTAGACGACGTTGTTCTTGCGGCAAAGAACAAGATATGAATTATGCTAATCGCATATGTCTTATCGTGGTGAAACCAAGTGGACCTATTTTTAATGATTTTTTGGGGACAGTTTTTAAAATTGGTCATTAATATGCGTAGGTTGAGATATTGCGACTCGAAAATATCCTAAAAAATAGGGCTAAAGTTATCGATATAGGTTGGTTTGTATCCAAGCGTGGACTTATGTTCTACCATAAATTTTTTTTAATATTTACTTTACATCAATATCATTGCATTAAAACCGAAAAATCTTTTTTTATGGACCATTGCGATGGTCCATTGGAAGACATTCTTACCTCCATTTTTTTCTCAGCATAGAAAACATATTGCAATAATTTAGGAATATGTTTCATTCTTTATAAAGATTTGTAATATGTGTGATAGCATTCATAAAGGCGCGCTGCCATGGGCATTGGTACGCTTCATTAATCGAACTATCGGAGTTTCCGTTATTGGAATGGCGTCCTCTCACATTTTATACTGGAAATGAACCCATTCTGTAAGGTGAAATAAACCTATCCTGACGCGCTTAATGTCCCAAAATTGGGGTTGGAGTAAAAAATTTGAAAATCATTTTATATTTACAGTATGTGTTTTTTATTTGCAAAATGAAAATTGCATAGAAGAAAATTACCGACAATAAAAATGATTAAACTAAGCGGGTTATATTTTTTTAAATTCTAAGCATGGCCGATTAGCTCTTAAGCGAAAGCTTTCAGTATGATCCGCCTAGCTACATTTTTTATTGATGGGAATGCTCTTAATGCAATTTTTCATTTCGCTTTAGAAAATACCAAAGAGTATATTTCTGTTTTGTCTCCGTCGAGGCAGCCAATTTCATTAAAAATTGCCTTCACGATATTTTAGCGAATAATTTGCTGACGGAAGTTATCGATTAAATGGCTGACCATTTAATGGTCAATGAACAGCGCCGTGTTTTAAGGGGGCTGTCCATGATGGAAAAACTTTTTCGAAGGCTCATAACTTTTTATTCCTCTATAACAATCTTATAAAAATCTCAGAAATAGTAGTTCGTAATCTTCTGGAACACATTTACTTCTGACTTCTTTCATAGCATGTTCGACCAAACCGCGGTAAAATTGAGTTAAACCGCGAGCAAATTTTTTTTTTGAAGTTACTTATTTCTTTTTTCGCCTTATTTCAAAACACGTCATTTCGGAATGTAACAAGGCCCAGGGGTGTGTGAGCAAAGATGTGCAAGGATTTTCGATTTGGCTGTAAATCGACAAAAATGCGCGAAATCGAAAAATTTTGAATTTTGAAAAATTGAAATTAGACAATTAAATGCACAAGAGATTCCTGGGTACGCGTTTGCTGGAAACAATTATTATCAACTATGGTCTGATTTTTGAACACAGCGGATTTCTAGAAAATAATTAAACTTTTTCATCAAATTATTTTTGATCTCTAGCACCGTTTCTGTTCAAAAAATCAGACCATAGTTTGCTAATATCGGTTCAAGCCAAACCGTACCCCAAGGGAATTTTTTGGTGCATTTAAATTGTTTCTAATTCTTCACTTTCATATTCAAAAATTTTCGATTTTCGCGCCCTTTTTTGCCGATTTACAGCCAAATTCGAAAAATTCCTTGGCAAACCATCTTTGCTCACCGCTTTTTCGGCTGTTAATCGAAAATGACGTTGTTTTGAAATGAGGCGAAAAAAGAAAATAGGGACTTTCAAAAAAAAATTTTTTTTGCCTCGCGGTTAACTCAATTTTACCGGTTGGTCGAACATGCTATGATAAAAAGTTCCAGAAGTAAAATGTGTTCCAGAAGATACGACTACTATTCCTGAGATTTTTATAAGATTTTTATACTAGAGGAATAAAAGTTATGAGCCTTTCGAAAAAAGCTTTCCAGCATGAAACCCCCTGGAAGGGACCAACATTTGCAGCAATAAATATATTTACTGCTTGGAAAATTGCAGACTTGAATGTTGGTCATTACGAACGGAATCTAGGTCCAGCTTAAGGGGGTCGTGGGTTGCTAAATGTTGTGAAATATGCAAGCAATTCAAAGTGGCTTTTCGTTTACTTACCAATGATTTTTTTTTAAATAAATATCAATATATGTTGGTTTCCGCTACTCTTCACGGTTCGATTGGACGACCGAAAGGTGTTAAATTTGTGACGTCAATGAAAATAAGGGTTTTTTTAATTAAGTGCTTGATTTTTATTCTTCTATCATGAAAAAAACTTTCACCATGCTGGATACAAATGTGATGTAATTTCAGGGGTTGTACTCCAGTCGAACGCAAGGGAAATTTCTTGTTTTAATATTTTAAAATTTTGGGTTAAACTCTCTCGGAAAAAATTTATTATAAAAACAGAAATTCTCCATTGTTGTAAAAAAAAACAATTCCTGGAATTTTCGGAAGCTGATTAAAATCAAAAACAAAATAAATCAGAAAACAACATTTACCGTAGTGAAAATGCGAATGTTATGAAAGCAAGCCGAGAGTTAAAACAAGGCTGAAATAACCATATTTTTTAAATTGCGCCTCTGGTTCATGAAAATTACAATAAAAAAAAATTATTGATTTTTTTCCTAACCAAGCTATCCTCAATGAGGAATTCCTTCAATGGGTTTGAAATTTTCGTATGGCATATTCACCTACTTCAATATTAGTTAAGGTTATAGCCATTTCAAAGTTGCTTGCAGTTAGCTAGATTTTACACCTCACAAACCCCTTTAAAGCACGCCGCGTTTTCTGTCAAAAACTTACCTTTTTTTTCAAACCATTTTCGAAAATTTTTTTGTAATAAACCGATAAAAATATAGGTTTATCTACCTCCAAAATTCAACGTTAGTGCTGAGGAATAAAGGGGCTTTTATAACACATTTTCTGACCCACTGAAGACTGAAAAAATCAGTTTTAGTTTGATTGCTGAGGTTCCAATTTTCACTGTATATAATATAATTACCAGCTATATTTATATAAACTTGATAATTTAATATACTAAAAGGTTCGAAAATCATGAAATTATCTTTTTTTACGAAAAATTTGAATACCTCAGTTTCACTGTTTAAAAATTTGGACGTATCTTACCAACCCAAAAATAAGTCGAAGACATTTGAGCTATGATACCTGATCTCTCTTTTAATTGCGAAATAAATTAAAGCCGCTTAGTTGAGATAAGTGAACTTCGCTTTGCTCCACATGGATTTTAACACTAAGTTAAATACTAAGTGGCTTTATAACTACGCTACAATAGGTAAATAGGGCCACAATTAGTTACTACAACTCAAAGGGTTAAAAGTAATCGGGTCTATTAGTCATGTAAAATGTTACATCAGGCTTAATCATGATAAACCATGTGTTTTCATTTAAAACCTAAAACAGTAGTGAAAAATTACAAACCTACACGGTTTTAACCAATCAGATTGTGCAAAACAAAGCACGTGAAATCGATTTATGGTTTTTTACAAAAATTTCTCTCTGAACAATTACTTCTAAACGAGACAAACCAGTACTAAGAAAAAACCAGCGAATATTAATTTGAAATAATTAAATATTAAATTTTCTTTTTATATCTAGAATAACTAGAAAAAACTTGAAAAAATATGGAGAAGGATAAACCGAAAATTATCGGCTTAATTCGAGAAAATGAGGTAAATCCTACCGAAAAAATTTGTGAGCTGCTGAAATGCAAGAATCTGCACGATTTAATAAACATCTTTAAAACGTCGGAATTTGCGGCCGAAGCCATTAAAGAGTCTTTCATCCCATTATGTAAGTTTGTAATTTTGGTTTAAAAAGCACAAAATTGGAAAATTCCAATTGGAGAACTAGAGAAAAATTAATTATCGTATTAATAAACTAGTATGAATTTATTCAATTTGAATAAAATCATACATACTATTCTAAGAATTGCCGTATTATTAATTAAATATAATAGTAATAAAGGTAATGGGGCATTAAGGAAATTGATAAATTCATAAATTACCTATAAAATATGAATGAATACAGGGTGTAATGTTTTACCTTCCTTTTCCGGGCTGATTCGATTGACTTCCGCCGTTTTATACATATGAATGAATACTTATATTAAAAATATAGAATAAGAAATCATTCCCTCATAATAAAATAATATAATCAAAATACAATCTAGGCATAATAACAGAATTATACATAATCTGAAATATTAAGCAATGATTATAGAGGTGCGAACGTAGAAACTATTTGGTTAGAACCATGTATCTCACGTATTTAAAACGTTAAAAAATTGAGATATCAGGAATATTCAAAAATCACATTTGAAATCCACGTGGAAAATAAATATTTATAGCATACAGTTTATATCAGAATTATAAATAATCTGGATATTAAACTAGTGAAATAACGCGAAAAAATTAAAAAAGTCCTTATACAGAAATTAATATGAATAAGCCACGGGTGATTAAAAATCACCTAGAATTAACTATGTTAATTCACGAAAAAATATCGATAAAAAAACAACGAGTTTAGATATTGGTAGAAAATAAAAAACGAATAAATATGAAGTAAAAAATATTTTCGTAATCTGAAAAAATTTAAAAATTGTAAATTAAACCCAATTGGAAAAATAGTTTAGTTCAGAATTAAAAATAATCTGAATATTAACTATAAATTTAACCCACACAGAAACTTAAAATAAAAAGCAACTGTGAGGGAATTGACAGCAAAAATAATAATTACTTTTGTTAAGCGATTTTGAAAAAACCCCAAGCCAAAATAAAATAATTATAGGCAAATTACCGTTTTATAAATTGAAAACCAAAATAATTAAAATTTGTATTTAGTGGCCAACGACTCGGAGAAAGTGTGGGGCTTCGTACTTCTAAAATCAGAAGGACAAGTCGGCTTAGGAAGTATCATGTCCAATGAGAACGGTGGGAATTCTACCACACTAATGCAGGCCCTAGTCGATTTTGGCATACATTGCAATCTAACGGTCAAGGACATGTTTGGGCGTCACATTTACGAATGGTCTGTGGTTTTTTCGAGAGAAATAAACAGACGACGAATGAAGGTCATAATACGTAAATTATTGGCTGAGGTAGAAAGTTCTCGAAACTACGAAATGTTCGTGTTGGGCGGTACAGAAATTAATCCAAATGGAATTAAGAATGAAGTACATGTCGCCCTTGATATTGACGACTCAACCCAAAATTGCAAGTTCAAAATTAGAGAAGCAATTAAGAGATGGAGCCTTGTAGAAAACTACAACTATAGAGCGCCAAAAGAGATCAAATACGACGAATTTCGTAAAGATTACAGGGGAGTTTTAACCTATATAAAATAAGGTAATAACTTAATATAAATATAAAAAATTATAGTGAGACAGGTGATTGTCTAAATAATCCCTGGTTAAAAAATTGTTAAAATCTAAAACACCATAATAATAAGGTGAGATTAAAATAATAAAAATAGAAACTTATGAAATTAAATGAACAAAAATAATACAAATCATAAGTATTTATCTACCAATTTGAATTCAACATGAAAAAAATGTTAATTTAAAATTATAAAAAAGGATTTACATAAGTAAAAATATGAAAACATAGTTAAATTATGTTAAGCAATTTATTATCACTAATCCAATTGGAAAGTGAGAAATTGACATAAATTGCATTTATATATAACATAATATATTTGAACTCAAAATATACATATTATGGATTTATTGAAAAAATATTAAAATTCGAGGCACCATCAAAATAAATTTGAAAATATTATACATAGCAAAACAATAGATTTTAAAAATTGAGCAAATCATTCTTAATTTTTAACGTATCTACATACGAGCTGTTTTCCAATTGGAGATACTTAAACATTGCTTAAAAAGTAATATATTGTTATAAAAAACTATTGAAATCTCGAGGTTCCATAAGGACAGTGTAATAATATAACAGAACTGTATATCCATGTAAAATTGAACCAGTCATCTTTAATATTAAAATTATGATGATTAAAACTCTAAAAAGGTCACTAAACGAAGAAATGTTAGAAATTAACATCTTCGACAACGTCAAAATACAAAGAGGAGAAACCTTCTCTATGGATGTGGTCATTTGGACGAAAAATCAGGTCCAAAATAACCAGCGAGTACTCGAACCGGTCACGTTCTCAGATATCCATTTGGAAAATCAAAAAGTTTGGATCATAACGAACGAAAATGACCAACGGTTTAAATGTATAACAAAAATGGAAGGGACGAGCCCGGGAAAAAATGTTTTCAAGTTGCTCAATCAATTAGACAAATGCAAAACAGTTTTGAATGAGATCACTCATGATGATCTGTTGAGTGACAAGAAAATAGTCCAATTAATCAAAAAGGTTAGTGCATACTATTTGATTTTGAACACCATAAATAGGAATGTCATTTTAAATAATAAAAATACTTAGTGACAGTATTATGCTGCCTCATATAGTGTAAATCGTCAGACAATTCCAGTTTCAATTCTGGCTGTATTTTAAGCAATGATATTTAATCCAACTGGTTGAAAAATTAAAAAGCCTGGTAATTCATTGCCGTCCTACTGGCAATATATCCCAATAAAATTTTTAAATTATCCTATACAGTATGGGATGACGTAAAAAATAATTACAAGAGGTATAGGCTATAGGCAATATACAATTTAACGTCAAATAAAATTTTGTGTTAAAATTATTATTGGTATATTTCCAGGCACCATACCTGGTGTTTTGAAAAATTAAAATTAATGAAATTTCCGGTGGTTCAAGTAAAAACTAACTTCTCGTTATAATTTATGTAAAGGAGAGTATTGAAATATTTACAATAATTAATTTGGAGATTAATTGAACAAATGTCCTTGTAAGCACAAATTAAATAAAATTCTGAAAAAATGTTTAAATTTAAACAAAGGTACAGAAAAATTTTCAGTGATTTGTTTGAAAATATTACCCATTATAAATTGCATAAATTTCCAGTTGGAATATATAATAGCACGCTGAATTTTTATTTTGAAAATTAAAATTATGTTCATAATTTTGACTTAATAATGAAAAGCCTAAATATTAAAGCAAAAAACCATATTCCAACTACAAGTTAACCATATACATTGACTAAAAATTAAATTTAGACGATAGTTGACAAGGCTCGGGTTAAAATAACGTCATAATTCAGATAAACTGGGAAGACCCAATTATGGCCTCAATAGTCCTAGTACTACAAGATAGTAACGTGAGGCAGAATCTCCTGAAAATTGTGGATGAGGCAGAAAGAGCCGAAATTTTTATTGACAAAACAATAAAAATGTCCGTCCTTATGGTTCTAGAAATCATTTACGAGATTAAGGACGACCAAGGCCGTACCTATCCAGATGGAAAATTTATGGATAATATCCTAACATCTCAAGCCGCACCAGTCATACAAAACGCTATGAATAAGCAATTCGATACCACCAAAATGTTGAGAAAAAACCCAATCGAACTTCGAAATACGGTTAAATGGGAATCTGAGGATCTGAATAAACTAGTGCTCACTCAACCCAGTATTCTAGAAGGTAAATAAAAAACTTCAATATAAATAATCGGATAAACTAATATAATAAATATGTAAGTTTATTAAAATATAATTTCAGGAAAAACCGACAATGCGATTATAATCTGGAATGAATGTCAACACATGGTGCGACACTATTGTGAGGATTTCATAGAAAATCCAGTTGGAACGGCGATGAAAAACACATTTCTCCTGAATTCCAGAGTAGTGGCGAGAATTCTATCTAACACACCGCTGTACGTGACCGAAGAAGACTTAGAAAACAAATCGGGCGTTTCTAGTGAGAGAAAGAGAAAGTTAGAGGAGATTAACCAAAAATGGTTAGAAATCAACCTAGGGAGGACGCTCGCATTTAAAGTCGAAATGGACGAAAATGAGGCGAAAATTTATCGAAAAAAGGTCGACGACCTAAATAAACTATTCGATGGGTTTATTCACACGAGTGAAATTTGGGGAAACAACCAAATGGAAAGTGAAATTCAGCAAAAAATTTCAACAAAAGATGCCGAACGAATGATAACGGCACTTGAAATGATTAAGCACGAATTCGGATCGGGCTTACAGTATAATAGAAATACTGGCGAAGTCGCTGTGGGAGGAATACAGTTACCACCAACCGTCCTTCTAAATATAAATAAAGAAGTCGAACAAACAGTGGCAAGAAATACCACGAAAGCGATTATATCTGGGGTTTGGAGAAAAAATGATATCTCCAAATTTAAAGACTCAATCGGACATACCCTCGACTCGGACTATAGAAACCTTATAGTGATTTGGGATATGATCAAACCCTCTAAAATCAAACTAAAGAGAAAGATCATTAACCCGTATTCATACCAACAGGTATGTGGGTGGACTGAAAGAGAAAACGGGGTTAAAACTTCGCAATGCAAAACCCTTATTCCACATGGACAATCCCGTTGTGAATTACATAACGCATTGAAAGTCGCAATTCAGGAGTCAGAAGAAGCACATTCCGAATTTCCATTAATTTTTGGACACAGCAAAATTATTTACGTCAAATTGCCAAAACCCCTGAAGGACAAAGTCACAATTGAGATAAATGAAGGAACGAGAACTGAAAGCTCGCTCAACTTCAAAACTATCTGGGAAAGGCAAACGGCGGCAATAAAAGAGGTCTACCTTTATTTAAACACCTACTGGTCGGAGTTTAAACCGTCCGAGATAACAGAGGAAAAAATTCTTAAATTCAATCAAGGATTTAATAATACTAAAGACGGCAACTGGTATTTTGAAATGTTCAATTTAATGGAGAGAATTAAAATAGAACTGAATCACCCCTCGCTAGGAATCGTAAACGAACCAATAGAATGGGTTTTGATCGAGAAAATATTAGAAAACGCCAAGAAATTAAATGACGCCCAAGCTCAATTTCAGGGCCAATCAGGTAATTATTACTGCTCAAATATGCATAATAAATGCAATTTAAACGAAAGTGAAGACATAATTAAGTTAAGTCTGAATATTTATTAGGGTTCTTAAATTGACAATACATAAATAATCTGATTAATTAGGGCAAGTAGCTAAGTAAATTAAGCAGATTGAAGAGCTATATCGACTATTATGCCCAGCTGGATCGCGATAAAGTCTTCGAGTTCGGGGGGGAAATCGCTCATATTTTCATGAATCCACCTGGAATAAACCAGTGCGGATGCAGAATCATAAGTTCGAAGGACATCATGTTCAACTAATAAATAATCGAACAATAAATCTTGAAAATCAGAGTCATTTTCGGAAAAGGTATTTTCAGACTCTGAGGATAAGTCAAAGTCATTATATTGAAATTGATCGTACTCAGAGAAAGAGTCAGAAT
Organism: Oikopleura vanhoeffeni; assembly: GCA_004367855.1. NCBI lineage: Eukaryota > Metazoa > Chordata > Appendicularia > Copelata > Oikopleuridae > Oikopleura > Oikopleura vanhoeffeni. Next base: position 8,164 of record SCLH01001150.1, on the reverse strand, counting down.
CGGTCAGATATAATTCCAAAAAATCTAAATTATCATCATCAAAATCATCCAGATCGGCATTAAATAAATCTAGAGGATCTAAAAGCTCTTCATCGAAGGGGATACCGTTGATAATTATTGGAGTAGGAATGAGGAAGAGATTAAATTCTGGAATACACATTCTAGTCTAATTATCAGCTAATATTATTTAAAAATATAACGAAAAAATTCCGGAAAAATGATTTTATTTATGTCAGAGACCGCGCGGGGGTAGCGACACCTACCTAAAAACGCGCGGAAAAGTCCATTTGGAGGGTGTAGCGACAACCATCCCTAGAATAAATTACTATAGTAAAAAGCCTTAAAAATCAGAATTATTTGTGTGTCGTTAATTATGAATTAGCAACGACACTATTATTCACCAGTTAATTAAAACATCATAGAAATGTAGGTGCTATTTGCACAAAGGCAAAAAATATAAATAATATAATACCTCATTTGAAATTGACTATAATTTTTAATTAAAAGTATGAAAATTTACAAATTATATTAAGGTACCAATTTGTGGCCAAAAGACCTGAAAATATTTCCATATGGAGGTGACTCAGTGACAAATGTTAACAGAAGATCAAAACTCCTGAGACAAATTGATCCAATTGGAGAAACTCTATACCACCCAATTACGTCACCAGCTACTAATAGCATACAGGGTTTTTTGGGAGAAGTCGGAGAAAATTCAAAATTCAACTTCTCAATAACAATTTTGTTCGATCATTTGGTAAGGACACCGGCCGATAGATCCAAAAATGAAAATAGGGACGCCTGGTCCCACAATGATGCCTGGACGCATAACCAAACCGCCACAAAAATTTTGTCATATCATGAAATCAACACTAATGGAAATGCAAAAGAAATTTCATTTCAGGATTTCATGAAATCGCATAATGGAAAAGAGTTTTTCGTAAATCAAGAGGTAGAAAACAACCATTTGGAATTTATTGAAAATATCGTAGCATTCGTAGGTCAACGGTTATCAAGATATGATACCGAATATATGCTAAAAAAGGCATTGGAAGGAGATGATACGAAAGATTTAGACTCTTTAATGCAGGGCAAAATGTTGGCCAAAGAGCTTATGCTATTAGCAAAATTCAACTCTGAATTAGAAAAGTGTGGCGTAAACCTGATAATTTATGCGACGGGAAAAATTCAGCTGGGCCAGTGGTTAAGAAGTTTCGATCTACTTCGGCGAAAAGTACCAGATTTTTTGCTCGGATGGTCAATTTCGAAAATACTGGAGGAAAAAATATCCTACACTCAAATGATTGGTCTACCAGAAACAGAAATGATTGAAGTGGGGCATTATTTTGATAAACCCGTCGTTATCTTTTCACCAAACAGGGCAACCAGCAAAAATAAGGAATGTAATTTGATTAACATTACAGTCCTTAGAAAAAATATTGCAGGAAAATCCCATATTTGGGAATGTGGGCTACCACCAAACAGATTGGGCGGAATTACCACCGTGTGGGAGAGATTGGCAGAAATTGGTAATGTCAAAGCGTCCTACGAGCCAAATAAATGGGATTGGTCAAATAGTCAAGAATGGTCCTTTAGAGACGGTTATAAAGTGAATCTAAATAAAGCGATTCTGAATCATCGGCAAAGAATTTACGTAGCTTCACACCTACTCAACAGCGAAAATTTCGCTCCATATATGGGAAAAGCAAATATTTTAGTCCCAGCTGATCCAAATGGAAGTAGAAATAATAGCTCGACTACAATTTATTTCGAGGAGGCAAATGCCTATCCACTTCATCTCGGAATATTTGGAAGTTCAGTATTTAAAGGCGCAAAAGAAAATTTAGTCGAATTGAGCTCAAAATTAGGCACCAGATTAGATGAAACTACAGCCATTGAATACTGTGGGATAACACCTTTTGACGCACTCGGTGTGAAAATTAGATTGAAACATTACACAATCAAATGTTTCCAGACTAAGGAATTTGATAGAGAAGTATGTTTCAAAGGACAATCGGGTAAACTCACCTATGAAATACCACGAGATATGGCTAAGGACACAGCCGCGTTAAAATTTAACCAACTTAACGCAAGAGCAGGTCCATCTGGAAGGACGCAATGGCAAAACCAAGGGTCAGACTCGATTAAAGTAAATCGAGCACTACTGACCAAAGGCACGAATTGCACAGAATGGAAACTTTCGAAACACAGAAAGTTAAACCCAACTTGTTTGAAAGCCCAAATGGAAAACTCTAAAACAAACACTTCCAAACAAGGTAATTACTTTGAAATAAAAATTTAAAAGTTCAAATTATAATTTGAATCATTAAGAAAAATAAATTATAAATAAATTTTAATTCAATTTATTTTCAGAGGCCGAAATGAAAGCTAAAAATGAAATCCAACTGGAAAAACAGGTCAAAGTGATCAGTAACCAGCTGGAAATCCAACGAAAGAATGCCTACAAGGACATATCGTTATGGTTGAAAAAGGGCACCAATACAGTCCCTACGTGGATGTATAGTAATAATGAATTTATTACTGCGTTGAAGAATGTAAAAACGACAATGCAGTATATAAATATGATTAACAAATTTGGTCGCCACTTCATAGTTAATCAGGCGCAATGCAGCGCAATTCTGAACGCAGTAAACCTCCCGGAAGAAGAGATAACGAAAATTAAATCGGTTATCACAAATTTCTGGTCGCAAAGTACGACTACAGAATTCTTTAGACGAGAAAATTGGGGAGGATTCTTACAAATTGAAAGCTCATTGAGACTAGCTGACGACCATCCCATACTGTATGACATTGAAAATATTGTATAAATTAAAATGTATATAAAAACTGTTCAAAATTAAAAAACTGTACTAGTAAATAAAACCTCAAACGGATAAATAGACATAAAAACCTGAAATATCAATTTTATGCAAAAATATAGCATTCTTAATATCCATATGGAAAAAATTACAAAGCATGGTCAAACTGTGGTGTCAAATGTAGAGAGGTTAAAACAAGAATATAATGTGAATAATTTTGATAAATCAATTTAATATATTCTAGACTTAAGTGTATATGTTATTAAAATTTAAAATCACAAAAATACATAACATTTAAATTGTAAAAATACTCTAGATTAAGGAACGAACCAATATTTTATTTCGTAAAATATATTCGACCTATCAGAGAATTATAAAAAATTATCTAGATAAGATTTTATTTTAATTATTTTAAAATTTATAAATTATATTCATTCAACAGAATCTGCCAAAACAGACATAGTTAAAATATTAAAATTTTTGAAAAATTTTGGAGCGATGGCGAAACAATTGAAGCGGAAGAATAATGAGGTAGCTACCCCACTTTTAGCACGACGAACGTGTAGTCGTATTAAGTAGTGGTTAAACCCAAGAGGTTTGCTTCGGTATTCTTCCTCTGAGAAAGTATAGCCAACTAATAATTAGAGGTCACAGGCCTGAATAAAATAATAATTTAATTTTTATAAAAAATTCTAAAAATGACAATATTTGAACTTAAAATAAAATCGAATTTGAAAATAAACGTCAAGATACGTTAAGGTCAAATTTAAAAAATTAAAATGTTTTTTGTAAACCACAACGTCAAGCTACGTGCGAAACCAAAATATACAAATATACGGTTTTTAAGTTTCATCATATTATTTAAGGCCGAGAAAAAGCCGAAACTGAGTAAAAAAGAGGTTAAAAGATCCGATGCGGATGAGATTCGTGATATCTTTGGTGACCATGATATTTATGAAAATGCACCGCCATCACCAATAATGGTGCAAAAAACTCCTGCACCAAGTCCAAGTGGATCACTGAAAGCAGCAGCAGGGGCAAGTTCACCAGAATCGCCACAAATTGATTCTACTGACCTTGTAATTGACGAAAATGACGTCATTAAAAAATTCGTGATTGAAAAGACCGAAATGAAAGTAGCCTTGGAAAAGCCTAAGGTAAATAATATTAATATTTAAAAAACCTTTTAATTAAAACGGTTTATACTCTTAAGGACACAGTTCCAAAATAGAGGAAATGAAATATTTATGACCTAATAATTTCAATTATGAAGCATAAAATAAGTCTATAAACTCATAAGGACACATCTCCAGTTGGATCATATAAAACAAATATAAATTTATATAATTTAAAGTAAGAATGATAATATAGGATGAAATTACTTAATGATAATTTAGGTAAATGACGTGTTTTTGGAGTCTATCAAAGATATGATGGCAGCCCAAAAAACATACAAGAGTAACGTCCCTTGGACTAGATATCTGTGCGATTTTCAAGAATGCCAGGAACGACTTATTAAGTCAACACTGGTCAACTTCTGGAAATCAAGAGGCATGAAAAATAAAGCTAATGATATCCAGTTGGACAAGGAACTAGACCTCACGGAGGACAAAGTCAAAGCATTGTTAAATATTAACAATTCTGATGATACTGTAGCCAATATTATGGCTAAAGTTGAAGAACGCCTTGAGTCAATGGTGACTAAGGAAAAAATGCAAGAACATTGTGAAGGCTTCAAAAATTTCGGTAACACTGTGGATCATAAACTTAATATGATACACAAAACTTTGAAAGCCGAAATGGATGAATTAAGAACAGAGCATTCAGTTCCCCAGGATGAGGCTGTTCACAAAGAGGAGGTAGAGACCCTGATCAAGGAATCACATGGGATCATACGCTCAGAAGTCAGAGAAATGGTCAATAAAAAATTCCCAAAAGGCTATGACAGGGATTTGAACAACATTTCCTCAAAAACTGGTAATTTAACAATTACTGAGATTGAAAAGTCTAGGTCTGCCATTCTCAAGTTTGGTTCGGAGACCGGGACGGCTGTCCTAACCCAAATTTTGGGTTACGGTAACGAAAAAGAAAAAATGCCCATCCAAATAGAATCCGCATTCCTCAAATCGTACATCATACCATTTGGACATGAAATGAAATCCAAGTGGATAGGTATGCACAGCATATACACTGGATAAATATAAAAACTGCGGTGGACTCTCTCATGTCATTTTTAGTGAACCGTATGTTTAAATGTTCACAGATAGTAATGTATGGTAAAACTATACACCTAAATTTGTGTGATCCAAGTGAGAAGCAACTACAATTTTTCGAAAATTTGAAACGTTAATCGATTTGTTTCTCGTCGGCAGGTAACAATCCTAATATGGAATGCATTAGAGATAGAAGAATTGATACGCATTGATACATTTCCAGTGGAGTTTTCACTCCATTAATAGAAAATATGAAATGAGAAAACAATGCAAGTTTTCAAAATTAAATAATCGACTTACCAAATGGTTATATGATTGTGATTTACTGAGATACTTTGTCTACTCCAGAAATCAACGAGCGTGTTTTTCCTAAACAGTTTAACGAAAATGGGTAAAAATGAGTAGAAGTCAGGGAGGCGGAAAGTTTAAGGAAACAATTTCTGAAATCAGGATCGGGGGTTAATGGCTTTTTTGGTCAGAATTCTAAAAGATATTCTTTAAGAATGGAATTGTAGTGAGACAAGGACTCAGTGGAAATGGACAAGGCACGAGACCGAAACGCATCGACATTTATTACTGAAAAAAGTATGACTCGCTAAGTTCAGCGAGTCTGACATTGAGCTCGCTGTAGGAGCCTGCGCAGATATAATCATACCGCGATATTAATGCTTTATTCGCTAAATAAATAAAGAAAGACGTCATGCAAACTGAACAGTCGAGTTACAGACAGTATGGCGAGCTTTCTTAAATGGACCCAGAGCACAAAAATAAAGATAGAGAAATGATCCAGGTTGGAAAACTTTGAGTGTTATAATTTTACAGATATATTGTCATATATGAAACAAAATTTAGAAATTTTTGAATAATAAGGTATATTCTGATCAAAAACTGTTAATTATGTTTGTCGAAATCAGATGTTAAAACATGTTTTTAAAAATATATGTAATTTAGAATGAGCGATGGAAGTAACACTGTTCAATTGAATAAAGCCTGTTACACAGTGTACGAACCATCGGAGAGCTCAACGATGCAATCTTTATCGGATGTAACCACAAGTCTCAATTAAAACAAAGATTGAGGCTACATTAAAAAGTAGAAGTTGAACACATAATTAATCAGGTAAACTCAAGATTAACTTTAAATCATTCTGAGTGATATTTTTTAATTAAACGAAATAATATTATCAACGACAATATTAACATATTGTTTGTTTCTATGTTATTTCTAAAAATTGTGAATCATCGATTCACTTTATTTCGTTCATTGCCCAAAGGACTGTGAATCATTATGCATTGGACCTAAATACTTACTTTCTTTATATTTTTATAACGAATCGAGAAAGTTTATGGTGTTTCGAATATTCAATATAGTCCAGTTTCCTAAATACATAAGATTAGAAATAATAAATCAAATTTTTTCACAACCGCCCGTCGGGTAATCCCGGAACGACTTACAAAAACGAGAAAATGGCCAGAACATTCAAGTAAATGGGCTCATCCTGATAATTTTGGGCATAAGACTAAAAACCAGCAATGAATGAGGACATCACGAAAGATGGTAAGTCACTGAGAAAACCTTTTCAAACTCACAAATTCTGAAAAACAAAATATTATATCAGCTGGGAGAAATGGATCACGTACCAGAATGGATGATGCATTCATTAGAAAAAGACTGATTAAGACACTATAATTATATAAGGTTTAGTCAATCAAAGCTGTAAGGCAAAATTTGCACCACAGAATTAGAAATTAATTTTGTAGAACAAAAATTTATATTAGATAAAGAGAAATAGTTTAAAAACTTTTTTTATAATTTAAGATGAAGCGGCAGACACGAGCACGGTGCGATTATCACCACTGGGACAACAGAGTTCGGTCGAGAGTTTCCGCCGTGAAACTCGAATTTGAATCATCAGTAAGTGTTCAACTGCATATATAGGGCAAACATTTATAGATGAGGTCAAGTATTAACAGATACTTGGTTGTAAGACCCACGCTTTAAACATATGATATTATTGATGAAGAGATTCATCAAAAAAAATTAAAAAGCGGCTCGCAAAATGCGTAGTTTTTTAAAGGAGTATAACATTGGGCGCAAACCCTCTTTAACCAACAGTGGAATTCTGGACTAGAACACAGTGGCTATTGTTAAAAGAATAGCGCAATTTTATTTGCCAGGTATGATGAGCAACGAACACAGTAAATGAAGAGGGATTTAAATTGACTCCATGGACTAGGGGCAAATAAGGTCAAGGTAAATTTATGGCGACTTTGAAGGATTAAAAGCGACAAAGCTTTATTGGGTGGTCAGAAAAGGCGTAGACGTGTAATCGATAAACTTTGCAATTCGCGAGATCATATATTAACCAGCCTCGCGGAAGAGCTTGGACGCCATTCATTCGGATGGGTAACGTAGTAAAACTCCAAGGTTCTGGATCATCGCCCCACTATGTAACTTTACACCAGTAACCACCCTCTTTGTTTATCAATAGAGTTACTACAATCATGTCGCAGCTTGGGTTTTCACTGAAATGTTTCTCCGAGAGGCGCTATTACAATAAGGTGAGGGGAGATGTAATTAAATAAGGTCTTACCATTGTCTCTAGTGGCACGCAGAGTTTGATGTCTTATGAAAACGCTTGGCAAATCGGCACCAAGGTGAACTAAACTCACTGAGTCCACTTCCCATCTGGATCGATGCTCTGATAGTCAGCCCAGCCGCCCCATGCCAGGGACCATTAAGTATAAGTCACATGGAGACTCATCCCGCGAGTTGACTCAAGCGAGCACAGCAAGATCGGATTGCAACACGCGCATGAGAGATGTTTATAAGCATAACTTTTAATCCAATGAGTCTCCAAATATCTCCATATCGGATCAGTTAATGATATTCATCTGTACAAATTATCTGGCGTATAAGGCCTTTATTTAGAAGATTAAAAATATAATTTAGAATGATGAACGGATAGAGATTCATGGGAGATACCGGACTGTCTGCATGTTACTAATCGCGAGCACAATGTCGAAATCGGCATTTACAAAACGAATATTGTGAGAAATGAACCAATCACAACTAACAAGATGTTTGGAAAGAGATGGACAATACTCTTTCTCGCGAATTCCGAAATGATAG
>SCLH01001149.1:181771-192712 GCA_004367855.1 Oikopleura vanhoeffeni | reverse complement strand
CAAAAAGCGACACCTACCCCCTTAAGTTCAAAATTCATGTTAACTTTTCAAGTGCGCAATTTCGACGCGACAAACTTGCTTTATCTCAAGAAGTAAACAAGATAAGAAAATTATTTTAGCACCAAAAGATCAAAAATTGTGAAAAACTCAAACATTTCAAATTTAAAGCTAATCCGATGATGTAAGCTATATAAAACTAAGCTCACAAGAGGCGAGCTGGTAATATATCACCAAAATGAGTATGTGGGTTAAGGAGGTACTGACGAAGAAAACTGACGAGTACCCCCTTAAATGAATTGCAAAATGATTTCTAAGAAAAAAACGGACCATTCAAAAAAACTATGACTAATCGCTTACAGAGAAATTAAAAGTCTTAGAAATACGCCAGAAAAATCCTGAAGCTATTGAGGCCGTTATTATCACAGCATTTTATGAAGAAACTCAGCGAAAGTCCAAAAAATGGCCTTTGAAATAGTTGATGTGAAATTATTTGAACAAAAATTGTGTGCAGATTTGTAAGACAAATCAACTGTACGAGATAAATTAAAAGTTAAAACTGCAAATTAATTTAATAGCTTTTGATTTATTAAAATACTCAAATATGCCTATCTTTTGACTTTTGGAAAACGCCTATCTTTCACCTATATGCCGGACGTCTGGAAGAAAAAGTTGTTATTTTCAGATGCGTGGGCGTTTGCGGATGCTTACGTAGGTTTTGCGTAGGTTTCACCTATACGCTAGACCCTGCTGTATAACATAACCTATTTTTTAAAATAGCAAAGCATTTGAAATCTTTTTGACAGTTCAGATTTGGCCGGAGGGTCCTTATGAAGTAGGCCTCTGTATTTGATCTGTCGAAATAATTTTCGAAATTTTTCTTGAGAATGTGAAAATGACTCATAAAGTTGTCTATTTTAAGTGTCCAAACATAAGAAGCTTATGTTTTGTATAACCAATTGGTGTTACTTATTCTTAAACCTACTCGATTCACGTGATGGCTACAGTTTGCACGATAGTTCACCATTGGTTGCCAAACAATTTCCTTTGCTTTTCAACAAACTCGAGCTTACAACTCGACAATGTGGACAAATTCGACAAATAGAAAAAAAAATTATAGGCTAACAGTTGAGTATTTTCGGCAGTAGCGGTCCGGAATGTGCGGTAGTTTTTTTGGCATTAAAACTTGGCCAACTTGTATATTACGGCCGATGTATGTTTTGTATAAAGATTTTAAGGACCGAAAATCATCAGGTCAAACTGAGCAATGATGGCTTCTCGACAAAATTTTGTATATGGATTACCGGACCTCAGAGTACAAATTCTAAATATATTTGGAAAACAAGATGCCGAATCTGAGCATCACGATTGGTTGATCTTTCTCACTCTGAGCCATGAAATCGGCCTATCCTCATAGGGTTATTGATTGGGTGCTAATATCTTTGCGTTTGTTTGTATCATCAAATATTTTGTAGGGATTTGTACTCTGAGGTCCGGTAATCCATATAGTCGTAAAGGTTTTAATTGGTTTTATCGACGTTTCGGATCGTTGTTGGTTGGGACAGTTTTTGTTTGTGGCTTTTTTGATCCACTTTAATTTCTAAATCTTGCTATTTGCCTGAATTATTTGTTCTAGAAAACGTTGTTATTCAAATTTCTCTTTTGATGGTTAAAACTTCAAAATTAAGAGTTTTTAGCATTTTTTCTTGATTAATTTTTTGCAATTCAAATTTTTTTGCAATTCAAATTTTTAAATATGGAATCTTATTTTTGTCCGGTTAAGTTCTCATGCATTTTCAATGTTTACATTTATTTTGGTATTCATCGAACTTTAACAAATTATTAGAGCAGGGTGTGATGTTCCATTCAGTTATTTTAATATACCTCATTTAAAACTTTCACGTGCGATAGTATAAAATATGCAGACGTGCGAAAATATTGGAAAAACAATAATGCTACGATCACTGTTCAGATTTCACCAAAAACATAAGAATTATTATCAGAAGCAAGGGTCGCACAATAGTTGATCGGATCGGAAAAGATCAATCCAGATCCGATCCATTTTTCTAGAGGGCTACCGATCGATCCAATTTTTGAAGAGTCCACCGAATCGCATCATTTTTTCGGCGGGTCCACCGGGATCCAAAAAAATTACGAATGTTGCCGACCCCTGATCAGAATTTTTTCAAATTTATGAAACAATACTGTTAGAATCATTGTTCAGATTAAAAAAAACGCAAACAAAATGATATATTGAGAGTTTTTTTAAATTTTATAAAACAATAGCCTGTTAGTATCATTGTCGTCAGATTTAAAAAAATCATAAAAAATGATATGAGTAGTGCTTTTTTTTAAATTTATTAAGACAATACTCGTTAGATCAGTTCAGATTTGAAAAAATCATTTAAAGAAAATGATATGTCTTTTTTGTCAAATTTAATAAAACAATACTGTTAGATCCATTGTTCAGATTTAAAAAAAAACATAAAAATGATATGAGCAGTTTTTTCAAATTTTATAAATACAATAACTGTTAGAATCATATTTCGCGATTTTGAAAAAATCATAAAAAAATGATATGATAGTTTTTTCAATTTATGAAACATACTGTTAGCATCATTACTTCAGATTTTAAAAAAAATCACAAAAAAATGATATAGTAGTTTTTTTCAACATTTTATAAAAACAATACTGTTAGATCATTGTTAGAGTTTGAAAAAATCATTAAAAAAATGTGATTGAGTATTTTTTCTTCAAATTTAATAAAACAATACTCGTTAGATCATTGTTCAGTTTAAAAAAAAAGACATAAAAAAATGATACTGAGCAGTTTTTTCTTTCAACATTTTATAAACAATACTGTTAGATCATGTATCAGATTTTAAAAAATCATACAAAAATGATAATGAGTAGTTTTTCAAATGTTATAAACAATACTGTTAGATCATTAGTCAGAATTCCAAAAAACAAAAAAAATGACTGAGAGTAGTTTTTTCAAATTTTAATTAAAACAATACTTTAGATCATTATTCAATTTAAAAAGAATCACAAAAACATGATATTGAGTAGTTTTTCCAAATTAATAAAAATACTGTTAATGATCATTGTTCAGATTTAAAAAGCACAATAAAAATGATATGAGCAGTTTTTTTCAAATTTTATTAACAACAATACTGTTAGTCATTATTCAGCATTTTAAAAAAATCATAAAAAAATGATATGAGTAGTTTTTCAAATGTTATAAACAATACTGTTATAGATCATTATTCAGATCACAAAATCAAAAACAATGATATCGAGGTAGTTTTTCAAATCTTTATAAAACAATACTGTAGACATATTCAGGATTTTAAAAGATATCATAAAAAATGATATGATAGTTTTTTAAATTTTATATAAAACAATACTGTTAATCGATGTTCAGATTTTAAAAAATATATAAAAATGACATCAATTTTTTTCCAAAGAAATACGCTCAGAGGTTGTATGACAAACGTGTTATTATCCCTTGATGACACTGGAATGTTGTCTGGCAGTTGTAAACAAAACTGCCTTATTGTCGATAGATGACTCATCAACGGACACCGTTGGCGGAATGTATTGGGCTAAGACAGACTAAGGCAACTATGTATTTTCTGGCTGACTTGCTTCAAATCTCGGCTTGTAAAGAAAAAAAGAATATGCTTAGCGGCTCTAATTTCCGCCAAGGTGTTCAGATGAGTCCGATCTAATCGAAATCAGCGCAGTTTTTGTTTTACAACTGCCTAGACAACATTCAGTGTCATCAAGGGATATAAGTAATAATATATGACCGCTTTGTTGTTTATATTATAGCTAAATGCGTATGAATGATTAAAATGTTTTTATATTTAATAATTTCAGTTGATGGGATCACCTTTTGTTCTGGTATCTTTCTGAAATCCAAAAATTTTATACTAAATTATTTAATTTATTTCTGTACACCAAATTTTTGCGCGAATCAAGTCTTTATAAGCAATAAACTAGCTTTCTTTTTACCTCCACCGTTGGGTATTAAGTTAAAGTATCACAAAAAATTATATTTATTACATTTGATTCACATATTGTTATTTACTGTTTAAAATGCGCGTTTGGAGGTTGTCAGCAGCATATAACATAGTTTTAGTCCAAATTTGTTGTAAATAAGGAAATTTTAGTTTGAGTAAAACGGGCTTTTCATGGTTTTGACGCCGTTTTTAAACAGCTAGATGATAAATATTAAAATTTTGATGCACTGTTTCTGCGAGTTAATCCTGTTGGACAAAAAAATAAGGAAATGTGAAAATATGGAAATGTATTTATTAACGCCAGGAATCGGAAAGCCATGGTCAAATACAGGTTTTAACGGAAATCAATGTTTTTATTATAACTTATAACTACGACATACCATATATATATCCACGATAATACATTTCAAGTCCTATCGAGTTTGATATACCTTTGAGCCAGATGCCCGATAAATTAAAAGAAATTGAATTAACTGTTTTTATATTTCATTTAAAGATTTCAAAAATTAAGTTAAATATATTTTTATTTTATTTTCGATATAATTAAATTCAGTCAGCAATGCTGACTGAGCAAACTGAATAGCAGCAATGTGAAAAATACACGCGAAAAATAGATTATACAAATAATTATTTATAAGTTCTATTTATGTCCAAAGCAACGTTGTCATTTACGTAAGTGAATTCAATTCAAGTCCCAATAAATCAGGCTTCTTTCTAGAAACGAATCAAGTCCTGTCAGATTTATTTCGATTTCGATCATAAGAAGGCTGTGATTACTGGCCGTTATCCGCAACTTTGTTTCAACTTATTTATAAATATGAGGAAAGTATAAATAAATAATTAACTAGACGGTCATCATCATTCGAAAAACTTGAAAAATGAAATCGTCATAATTGTTAATAGGATCTTAAATTCTTAGTCAATTTTCTCGAAAATCTTGTCACCGAATTCAACGTCCTGAATATATCACATTCAACAGTTGGTCCTTAATTTGAAGTGATTCACCGTGACTTATTCAGGTCATTTTAAGAAAATTAGAAAGCCAAATACGTCTTTGGCGTTTCACTGTTCTAGATAAGTCATGAATCTTAAACCCTCTTACAAAGGCTCAAGCTCTGATAAATAGAGGTTAAATAATAATTCAAATGATGAATTTTACGGTTCGGTGTGATAATTGATAATTAATAGTAGTAGATTATTTAATTACAAAAATCATATTTAAATAAATTGAATTTCTACCTACCGGTTCTAATTAATTTCTAAAATTAATTATTATTGACAACACATTTTGTCACCCGATGGAGAATTTCAAACTCGAGGGAACCTCTCTTGAAAGAATTTGAGTGAGAAAATGTATTGTCAATGATTTTTAAGAATCGTGTGATTTGATTGGTCAATACTAGAATCAACGGAATATAAATTGCTGACGTCACAGTTATGATGGAGCATTTTCACTGTCACCGGAGTATTACCTCTCGTATTGAATTGTTACATCACTTTTATTTAAGCTACGTAATACGTGCTTAGGAAACATTTTTTTGTATTTTCAAAAAAGTCATTCGTCTGGAATATTATTCAAAACAATTTTAAAATAAATGATAATTATTAATAACTCCTTAAAATATGTACCATGAAAAATGAAGATTTTTATATTTCACAGTAAGATGAATATAAAACATTTAATACATAATGATTAAACGCCCATCACCTATACGCCCAAAGTCTAGAAAAATAATTTTTATTTTCAGATGTGTGGGTTTTTGCGGGGGCTCTCACCTATACGCCCGACGCTGCTGAAGCTACATGTAGTATGACTCAAACTGTATGAGTAAGTATGAATGTATTACTTGGGGGGCAAATATCGCCGAAAGTTTTTTGTCAAAAAATTTCGGCGATATTGGGCATTTTCGGCGATATTGGCACATTCGGCGATATTATTATTTTCGTTTATTTGCAATCTAAGGGGACAGATTGGTTACAATTAATTACAGGTAGCACGTTTTAAAGGTACAGTAATGTCATCATTTATTTTTTTTTAAGAAATAAATTTATAAAGTTAGTTATAGGTTCTCACATACGTTTTTTTAAAATACTTTCGAACTATGGGGAAAAAGTAAAATTTTTTGTTCAAAAAATGAAAAAACGCGTATTTTTCAATTTTATAAGGAGTTTCACAATAGATTCGAATGAAGTGAATCACCAAAATGCGTGGAATTAAATACTTCACCAAAGGCAATCGAATTAAAGTTGAAAAGGCTAGATTTTGGAAATTCAATCCTAAAAGTGACGTCATCATGCCGCTCACAAACTAATTTGAGATATAAATCTCAACACAAATTCGGCGATATCGGGCATTTTTGGCGATATTAGCACATTCGACGATATTGACACTCAAAGTATTTTAGCTAAAAATCGTGAAATTGTCTAGGTTTTTTTTGGCGACTTTGGCAAATTCCGCGATATTGGGCCGTCGATATCGGTTCCCCTGTATAAAGTTTACTTGGCTAAATCGTGACTATTTGAATGATGCGAAATGGAACAATATGATTGGGTGGCCCCAAAAATTTAAGCCAATTTCATTGACTTATTCTTTAATTCAGGTATTTGATCGGCTGCCAGTATCCCACGTTGTATGTATTTTAAAAACTTTTATGAATAATCAAAGTCTCTCAGCCGACGACACTTAATTCATATCCCTTTATCACTTTTTGGTTAGAATGCGTAGCCACTACTCCTTTTAACGTGTGATTTTAACGTTGTGGCTACGCATTCTAACCAAAAAGTGATAAAGGGATATAGTCTCCTCCAAAATATTACTTTTCCGTCAGAAAATCGTTGATTGCCGTTCCTAATTAAGATAGGCTCCAAATGCTCAAGAAAATGTTTGTAAAAAATTCAAAAGTGAATTCAAAAATATATTTTATTGAATTACCGGCTAACTAATCGGAAAAATGCTCCTTTTCAAGTACTCAAAGCTATTTGTATCACGAATCACTTAATCTGTCTGTAAATCACCGAAAACATTTCACTGAAAAATTACGCCTATATCCCTTTATCACCTTTTGGTTAGAATGCGTAGCCACTACTCCTTTTAACGTGTGATTTTAACGTTGTGGATACGCATTCTAACCAAAGGTGATAAAGGGATATATCAATTACGACCGCAGTTGATAAAATATTCTTTTTTCTGAGTAATTCAAACCACATTCATGCACAATATAATATTAAGTGAATCTTCGGGAAGAATGATGGTTAAACCAAGCGGTTGACCTGATGAGTCTTAGCGGTTCACCATGATAGATTATTTCATCATTAGAATTGTATTTATTCCTTTAGTAAACCTCAAACCTTTCTAAAGCTGACATTTTTGGCCAGAGCTCAATTTGAAATAAAAATTCACTAAATCCAGATTAAAATACTCGTAATGCCTTAACCCTTGTGAGCACAGAGCCACAATTGTGGCTCCAGCATACCTAAAATCATCGAAAAAAGACAAAAAACTNACTCGAAAATAATAGAAAAAAATGCCATTATCTGCTTTTATAGGGAAAAATAAACATTTTTCATCAAAAATCATGATTTTTCAATCAAAATTTTTGACTTATTTATAAATTACTTTTGATTTATGAGATAAAAATCAAAGCGGACAAAACTATGACGTAGGCCAGATACTTGTGCATTGTTTTCGACAGAGATAAAAATTGTAGAGACAACTGTGACCGTGTATCACGTGATATGGTACACCTTGCTTTTATCACTAGTTTTTCTAGAACTCAAAATTAAAATTCTACAATATGAAATGTCGAATGCAAAAATATGACCTTTCAACTTCCTTATGCAGACAAAATTAAAATTCCAACTGCCTTAAGCTTTCTGTGAACAACATTCAAAGTAGAGCCACAATTGTGGCTCTGGTGCCTTGGCGGAACTTTTTTTTATATGCTCACAAGGGTTAACGCAAAAATGAATTTTAAAAAATCGGAAAAATTCAAAAAGAATACAATCTCGGACGGACTACATTGGTTGATTTCAAAGATAGGGAGACCACTTTTGAGGAAATTTCAAGTATAATACTCTTTGATACACCTATTTTGTACAGAATTTTCTGTTAAATTTTTATTCTCATAAGATTTTTTCCGTAGAGAATTTTCTGTTAAGTTTTATACTCATAAAATTTGTTTTGGTTTTGAGATTTTTACGAAGAATAGTTGGTTTTTCGGGGGTAAAAATTAAGGTAAAATTGAAGAGGATTTGTAATGAAATGTATCAATTTTGATCTAAAAATGTTTAATAAGTTTTAATTTTGAGAATAAACACTTTGAGCACTAAATATTTCCCTAAAAAAAAGTTTAAATTCAATTTTTCATGGTTTTTCCGAAAAATATTTGGAAAATTTTTGAAAAATCTGAAATTCACAAGGATTTTTAGAGAGCCCAAGACAAAAACTCAAAAAAAGAGGGATGAGAGTCTCTAGCGCTGGGCTTTGACATTCATTTGAAGCATGAATACAAAAAATCGCATGTAAATTGTAGGAGGATATGGCTTTTTAGCGAGCCTCCCAAAATGCTCCAAATTGGCTGTTTGACCACTAGGGGCATGAATTCAATAAAAATGGCCTAAGAGTCTCCGGATTCATATCCCATATTCACACTTTTGTTAATATCCCGGCCCTATACTTAAAACACACTTACGTTTGCCTAACTCCAGGGACGGGATATTAACAAACAGTGTGAATAGGGGAGTAAAGGCCCGTATGCCAAATTAGAAAAAAACATGAGAAACTGAACGGAGAAGATGGCTTTTTTGGCGTTTTTGAGGGAGGCTCTCTAAATGATCATTTCTGAGCGAGGTTTCAATCTCTGCATGATCTCGAGTGGCCACCAAATCCTGAAGAGTTATCTTAGGTCACGTCGTACCCGGGAGGATTTATTCTGCAAAACTAACCCCTCAGCACTTAATTCTTTCGAGTTTATATGGTTAAACTTTCTCGAAAAAAAATGATTCCGACCATGAGAAATTTTTTTGGAGCCACCTGCTGGTCACAATGTGAGTATTAAAAACAACTTTTTTGGCTTTCTAAGGCGCTTTAAAGGTTGAATTATTATTCATTTTATTTTGTTATGACATGGATCGCACCACAAAAACATTTAGCTATACATGACAAAAAATTTTTTAAAAATTTTCGAAAGAAAAAATTTCGAAAATTTTTTTCGGTCATTTTGAAGTAATTTGGATGAAAAAATGCGTAGGCGGAAGGACCGAAAACGCAAAGATATGCAACATCTCGTGCGTGCAAAATTTTATTGTATT
This sequence comes from Oikopleura vanhoeffeni, assembly GCA_004367855.1. NCBI lineage: Eukaryota > Metazoa > Chordata > Appendicularia > Copelata > Oikopleuridae > Oikopleura > Oikopleura vanhoeffeni. The sequence continues at coordinate 183,380 of SCLH01001149.1, read as the reverse complement.
TTTTCGACTAAAATATGTGCTATCCGATAAAGATCAATTTGGAGATGGAGCGAGGCATGAGCACCTACTCTCAATGTATGTTAAAACAATTAAAATGCATTATAAACTTATAACACGTTTCGAAAACAAAAAAACAAAAATTCTCTCAAAAAAATTCTGCATAAGTGACTTATCACCATTCGTCAATAAACTAATTAGTTTAAAAGTCGATTTTCGGCCCGGTACTGACCCTAGTTATCCTACATATAAAATAAAGATTATATACCTTTCTTAAATTAAATTTCTCAGAAACTGCACTTGAAAACTTCAAAAAAACAGCGTAATTATCGACGCTCACTCCCTTGGCGGTGGTAACAGTGAATTTTGACATAACAGAGGCTTCGTACGACCAGACAGATACAGACTGAAAATTCCTAAAGCATACAGTGAAAAGAAATATCCTTAATCTCGCGATTCCATTTGACACACAATGATCTTAGAGCTTATATCTTAGAGCTAATATATTGGAAAATTTTGAAATTTGGTGAGAATCCGAAAAATTGTCTGAATTTAAGTGAATGGGATCTGTTTCTTTCAATTTTTGCCTGAGGGGTCAGCAATCTGGTTGAATGTGTCTAAAAAGAGTGTTTTTTCGATAGTTTTTCATCAAAATTATGTTTTAATCTCTCGTGTGTGTTGAAATCCGACCATAGTTGCTGATATCGTTTCGAGCAAACCGTACCCAAGGAATCTTTTGGTGGCATTTATGTTATTCAATTCTCACTTTTATGTTCAAAATTTTAGATTTCGCGCATTTTTTTGTCGATTTACAGCCAATTAGGGCGAAATTCAAAAAGGTACTTCCCATTCGATGTTGACCACCTCTTGGGCTTGTTACAAATGTAAATTGAAATTTTCAAAAATGACGTTTCTGGCATAGCCAGAGAAAAATCCTTATATTAAAATGTCCAAAAAACACCCTTTTTCGGCACATCTCACCAGATTGTTGACTCTTCAAGCAATAATCGAAAAAAACAGCTCCCATTCACTAAAATTCAGACAATTTTTCGGATTCTCATCAAATCTCAAAACTTTCCGATATAAGCTTTAGTCCTTGTTTCATTGAAGCTGAGGGACTCGTGTTTAACCGCGGTTAACCAAGTGGTTGGTGCGAGTGGTACTAAAGTGTCAAATGAAACCGCGAGATCAATACAAGCTTTTTTTTATCCGGCGACTGACCAGTTCTAGAACGCCAAAAAACGACATTTTTTGACAATTTTAGACTTTAAAATCTATCTCCTCTGAGGATACATATGCAAAACGGCTCAAATTTTTACAATGTATTACTCAGAACATTTCTAATAGATTAAGACGATATTTTTTCAATTTTTGGCTAAAATTCAAAATATGAATTTTTCAAAATCACGTGAAAACATTTCCAAAAAAAATGTGCTTTGATTTTTTCGAAATTAAGCTCAAAAGAAAGCCAGTGAAACATTCATGTGAAAGTAAGCTTACGTCAAGACGATATTTCGAAGTTTTAGTGGTCAAATTTGAGCAAACGTTATTTTTTAAATTATTTTTAAAAAAATACTTAGAAGTAAATCGAAAAAATGCAAAAATTATAAAA
>SCLH01001149.1:162638-178153 GCA_004367855.1 Oikopleura vanhoeffeni | reverse complement strand
AATTTTTGGCTAAAATTCAAAATATGAATTTTTCAAAATCACGTGAAAACATTTCCAAAAAAAAATGTGCTTTGATTTTTTCGAAATTAAGCTCAAAAGAAAGCCAGTGAAACATTCATGTGAAAGTAAGCTTACGTCAAGACGATATTTCGAAGTTTTAGTGGTCAAATTTGAGCAAACGTTATTTTTTAAATTATTTTTAAAAAATACTTAGAAGTAAATCGAAAAAATGCAAAAATTATAAAAAATTTTTGTGATGCTTTGGTGTGTTGTACACTCTGTTATCAGTGATAACTAATCACTCCGAATCAATTTGGAGCATTTTTAATGCCCCTTAGGTCTTATTTAATCAGACAGGTATACCTTCTTAAGGGGGTTGTGGGTGTAGAATGTTGAAAATGCTGGGGAAAATTGCTCACTTCTCCAGCTGGACTGGAAGGGTTGATAACGGGTAGATGAGAATAAATGAGAACGAAATACTAGAGACTAAAACCTTCTCTTTTAACTTCAAGTAAAATTTCTTTATTCACGAAATTCGCTTTTTATCGGTCAATTTTGCTTCAAATTGAATCAAACAAACATTAAACCAAAGTATGAAGTTTTCAAATAACATTGTGTTTCGCCCGTTGAACAAGAGTTTCTCTTTTGGTTCTTAAGCAGTCAAAATCGATTAGGCAAAGGGCCATGCAAAATTTGATAATACTCGGTCAAGTTTGCTTTACATTTAATCAAACAAACATGTTTTGCAAAGTATGAAGTTTTCGAATAACATTTTTTATGACCGTTGAAAAACAATTCGCTTTTGCTTTTATAAGTAAAAATAGGTTCATTTGATATAATTTCTCAGCAGAGGGTAACATTACTATGTCTTGTTTTGTCTTTTAACGCCCAGGCTCTCCAGACTGAACCGATCAAAGCATTATATTTTTCAGAATTGTTTTCTTTCACTACAATTCAAGAAAATAACAACAATTTTCTTCAACGCTTGTTTTATTTACACACACAACCACCTTAAGGGGGTTCTGAATGTAAATTTGCTTGCACAAGTCAACTTTCTCTAATTGACAAATTGAACAAACAAAATATCGAACAAAGGTCAATCGGGGCTTAGGAATCGATTGCAACTAATTAAAATGCTCTATTTCGCCCCCGTAATCTATTTTTAGATCATCTATCCGAAATATGACTATTTTAAAAAAATTTATTAATTCGTACTTCTATTAATCATAAATGCCAAAATTGAACTCTTCGTGAAAAATTGAGCAGGAGAAATATGTTAAAAAAATTTTATCTGCATAATTGAAAGAAATAAGAACTTTCTTCTTATTTATTATGATAATAACACTTGACTTATCAAAGAAGTAGCGGTGCGCTCTTTGTTTGATTAATTAAAATCAATGCCAATTGCCACAAATTCATACTATAGTTTGTAGCATTTATTCGCTAATATTTTCGCTTTAAAAAAATCATTTTTTAATGATATATTAAGAGAGATTTTGCACTGTTTACGAAAAGTCTTTTTTTTTTCATTTTTACGAATCACCTGAACGTAAACTAAATATTTCTTAACTATAGTTTGGTCGACTGTTATGTTTTCGTGTTATTTGGAAAGTTTCAACTAATTCGTAATTACCTGGTCGAGTTTTTGACTGCTGGGCAAAAATTGTGCATTTTTTAAAACTCGTTTTCGTAATACGATTTACGAATTTGTTACTAATGAGAAAAAATTTTTGGTTTATAAAAATCATGAAAAGTGTTTACAAAACAATATATTTTTTCATTTGCATGTTTGATCATTTTAATCACAAAGTTACAGACTGTTGAAAAGTGGTTACAAATACCCAGCAATTACAGCAATTCAATTAGAACCCCCTTAAAGGGGATTGTGGGTGCTTCCAGCAATTTCTGGGTAAAAATAAGCCCTTTTAAAACTCAAATTTTTCATGAGAATTGAGTGAACGTTCATTTTTCAATTGTATATTGTAGTCCGTAACCTTTAGAGTACAAAAAATTGATTCAGTTTTAAGAAAATATTATCACATCAACCTTGAAATGCATAAAACCTAATTGCTGGTATTTCTTTCCATTGAAGTATACCGTCATATCCACGTATCCCAAAATCACATAATGCGCGATAAATTGGTCAGAAAAAAATTCTCTACAATTGCAACAAGCATATTTTATAAATTCATCTTAATTCGCCGAAATTATTTTTGAAAATTCCTTGCTATAGTTTAAATATAGGCAAAATGTAGATTATTTACAAAAAAAAGTATACCTCACGAACGGAAACATGCGATTTCTTTTCTCCTTTTTAAAATTCTTCTCTATATCTTATTAAACTTTTGAACCAAGGAAAATTTCATCAATTTTTTTTATATTTCTCGCAATCACTATTTCATGCTGAATTTAAATGCGCCCTTATTAACATTGATAGGCTAAAAATTGAATATTGAAAGGGCGCAAAAATCTGAACAACTATCACATATGAAATACTTTCATTTAAACTAACTTTTTCTTGCGAGTTGATTTTTTTGTTCTGAAATGATACCATATCTAAAATTATTTTCTTTTTTTATGCAAGTCCGAACGATATATTTTTTGGAATTTTCTAGAATATTGGTCAAAAATTCCAATTTTATTTTTGGTCTGAATCTCCGTGAAAATTGATATTAATGGGTTATTTTGTTTTTGATCATCTGTCATTATTCGGGCATTTCAGTTAGCAAGCGATTTTCAATGTTCTAGAAAAAAATATCCAGAAATAATTTGTTTTAAAATTGGGTTGCAAATATAATATATGGTTATTAATAACCCGTAATACAGAATAACTCAGTAAATACAGATAACATACTGGCTTTCCAGTATATGTGGCAGTCAATGAGACTCGAACTCGAAACCTAATGAATTGACATTAAGAAACGAAACGATCTCTTCACCTAAGCAGGGTTTCGGCTCGAAAGCGCTACATTCCATTCATATATCCGCAAATATTTGTGTTTTTTTTAATTGCAACGATTCCCAAGGTGCTGGATGGTCAGGTGCAAATGAAAAAATACCGAATTTGCGACCGTGGTCGAAAATAACTACTGCACCCACAATCCCCTTAAGGGTGTGGGTGTCGCTGATTTTGACAGTTTACGAAGCTATTTTTGGATAAACTAGCAGAGCTGATATCCCAAAAACTTGTGCATCTTAAAGAACACTCTTCGCGTGAATTGTGATTAACAGTAATCTGAATACAATCCCACCTACGCCGACACCTACGTTTTTTAAAAAGCCTCCAAAAAAATCGCTAAATACGCATTTTCTCGTCAATTTTAACCGTTTTTCATTTATTTTTCTTGTCCGGCTCCAAAAACATCATACATAATGCATTATTGTCATTTACCCGGAATTTGCTTAAGGTGGAAAAAAACAGAAAAAACAAAAAGTAAATTTTTGAATTGGTCAGTTTGGAGGCTTAGCAAAGCTATCTCCTCCACCAGTTTAGAAGATACAGTTTTGTCCTCATACTGCATCTGACAGCACAGGCCTTGTTTACACAACATTAAAAAGTTTTTTTTTGAAATTTTGATTTTGCGTCTCTTGGGGGCCATGTCAACTTTTCATTTCACCTAAATCTTTGAATTTTTCAGTTTAGGAGCTCAGGCAAAAGCTATCTCCTCACCAGTTTAGGAGATACAGTTTTGTCTCATACTGCATCTGAAAGCACAGGCCTTGTTTGACAAAACATTAAAGAAAGTTTTTTTTGAAATTTTGATTTGGCGTCTTCTTGGGGTCCATGTCAACTTTTCATTTTATTTTCAATTTTGACAAAATTAAAAAACCAAAAAAAATTTGACCAATGCTTCAAAATTTTTTTTCGTAATTTCGAGGAAAGGCCGCTTTTGATTATGTGTGAGGCTTCTTGGAGCCTGACACAAAAAAAATAATAAAAAATGGTGAAAATTGAAGGAGAAAATGCGTATTGAGTGTTTTTAGGAGGCTTTTAAAAGCGTAGGTGTAAGCGTAGGTGAGATTGTATCAGATACTGTTAAATTACAAATCACCGTGAAGAGTTGTTCTTCAAGATGCAAAAGTTTTGGATATCAGCTCTGCTAGTTTATCCAAAAATAGCTTCGTAACTGTCAAAATCTGCGACACCCACACCATTAAGCAAGTTCAAGTATCTGAGATTATTTTGATTTCGCTCAAAGTAGCAACTATGTGACGGTAGAGAGCAATATTATAACGCCTAAGAATAAGCGGAGAAACCCTGACAGGAGTCTACTTAATAGGGACAATTCTCAAGCTCATATAGAGTATATTTGGGGCCTAAGGGCTGAATCTAGTCATAGAGTAGTCATAGGGCTGACGTGCTAGTAATAATGCTTATTAAGCATTATTGCACAGCACAATATGATAAAAAACGACAAAAATTATTTTTAAAAGGACAAAAATGTGCGTACTGTCTTTATATTTCTTCTGGCGATAGACAATAAAGCGAGCTTTCATTTTCTAGAAAAACTTTTTGGAGCAATTTTCAATTAAGAGAGCTAGAGATCACAGTCTTGATTGAATTGTATATCTGTTTATATATTCGGATTCAACAATTTAAAGTAAACATGCATTTTTGAAATTAGCCCAAATACTAACCAAGTGGCGGTAAAGATCAATATGATCAAAATCGACGGAAATAAATTCATAAGGAAAAAATTGGGGTTCATTAATTTTCAAAAATGGTGGGAACTATTATAAAAATCAGCGTTAACGTTTTATTTCATAAAATTGGATTATCATTTTGTTATATAATTTTTAACCATTTTGTAAAAATTATCAGCTTTGACTGGATTTTGTAAGTATTGACAATTTTTTAAATGTGCCTTAAATTATCAAATTTAAATGCAGATGTTGGATTATATCATAAATAATTTGAATGCAAGAAGATATAAAATGCAAAATATGATAATTTTCACTTGTTTTATTGACTAAAATTTTCAGACTATTAGTTGGATTTGAAAAGTTTTTTTGAAGCAGTTGGCATGGGATATTGCAGTTTTCTTCGATTTTTTGGTGTGCTCGACATGAGAACGTTAGATTTATTAAATGAAGCAACTGAGCTTTCAGATGAAGCTGAATCTTTATCGAAGGCATTTGTTGCATAAAACGTTATAAGCATCGACTCTTCTAAATTATAAGTTTCTTCAAGTATATTCAAATTTGAGTATATTCAAAGTCGAATGGGAAATCGTCAGCTTCATCTAATAGGCTTTCGTTATGTATCATACCAGAAGATGTTGTTAACACCCGAAAATATTTCTCGATTCTTTGACGGTTAAAATTGAAATTGTTCTCTATTCAGTAAAATTAGACGGTAAAATAGCAAAATATCGCTTTAAATAGGCAGTTCTCCGAGTTCGAACATCTTCTTCGTGGATACGACATTCTTCTACAAGATCTTGAATATTCAACGCTTTGTTCATCAAATTCTGTCGTTTTGCAACAAAGGATGCGAAGTTGTGGTAAGAATCAATCGCTTTCGAAGTTAAAAAATCATATTTGAAAAGAATTTTTAAAATATATAATTCCTAAATCTAAGAAACCATTACGCTTCCAGGCCCTACAACCTGCAATTCGAGAAAACTTCATAGATTGATAACTGTCTAATAACAAACGTGATAACGCTTTTCTGGTTGACGAATTTCTGTGATCATCTTCCCTTGAACTCAAATTTTTTTTTGTCAATTAACGTTCGCCTAGGATTTTCTAGCGTCTGGCGTTATTGATCAAAATGTTTTTTTTCAAGGTGCTCTACTTTTGACTCACCTTGGGAGCGGTGTCCCACTAGGTTGCACCAATCGATTTCAGGCGGCATTTATTTCTCAAATTATGAAGTCTTCATTAATTATACCGTGTGAAATCTTTTGTTGCCATATTTATGTCTCTCCCGAACACAATTTTCTCAAAAAGCTTCAATTTGAATTTATTACGTCTGACCATAAAATAACGGAAATTAAAATGACAATTTTGATATCTAAAACTTGATCACTCATTGAACAAACTATCAAAAAAGACATATTCTCTCAATTATATCAAACGCCACTAATGTTGTCTTAGTGACTGTCTTGAGTATGATAATAGGCAAGGCTGCTTGATATTGGGACCGCCAAAGTTGATCGGGAGATTCTTGAGATTTTAAATATGTTTTTGGGTTTTAATTCAAGTTCTGAAAACCTGTTTTGCGGGTTTTCGCATTTTTTATGCTTAACAAGATCTACATCAATATCACTCAAAATTTGGTATTTTTATAAGTTATAAATTATAACTATCAAAGATGTCCAAACCCAATAACACCCTAGTTCTGTTCCTTTTTCGAATAAGACGTAAACCTGCGTTTGTTAGTCTAAACAACCAGATATAATGACCACGTTTGACATTAAACATTTCTCGAGCTGTCCGTTCTATTTTGTTTATCAGTTCTAAATAAGTGGGGCGCATAATCTGGTCGATCACAGCAGGCTATCGGAGCCGTATACTTCGTCCATAATCTCGAATATATTTGACAGAAAAGGTCCTTTGTGCCCTCAATTTATGTCGATTCAGAAAGGGATCAGAAATCTCGAGGGGAAAAATTTACAATTCTGAGCCTCGAAATAGAATAAACAAACCACTTGGTTTAACTATACTTTACTTGTATACATTTCAAAACAGATCAGTTTATAATGAACTGTTCATACAAATTTTAAAATTTTAATCCGATTTAAGCAAGGAAATTAACGCATGCAGAAAAAAGCGCCGGTTCTCAAACAAATAGAATTCATAAATTTGAGAATGGACTTAATACTTTAGACTGCTGTTCCCAAAAAACGCTATGGCGCATTTTTGCTGGTGTCAACCCAAAAAATACTTCCGGTTTTCACATAAAAAAACAAAAAAACGGTCTAGCGCTTACCTGTGGTAATTTTAAAGGTACATTGTTTGTTATACCGTCCCCAGCATATATTCGAGCGCTATATTTTTGCGTGGAAAATAATTGAAGAATGTTTTTTTTGTGCTCATACCCCACCTTTGAAAGTAAGTTTATGGGCATATTTTTTGCACGTTCACAAAAATTCTCATTTATTGATTATAATAAATAATAAAAATAATTTAAAAATTAACTCAGTCTCTAAATAATATAAGTTTCCAAAAATATCCCTTAAATTTTATTATCTCTTTTAGCACTGGAAGGCAAAAAATGTTCTCACTTGACCTTAAGTCCAACGCAGAATTAATCAACTCAATTTTCAGTAATAATCCAACATAATAAATCCGAGCAAGTCCGACCGATCACGTCCGAGCAACGCGAACCGATTTCCGATGCTTGAACTTTCAAATCGAGGCTTCCGAACCGAACGATAATCACGATCAAACATTTATTTTCACCTCGGGGCTCCGAACAACGGATCCGATCCGATCTTGTAATAAAATTTTGAAGGCCCGAAAATTCCGAACCGAACCGACTTGAAGAATCTGCTGATGCCCTTTCCTGATTTGAACACAAATAGGTGATAAAAACGGGTGGATTAGTACAATAAATAAAGAGTTTTTGTGTTTTTTCGATTATTTGCTTTTCCCAACGCGTTTATTAAAGTAAATAAACGTGTTGGAACCGCCCAATCAGAAAGGTAGCACCAGGGTTTGGAAGAGATTTATTCTCAGTGATGTCTAAATTTCACTTCATTAATAATTCCATTATGTTATGTAATAGCCTATAAAATATTGGTACACACGTGACGTTTAAACTTCTTGTTATTAATAATTGAATAATTTTTCAGTTCATGCATTGAATTTGGCAATATCTGTTTTTCTTGATTTTTTTATTTGAAATATCGATCGAAAAAATGTTTTTTTGCGCATTTTGAAAAGCTGAAAAGTTAATGGAAATGTTTTACCTTTATTGTGAGATCAAATTGGAACGTTTTTGCTAGAAATGCACGAGACTACTTTCCGAGGCTTGTTAAAAGAAAATATTTTGCGTGGGTTTTCTACCCCCTTTTTCCCTATGTTTTACTTAAACCTACGCATGAAAGAAAAACGAGAATGACGCATATTTACAAGCGTATAGAATAGAACGTAAAATGAATAAATGCAAGATTTTGAATTTTAATAGGCTAGGAAAAGATTTCTAGATCATAATATTCTAAGTTTTTTGCAAGATCCGATGATTAAGATTCAATCCTACATAATGATAGCAAATTTATTTCATTGTGTAGCCTTTTTAATTTTTTTATCAAATTTCTATCAAATTTTCAAATTCTTATGCAGTGTAAAAAATATTTGCCGAAGTTTTTGTGCAGAAAATTTTAGAACTCTCAGCATTTAAGGGTATAATATTTGTGGGTTTAGTAGTAATTTTTGACCACAGTCTCATGTTTGGTGATTTTTTTGTACCTGGCCATCAAGCACATCAGAAATCGATTGCAACCAGAATTACATAAATAATTATCATATACCTTTTNTAGACTATCAGATAACGGAAGAAAACACATGAGGCCTTATGAATCCTATTTTTGACTTCTGAAAGTTCCTATTTTAAATCGTCAATCTCCTAGTTTTTTACGATATAAAAAAACTTTATTACAGATTCTGTTTCAACAGTATCTCGTTAATGTGTTTCGTTTGGGTTGATAGTTTTCCGGGTGAAAGTTTTTTAGGTTCCGTTATACAGGGGGATTCCCAATATGAATTTGGCAATATCGCCGAAAGTTTTTTGCGATATTGAACAGAATTAATGTTTTTCGTTTAAAATAGAAAACGCGTCGGCGTTCAAAATGACGTCATAATTTGAATTTTATAATGAGTTTTACAATAGGTTCAAAATTTAAAGTAAAATTTGAACTTCAGATGAAGTAAATCACAAAAATGCATAGAATTAAATCAAAAAAATTCCAAAGAGTCGATTTGGGAAATTCAATCTTGATAACAGACGTTATTCATGACGTACTCAAAGTAATATGTTATAAAAAACCTGCGATATGGCCCATATCATATGGGCACTGGAAGTATTTTAGATAAAAATCGTAGAATTGCGTAGGTTTTTTGGCAATAGAGGTTCTTTAAATTTTCTGGAAAGTTTGTCTGATTATGTATTTTTCCACTAATTAATTGCGAATTTGTCAGGCAATTTTCATTTTTGTTAAAATTTACAAAAAAAACAAAATACTACATAATTTTCATATCGAATATTATACCTACGTGTCTCGTAGAACTTTGACGTCAGAGAAACGTCTAGGATGTGTTTTGATTGGTCAATACACAAGAGTCAATGTGTATTAATCAATGAAATCACACGATTCTTTAGGTTTCTGACGTCAAAGTTATACGGGACACGTAGGTATAATCTTCGATATGTACAGTTATTTAGTTTTTCGAGTCTCGAACCTGAAAAACCTTTATCTGAAAACCCATCTACCTATTATTCAGCATGTTGGTGTCCAGACACAGTTTCAGATAAATGCACCCACTTTGGGAGAACCATAATTACTTCTTTTTATAACAGATATGCGGTATCAATTAATGGGACATTTTTGACAAATAATAGGTATTATACAGTATAATTTATACTTGCTAAACCACCTTGAAACAAAAAGATTAGAAAGTGGCACTTTCAAAGTGCCTTTAAAATTCTCAGGTGCAATGGTTCAAATTGAATAAGATAAACGAAAAAATATCGCGAATGTACATGTTTATCATTTGAAATGTTTGAATTTATCAACAAAAAATAATAAAAAACAGTATGTCATATTTTTCTTGCGATCTTGATTTTTGCTGAAGTCTTATTGACACCGATTATTGGTCTATGAGTGGGGTCGTGCTTTCCGTACCCAAATTGGCCAATCGAATTTTTTTTGTCCTCACTATACTTTGCTTAGGTGGGTACGGAAAGCACGGGCGCAAATTGTTCTGCATTATTTTTTTATTTAGGTCAATTTGGGTACGGAANTGAAACATATGTTGTGAAAAACGCACCGTCATGATTATGTGTCATTAGGGTGGTTGAGGAATTCCACCGACTGCACTGGAGCACAGTGATAGGCATAACTTATGCCGCATAAGTAGGGTCAGTAACGGGAGACTTATCTGCAAAACTAAACCCTTCTTTGAGTTTTTGCAACGCGATCGGTATAATAACAACAAAAATCAATAATAAATCAACGTTTATAGCGCGTTTTAAGGGGGTATGCGACTCTGATTAAATAAAGGCCTTAGAGGCATTAAACATGCTTGAAATTGGTACGGGGTGATAATTAAGTGTACTAAGAACCCAAATCATCAAAAAAAAAAGGTTCCGAAATTTCTCCGCAATTTTTTTCGATTTTTTTAAGTATTTTTAAAAAAATGAAGTTAAAAAAATTAACGTTTGCTCAAAATTTGACCACTAAACCCTTTCAAAATATCGACTTGACGTAGCCAACTTTTCTCATCAGTGGTTTTCCATGGCTTTCTTTTGAGCCTACTTTCGAAAAATCGAAAGCACTTTTTTTTTTGCGGAAAATGACCAAAAAAAATCTTTTTCGGTTCTAGCTCGAATTGCAAAAAAGCTCTCGATCATCTCTTTAAAATTTTCTGAGAAACAATAATTGATCAAAAATTTGAAGCTATTTTGCAAAAAACACTATCCTTCGGAGGAGGATAGATTTTGAAGTCTGAAATTGTTAAAATCGTCGGTTATTTTGGCGTTCTAGAATTGTTCAGTGCCGGATCAAAAAAGCTCTCGATGAAAAAATTTATATACTACCGTTACTGATCTGTGAAAATTTGAGCTCCAACTTTGGATTTACCGTTCTGGGGAGGAAGATAGATTTTTGCAGTTCGGAAAAATGTCACCTTGTTACGATACTGTACCTATTGGTGTAATGGTCAAAAATGAATTTGTGATTATTTTTCGGCAAGATTAAGGATAGATCTACAAATTTAGCATTTTTCCGGTTTTTCTCATGAAACTGTGGTTAGGTTTCAGTATATTTCACCTTTAAAAATGTCAAATCAGAGTCGCATACCCCCTTAAAGCCCGAAAGGTTGTGTTTTCATACTCAAATTGTGACCACGGAGGCTCAAAATTTTATTTTCCTGGTCGGAATCATTCTTTTTGAGAAAGTTCAACCCCATTCACTCAATAAATCCGTACTGTGGGGTTTAGTTTTGCAGATAAGTCTCCCGGTACTGACCCTACTTATGCGGCATAATTTATGCCTATCACTGTGCTCCAGTGCAGTCGGTGAAATTCCTCAACCACCCTAATGACGCATAATCATGAGGTTGCGTTNTTCACAACATATTTTTCATTCAGACCAATTTGGGTACGCTAAGCACGCCCGTGCTTAGCGTACCCAAATTGAGCTAAATAAACAAAAATTAATGCAGACCAATTTGGGTACGGAAAGCACGGGCGTGCTTAGCGTACCCAAATGAGTACACTAAACACCGACTCCTATGAGTAGGCAGCGCACCGGGCAAAAATTTTAAGTTTAAACGACGCTACCTATCTAAAAGTCCGAAAAAAATCTTGTACAAACTTGTAGCGCGTGAAAAATATTAACAAACGAAATTTTGGTAATTTTCACTGGTAAAAATGGCGGTCAAAAATTTGAATTGACGTTTTGGCTCATAACTTTTGAGCTTGAGCGCGTCATGTGCAAGAAATTCCGTCAAATACATCTTGACTCAGGATTATTGAGACCCGTAAAATTCTACACAAGATAGTGAAATAAAAGAAAATATGAAAAAAATTCCTTGCGCTCTTTTCGTTTTTAATTGAATTTGAAGCCAAAATAAACGATTTTCTGCAATGATTCTCTGACCACCAGAGGGCTCATTTTTTCATTACGATTATTTTACTTGGTGACGATAACTCCCCTAAAGTCGGAGAACACTCATGAAAGCTTACAGTGTTGCCATTGAGCTCCCCATTGCGCACCATATCTATTATTATTATTATTATGCGTTTATTTGCAATCTAATGGTACAGATTGGCTACAATTTGATACTGAGAGTTACAGGTTATTAACATGTTCGTTACAGTATTTCATCGTGAGCTTTTAAATGTTTTGAACACCTACGTGTTACTCAATGCGCAGCAAAAAATTAAATCACAAGCAAAAATGTGACATACAGTATCTCACATACTGTTCATTTTAGGAATGTTTAAGAATTTTGGCTCGGCTAGCGTCGACCACCTTCTTAAATGTCAGTCTCAAACTGGTCGGTAACCGCGTTTGACGCCTGAAAGGTCACTTTCTCAAAAAATCTTCTTCATTTTTTCTAAGAAAAAAACTCTTCTTTGATACGTCATTTTATAAATATTAAAGATCATATATTTGCATATGTACGACATGACTTTATAAGTCAAACATACCATCATTTCTTGTTAATTTAAAATTTACCATTATTGAGTTGTTATCATACCTAGACGTCAATTTTTCAGCCACAAAATATCTTTCGTGAACTTTCTAAGTTTATAAAATTTATCAACTTACGATTTACTCAATAAAATGGTTTAATAAACAAAACAAAAATAAGAAAATTTGTTCAAACTCAGGTGTTTCAATGTTTATTTTTTAGGCCTCAGCACATCTGGTGCAGAACGTGGTACCCGCTGGATCACCAAGGATCACAATTATATTTATTAAGATCTGATCGTGAATACAAACTATTTTTTCATTAAAAAATAAACCTCTAAACTGAGACAGATATTCTTCAGGAATGCTGAAAAACGTGCTGCCCACATCAAAAAGATTGTTTTCGAAGTTTTTGAGCTGAACTTTTTTCAAACAAAATTAAACAGATTTGTTCATGATAACTCTCAATTTTTCTATACATATTTTTGATTCATAACTTATAAATTTCTATTTTTTTTATATATAATAAATATGGATTAACAACCCTCGCCAGATAGATTCTGAATATTTGAAGGATTCAAACGTCGCAGCCATGTAGTGATTCTAATCCCGAAGTTATTTTCCGGTTCACGTATTATAATTGTCCATCAATCAGCTGTGCTCTCAGCTGAACTCTTTAAAGCACTTTTCCGCCGGTGAAAATCACCAGCGCGTTACAAAATCTGTACCTCAGTGAAAACATTTTCACTGAGAATCATTCTGATTTTTATTACAAATAAAACCTTGTTATATTAACAGTTTCAAATTTATGCTTATTTATTGCCATTAGCAGGTGCAATAAATAATACANTCGCCTGAATTTCCAAATACACCAGTGAAGTAAGCTCAAATTTGAGCGCCCCTCGAATTATATTCTCGCATTTTTCATCATTTAAATACTCAAGACCGGCTAGGATCGTTAATCTATATATTTATTTTTTGCAAATAAAAAATAAAGTCTCATAACTTTTGAGACTCTCATAGTCCTATATATCTCAAGTTTATAATACCATTTCCCTTTAAGGAGGTATACATCGTGAAAGTTTTCTTCTTGTTCTGTTTCAAAAAAAAAGAGAAGAAAAAGTTTAATTTTGGAAATAAATAAATACTAAACAAAGAGATTTGTTCAGTTAGGGGGATTGTTTCTAGTCATATAGCCAAAGTCCTAGAAAATCAGTACTTCTGTACAAAAATGGCTTTCTGAATTGACGAAATATCGCGTTCCACCCACGCAAAATCGTTAAAATACGAAATTGATAATAAATGAATATGTGAGATTATTTAAAAATGACAAAATAAAACAGCCATTTTTTCAGGAAAATATATTTTTTGATTTTTATAGACCATATAGTTTCAACGGAACCGATTTTTTCATAAATTCAGGACAAAATGTAATAAACTTTTTTTTAAAAAAAAAGAAAATGGCAAATTTTTTTGGGTAAAATTGAAATGCCAGCATCCCCCAAGGAGCTGAGTCATAAAAATATTATACGTTTTGACGGAAACTGAGGACTCAAGAAAACAGTCACAAAGCCGTGAGTTAATTTTTGAATCCCAAAAACCACTGGTTTTTTGAGTTTGATCAGATCGATTTTTTTCAACTAATGAGAAACCATGATCTCCGAAAAACTGTGGAAAAGTTTTTTCAGAGGGTCTATAAGAAAAANAAAAACAAAGGAATAAAACTGTCCAATAGGCGAACCTGACGATGACTCATTGTGACGGTAGCATTAATAATACACGTAGCGGTGTGAGTAATATATGAATAAAAATGTAGGTTCTAAAAAGTTCAATAAATAATCTAAAATTAAAGTATATTTAACTGTAAAATTCGTTATAGCTGTAAAATATTATAAAACTGTACATATATAAAACAATAACTGTGAATATTGAAATAACGATGAAATATTATGAACCTGTATGGGACGCATAGTATCTAATTGTAGCCAATCTGTACCCTTAGATTGCAAATAAACGAATAATAATAATAATAATAGCTTAACATATCTCTCATAGCTTATGATTCATAAGCCTTGGGTTTAATATAGCCATTATCGAATCCAGGGCTAAAATATCTGCTCGGAAATACCGAGCAGGTCCGAGCAAACCGATCAGATTGGTTTTTTTTCCGATCCGATCACGTTTTTTGGGACCCGAAATTTCCGATCCGATCTTGAAAATCAGCTCGGATGCCCTTCCCTGATCGAATCACTGTTTTTTCGTGGAAAACTGAGATGATTTACTTCGCAAGTTACATAAAGTAATTTCGGGATAGTAGACCTCGAATTCAAAAAAACTAACTTGATTTGCAGTTGTATTACATGTTTCAGTGGCATTTTTGACAAAATATGAATAGTACGTTTTTAATCTGGCAATTCGATGCCTAATACCAAATTACTTTCTGCAATCTGCGTAAAATTTCATTTCAGTTTCGTTCACACGAAAAACAGTGAGTCGATAATGTTTATAATAAACCTTAAGCTTATCAGACTTTAGTTATGATCTGCAAATAATAAATGTTCTAAATTTGTATTCATCGTCAGGTTATAACTAATTTTAATTGATGACTTATAAATGGCTTTATAAAAATCGTTATTTATGCTGTCCTTAAAATAGTTCTTCAAACTTCGCACTTCACGCAAAAATTTCGGATTTAAAAATGAGTAATTCACTTTTTTGGTTATTTTCAGCTCCTATGCACTGCAAAGTGTGCATTAAGTGAAATTACTTGGCCCTCTATAACAGGATCCCTAGTAAGTGATTCCAGACAACATTGTTGAAATTGAATATTGTGTGATATCAAAATCCTTAACCCTTCCACGCATAAAAGCCATTCGGGGACCCATTTTATCAAACTGCCAAAACGCGCAAAAATGTTCAATGAGAGAACTTTCGATGTTAACGCGTCAGAGAGTTTGCAATTTAATTTTCAAGAACTATATTGAAACAATTATACGACCAGCTATTAATCTCAAGCGCCATATGATATGATATATGGCCCATATCTCAACTGCCAGATCGTGACTATTCGAAAAATGCGAAATCCGAGCATTTGATTGGTTGATCCGCCCAAATTTGACAGATAAAATCGGCTTATTATGCAATTCCGGGTTT
>SCLH01001149.1:98407-151580 GCA_004367855.1 Oikopleura vanhoeffeni | reverse complement strand
TCTTCGGTTATATGCTTGATTTAAAACGCAAAGCCACGGATGGCTCGTAGACACTACGGGTCCAGAGATTGTCAGCCACTACGGGAGTTAAAGGATGCACTGAAAGAAATCTGATCGTCCTTATAGAGGCACTCCTATATACTAGCCAGTCGTTAACTCTTACCTATAATCTAGATTCATAATAAACATATTTATCATTTCTATTTCTAAACAATATAATTACGCACGAAAGAAATCACCCGATATAAAAAATCTAATTTGTGGATATTTTTTTTCACTTTTTTTGTTCCAAACGATTATTACGACAAACTGAATCATTTACAAGTGTCATTCCTTCAAAAATATCATCGAAAGATTACTACAAAACATGCAATCCTACTGCTTTGGTTGCATTCAACCAACGTAACGAAATATTATTTGAATGATTATTCTGCTTATCATGCATACAAGTCATAAAATTATACAAATTCGATGATTCCTTAAGGGGGTAGCAGCGATGTGGCAGACGGCCGTCCAATTAACTTACGAAAATAATTAGATTGGTTTATTTTTTTTGCTGCTTATTATCGTTAGCTGAGATCACAATAGATGTGTATCACAGCTCATTTAAATCATTTTTTAATTATTTAAGGAACGATTTGAGTTTCAAAATTTTATTTTATAATCGTAAAATTTTCGAAAAATTCAAAGCATTATGAAAATTTTTAAGCATTTTTCGTCAAAATTTTTTTTTGATTTATTTATGAAATCTGTGAATAAAAACGAAAAAAATAGCTAGACACTTTTTTTTCATGCATGGTTTTACATATTCTTTTGGACTGCTGTTTGAAAAATCATGAAATGGTTTTTTTTGTCTTTTTGTCGTCGACTCGTTAGAAATTATTGAAAATTTTTCCGTAATCATAGTCCCAAACTTAATTAGTAGTTTTCTGAAAAATCTTCTGTAAGTAAAAATAGGCCGAAATCACTTTTGAAATTTTCTGGTTATCTATTTTGGTTTCCGTATTTCAACCGAGCAAGGGTAAGTGAATATCGTTTCTGAAACTTTCTTGATGAAATTTCACAACACTTGCTTAAGGAACCGGTTTGTGCCATTTTGGCACGCAATTTATATAAATTTTATTTTCCCTAAAAAACAATGTACAAATATAAATTTCGGGTGTTATAGGCTTACTTTTATTTTGAAAGTCAGGACATTTTTTCAATATTTAATCGCAATTGAAGGTCAATTTTTTTTCCTAAAAAGCTGTTTTTATCATTTTTCATGGAAAAAACAACTTCCATATGAGGAAATTTTCTTCATGTGGATAATTATTCTCCCACTATTAATAGCAATACACCCGACAATGTTGAAGTTTATAAATATTGCTTTCTAAAAATTCTCACATCGGGTCAAGTTGGAAATGGAATCATAATGAAAAGTGGTTTTTGATTGTTTATACAGATACTTAAGTATGTAAAAGTTTAAAAATATAAACGTTTGCAAGTATGGACACTTTCTTTTTTAGATAAAAAATTAATAAAAATTTTCACATTTTTTTCTTTCAAAAATCCGCTCGGAAAAAATGTACCAATCTGCCACATCGCTGCTACCCCCTTAAAGATTCCTTATTTAGAACAAATACATACAATGTGATGTGGAGAATTTAAGTTCAAATAAGTTACATGTACACTGACTAACCATTTATGGAAACCCACTTTCGCGAAAAAAATGGTTTCCATAAATGGTAGTGGGTTTTCATTAAATGGGTATGGGTTTCCATTAAATGAGAATGAGTTTTCATTACATAGTAATTTTGAGCAAGTAATTTTGTGCAAGTAATTTGAAAAGTTGTGTTCAGCCGAAAAATTGAAAAAATTTTTGAGTTTTTTTCTAAATTACATGTTCAGGGATAAATTATAGGGCAGCCGAAATCAACAAAGTTTTTAGAAGAGTTTGGAGCAAATTAAACACCAAAAACAGAGTTTATTTAACTCAAACATGCCTTGTTTTTCAAAAATGTTTTCCATAAATGGTAATTCCTTGTTTTTCAAAAATGGTTTCCATAAATGGTAATGGGTTTCCATTATCGGGGGTTTCCATAAATGGTTAGTCAGTGTACAGGTGTAATACACATTGTGTATATATACTCATCTGAAATTATAAATTTGAAAAATGATTAATTTGATAAAAAAATTTTAACGTACCATTTTTCAAATCCGAATTCTAACTATTTGCTATGTATACTCAGACCTCTATACTTTTTTCCCCCAAAACCAACAAAAAACAGTGTGGAGGTAATTTTAGCACTTAAATTTTATCTATTTAAAAAAATTGGGTCGACCATAAGTTAGCTGAGAATATATTATAGTCCGGCGTGACCAGTTTTGTCTCAAAAATTTGAACTTGACACGGTAAACAAGCTATAGACAGAAAACTGTAGTTTGATTCAGCTCGGTTAACCGGATGGTTGAGGCAGATACCAATGTCATCTATGATTTATTATTTCCTCAAGGTTCTGAGCTACCACGATATGTAATTGTATTGTCTCTATCAATGATAGACTATCATGAGTAAATGAAAAGTTATAGGCGTTTCAAAATGTCTAATATTGAATTTGCCATAGTAAATCACGGTACTCAAAATTATTATCTTTTGACTTCAATTTAATGTTCATTTTCAACAAGTTTTACGTAGAACTTATCTAATTTTCGAAAAAGATAAAAAAAACTCTCAAACCATTTTATACTCAGAGTTACAAACGAAGGTTTTCATTTTTAGTTATCTAAAATTTTTATTTTTTCGCACTTTCTTTCTATTTTTTCTAAAGTTCTTAAGCCCTTAAGGAAGTGGGTGTCGCTGATTTGAGCCTCTTCCAAGGTCATTTCCCGCCAAACTAGCAAAGGTGATATTCCAAAAACATTTGTTACTAACAGAACCAACCTTCGCGGCCTGATTGGCTGTTAATCGACAAAAAAGTGCGCGAAAATAACAATTTTGAAAATAAAAGTGATTATTAGAAAATTTAAATACCACCAAAAGATTCCATGGGTATGATTTGCTGGAAACAATATTAGGAAATATGGTCTGATTTTGATCACAGCGGATTCTAGAAAAAATTTAAAGTTTTTCATAAATTTTTGTTTTGATATCTAGCACCGTTAGTGTTTACAATCAGACCATAGTTGTAAATATAGTTACCAGCAAATCATACCCAAGGAATCATTTGGTGGCATTTAAATTTTCTAATTATCACTTTGAATTTCAAAATTGTCATTTTCGCGCACTTTTTTGTCGATTAACAGCCAATCAGGACAAAATTCGAAAAAATACAACCAAGGTATTCTTTAAGACACCTTGAGCTTCCTATATTCCAAAAATGACGTTTCTGGCATTTCCACAATAAAAGCCTTATATCAAAACGTCGAAAAACATCCTTTTTTGACACATTCGACTCAATTGTAGCGCTCTGAGACAAAAATCGAAAAAATAGATCCAAGCCACTAACATTCAGACACTTTTCGGGAGTTTCAGAAAATCTTAATTTCTTCCAATAAAAACCCTAGGACCCTTGTTTAATTGAAAAAGCCAGGGGACTCGTGTTTAACCGCGGTTAACCAAGTGGTTGGTGTGAGTGGTACTAAAGTGGCGAATGAAATCGCGAGATTAAAGATAGATCTTTCATTTTGTCTCCTCAGAAATTTTTCAACTTCATTAGTTTGGCCGTACCAAGCCTCCAAAATGTCAAAATTCACTGCCACCATCCCCTTAAGGGGGTGGTGATAGTGATTTTTGGGATTTCAGAGGCTTCGTACAGTTAGACAAGTGCAGACTGGACATTTTAAAAATATACATTAGGAAGATCTATCTTTGATCTCGCGATTCCATTAGACAAACATCTGGACCAAACATCTGGTTAACCGCGGTTAAACACGAGACCCTCAGCTTTTTTCAAAGAAACAAGGATCCTAGAGCTTATATCGGAAAGTTTTGAGATTTTAGTGACTTGGTGTCTAAAATATCACCTTGGTTGTAGTTTTTTCAAATTTTGGCCTGATTGGCTGTTAATTGACAAAAAAGTGCGCGAAAATGACAATTTTGAAATTCAAAGTGATAATTAGAAAATGCCACCAAATGATTCCTTGGGTATGATTTGCTGGTAACTATATTAACAACTTTGGTCTGATTGTAAACACTAACGGTGCTAGATATCAAAACTAAAATTTTATGAAAAACTCTAAATTTTTTCTAGAATCCGCTGTGATCAAAATCAGACCATATTTTCCAATATCGTTTCCAGCAAATCATACCCAAGAAATCTTTTGGTGGCATTTAAATTTTCTAATTATCACTTTTATCTTTAAAATTGTCATTTTCGGGCACTTTTTTGTCAATTTACAGCCAATTAGGCCGAAATTTGAAAACTTTTTCGACACATTCGACCCAATTGTAGCGCTCTTAGACAAAAATCGAAAAAATAGAACCAAGCCACTAAAATTAAGACACTTTCCGGGAGTTTCACAAAATCTCAAAACTTTCCGATATAAGCTATAGGATCCTTGTTTCTTTGAAAAAAGCTGAGGGACTCGTGTTTAACCACGGTTAACCAGATGGTTGGTGGGAGTGATACTAAACTGTCTAATGGAATCGCGAGATCAAAGATATATCTTTCTAATGTATGTTTCAAAAATGTCCAGTCTGCATTTGTCTAACCGTACCAAGTCTCTGAAATCCCAAAAATCACTCTCATTACCTTCTTAAGGGGGTGGTCGTCGCAAAATGAGGCTCTAGAAACAAATTTTCCCAATTTTTTTTTATGCCTTCTTTATGAAAATATGGAAAATTACAAGCATTTTGGAAGTCGTTTTATTTTAATACATGGCTAGGAAAGCACTTTTTTTGAGTCAAAAACCAGGGAGGAGATACATTTTGAAAAAAAACGCCGTCAGTTTTTGTAAGCAGTTTCTGATTGGACGAGCCATCCGTCTGTTGATTTTTTTTTAGAATGCTAGATTTTTGTTCAAATATTCAGAGAAAGTAATATTTGGTCCATCGATTTGTATTTTGCGACAATTGGCGATTGAAAACCTTTTTTGACTAAAATGCGAACGACCACCCTCTTAAGGGGTCGGTGCATTTTGACAGATTTGCACATTTTTTTTTCTCTGATGGGAAACTTTTTGCCACTTCAAAATTTTTGGATAAAAATATTTTCGAAACAAGTTTGCTACTTTTGAGCTTATTTCGTATTATCTGATTTTTGTCAGATCGATTATTTTTACTTTAATAAATCGTCTTTTGAAAAACAACTCAAAAAAACGCGCGTTTGCTATCGAAGGTGTCTAAATTACAGTAAAATTTATTATTTATTAATTAAAAACCCTAAAAAACGGTCTCGACCACCAGTCAATCAAAAAGGGCTTCGATAGATTTTTGTCAAACCGTAGTTTCGTTGCAAAAATTATCATTCAGAGTATAAACAAGAGTGAAGAAACAAAACGAGGACATATTTCAATGAAGTGAAAGGAGCCATTCTCAATATTTACAGCTAAAATCCCAGAAAAATAAGTTTGAAGATTTTGGAACAAGAAATGAGGAAAATTTTCAAAATATTTCTAATTATTTTTGACCAAAAATCATAAAACCATGTCATATGATTTTTCAAATAGCATATTAAAAATATGTGGTCACCTATATATTGACAACAATATATAAACCCCGTAAAAAGTTTTTCATCAAGAGCCCATATCCGTATCTGTCAAAATGCACCGACCCCCTTAAGTAAACTTTACATCAAACAAGTGGTACAGAATAAATCGTGATTAACACCATATGAATCAAATAGTTTGAAAGCAAAGAATTCTGGTGTCAGTCGTCTATTTTTGGCGTTTCAAACTATTTGAATCTAGTATGTGTGGTAACTAGCTCACTCACATTATGTGACTCACATATTATTTTGCACTACGTTACCACACAGGGCCGGGATCTTAACAAAAATGTGATAAAGGGATATAGTTTGTCCGACGAGCTCCTTTTAAAGATATTCTCGGCATAAATTTCCATTTCGGCAACGATTTTTTTTGGTGTATCATTTTATTTCATAGAATTTATTGTAGCAGATTATAAAACACGGTATATTTTGGTAAGTTTATTGCAATCGAACACTGTGAACTTTGGCTCATTGATACTTGAAAAGTGTGTTTTTCTGATAAATGGCGAAATAATAGTTGAAAGATAATAAATAAAAAAGGAAAAAATAATTTAAATACTAATTTACAGAAAAGAAAAAGGCGCAAAAACGAAGTGCTAAATTTCGACTGATAATAAAATGAACAATTCACGAATTATTATAATTTTGAGGACTATTGATTTAAAAATAAGTTTAACTTTTTGTAAAATTAAAAAAATACTAATTTGTTTATCAATTTGGTGAAAAGGGGTTATTTTTAATGTAGAAAATCTGTTATCATTGTTATGTTACTATCAGCCGACTTATACTGGTCTCGTGATAACAGGCGTAGTCTCCAGCGACAACTTAACGGCTCACTGGGTAAACTTAACCATCAAGTGCAAAATCATCAAATAATATATATAATATATAAAACAAAATAAGAGACATAAACTATAAAAAAGACCATAGCACATGGAACCCTGAGAACTTTGTCACTATTTTTGCGTGAGGGTTTGTCGAGGAATAATCTTACAAGCAGACCAAGGCACCTAGTAGATAAAAAGCTCATAAAAAAATCAATGGATGCTCGCTATATATTTTTAAAATTTTGGCAAAATGAGTGAAAATTAAATTTTTTAAATCTATCGTTTTTTCTTCGTGTCGAATGAAGAATTATCAGCACGATCTATTCTCTGTATGATTAGGAAACAGGTTGTGCTAAAAATTATTCATTCGACAGAGGAAAAAAATACAACTCGTGATTAAAATTTTATCGTTTTGTAAAATCATAATGACAAGAAAGTCAAATTTTCAGAAAGACGTGTTTTCAAGACATCCAGAATAAAATGAATGAGCAATAATAACAATTAAAAGTGATTACTTTTTGAAATTTTTGGTATTTTGCCATTTAATTTCGAACTCATGGAAATCAGCAATTGAAATTTAAAACTACATCTTTTTAACTTAAAAATTTATTTCATTTCACCATTGAAAGCCTTTTGATTTGTGCATGTCCTTGTCTATGATTTAAAGCAATATTATAAATATTTAATCCTTCAGTTGGGCAGTATTTCAAAATTTTGCTTTAAAAAACAGTCTCCTTCTAGTAAAAGTATATTGGCCAAGTAATTTTAAACGGAAGTGGTAATATGACTGCATAATTGTCCAAGTTTCTGGACAGTTAAAATAATTGGCGATTTTGTCCCTATTTTTAGGACTGCTTTATTACAACCAAAGCACGTTATCTGTAGATGATAAAAACCAATGAGCAAGTTTCGCAAAATTGGTAAAAAAAAGTTAACGACAAAAATCTTTAACTCGCCAAATTTTACGCCAACTTAAGCACCTTTTGGTAATAATATAATAAGTTTTGAGAGACAAAATAAGAGGAATGCGTACTGCTGTCGTACTCGTACCCGTACAGTTCGTACCCAGGTTCAATTATTTCACATTGGGTGTGGTGGCCATTGTAAACTATTATTGTCTCCAAATCCCGGAAGAGCTAGAGGCAAATTTCCACCAAAATCGCGACAATAATCGTGAAGATTATGCTAAAAATATTTATTAAGTAAAAGATATTCAAATTCATTGCCAACCACATGGCGGTGGAGTTAAGAGACTTTTTATAATGGTGGATTAGGGTCAATTTTGAAATAAAAAAACTGTAAAGTCGCAAAAATTTTGGCCGAATTCTGATCATTTTTTGAAATATTTGTTTTTCTTTGGATTACGCAATTGCCGTCAATTCAATAAATATGATAAGTTTTTCAACGTTTTAAGGAACTGATCAAGTCAGATCTCAGATATTTTGAACATTGTTAAACTTTTATTGAACCCAAAAGTTTTCTGAAACCAGCAACGGTTACCAGTCATTAAAAAAAAGATTTATAATAGAGGTAAGAAAAATTCTCAATAAAATTCTCTTTAGTGTTAAAAAAAAGTTATTTTTGAAATTTTACCGACTTAAATAATTTTCAAAATGTGTCAAGATTTCGAAAATGATATTTTGTGACGCTTTAGCTTCCTTAAAATGTCCTAGAGTGATTTTTATAATCTTAAACGTACCGGTAAAAGAGAAGCATGTCCGTGCATTCCAGGATATCCTGCTGCAGCTGCTGCTGCATGATAATGGAGTGCGGCAGCCGTATTGTCTCCCCCGAAACCAGCAAGGGAGAATAAAGCTCGGGGATCACAAATAAATTTGTATACATATCGTTCACCAGCAACTAAAATAATGGCTAAGTTTTTTTTATAGACAAATTATTATTAAAATGAAATTTTTTTGTACTTTCTTTCGGAAATTTTTTTTTTTTAATTGAATTAAATTATGCAGAACAAATTATTTTCCGATTTTTAATTTCTGGAAAAATTTGAATAAAAAGTTTTGACCTCGGACGGCCTAAAAACTGCTTTCTAAAAACTAATTTAGAAGATGAAATTTTTATCGTACTTTCTAAATGAATTAAGAAAAAATCGATGGAGAAAGTAGGGTTTTTTTCAAGCGGAATAAAATTATGCGGAGCAAATATTTTGTTTAGATTTTTTCTTTGACAATCGAACAGCCTAAAAACTGCTCGACAAAATTTAAATAACTGATTCTTATTTCATTTATGAGACTTGAGACTAATTAATTAAATGGCATCTTGACAGAATATCTACCTTTTGCCATGAAACCCTTTTCGTAATAGTACCGCAGAGACCGCGATAGTTTATCATAATTCATAGCAGGTCGATTCTATTTCACGATTTAAAAAATTGATCTAAAACGCTAGACCAAAAATAAAAGTTCATAATTAAAAAATGTTCGTTACCTTTGCTCATGATACCCTTCTCATAGTAATATCGTAAGGATCGGGACAATTTATCGTAATTCATAGCGGGTCGATTCTATGAGTCGATTTAAAATAGATTGATCAATTTTTATTGATATTTCAGGAGTTAGGAGTAAAACGTCAACTAATGAGTTATTTTCCATTTTTTAGTAAACAGAAATATTTTTGCATATGATAAAAACGCATTTATCTGGTTTCTTGTATTCTCCGGATAAAAATTTCGTACAAAAAAACTGGTCGAATTGAAAAAATTTCGCTGGAAAATTGAATTTACTCATTTCATATATGCTTCACTGTTTGACGTTTTCCTGTCACCTATGGGTTAATGGGTCGAAATTAATTTCGAGGCAAAATTTTTATTATTTAATTTTTGATCAATTTTATAAAATCGGTTCCTTCATTTTACCCCATCGACGGGCAACCTCTTCCGGGTCTAATAATTTAAACTCAAGACCCCTTCCGGTCCAGGTGATAAAATTTGAATTTGCTGGGTCGTCCAATAAAGCCACCAAAAATTGCCATAGTTGAAGTGTTCCTTTTCGGCCAGAGCTAAAATAAATTAGTTAGATATTTAAAGCGAGCCAACACTTAAAATTACACCGATTTTTATCGAATTTATAAAATTAGAGTTGATCATAATTGGACAAAATTTGGAAGTTAACTCGTCGAAAACTTTTTTTTGAAAGAGTTTATGATTCGACTCAACCACCTGGTGAATTCAATTTGGAACCTGTTAAAACAGGCTTAAAAATGTTTATCAATTTTGACAAATTTCATTATCGAACTCTAAAATTATGGCTAGTGATAAGAGCTGCCAAATCATGGGTTGTGTACACTTTTTAGTCTATATCAATCATGGCAGCCTGATAGACTTTTTATTGTCCTCAAGAGCTTATTTGTCGAATGAGGTGCCATAATTGATCTCACAAGATATAAAGTGTCCCCTGGACATATAGTTGCATTCAACTTGTCCAGCACACATTTTGTTTTTGAGGGGTATCTATGGGTTAAACTACATGGTCTACGGGTTTAAAACGCTGGAATAGATGAATGCACCTGAAAGTCTGTGGAGTCATTCGGCCGGGATGTTGAGGGAACCTTAAAAAATTTAATTCGGAATGGAGCTTTAAAACGGGTGAATAATAATATCTAAAACTGAAATTTATGAATTCAAGATTATCAGTTTCAATGGACTGTATCGTGATTGAAACAAAATTGTGTAAATATTTGAAATTTTTATTCATTTGGAAGATGATGCATGATTTGTTTTTCTTCTATCGAGATAAATTTTTTTAACCACGAACTAGTCATAATTTCCGGTTCGAAAAGCATTAAAAACGATTTTAGCATTTTAGTAATCAATATTTCGATTTTAACTCGTATACTTTAGACATGAATCTGTACCCAGACTCGATTATGGCGACGCCATACTTATAAATCGAGCCATATTAGCAAAGTTTCATTATCAACATACATTTTTCAATAGCTTAAAATATATTCAGCCAATTTGCTATACAATTGAAAAACAAAAAAAAAATAAACGAATTAAAGGTATTTAATGAGGATAAGAAAACAAAAAGTTGCGAAATTACCTCCAGTTACACACAAAACTGCAATAATAAAATCCTTATTTCTCGAAAAATAAGATCACGTGACGTGTTTGGAAAATATTATTATGTTCAAAACTCTTAAATTAGGTGTGTATTGGCCAAAAAAAATTTTCGACGTAATTTGATCACTATTTGTTTACTTAAACCAAAACCTTATTTCCTAATTTAGAGGTCACGTGATCGTTTTTGAACTTTGGTGTAACGTAAAAAAAGTCCTAATAACTTCTAAAGAACCTTTTCATTTTTTTCAAAAAGTGATTTAAGCAATTTTTGAAAAAAAACAGTACTATTTTTGCCGACCTTATTTCTTGAATATACTATACATTTTCGGGCTATGGTGTAATGGAAAAAAAGTCTTAGAATTTTTTTCTGATCACGTTGAAAGGTTTAATTTTGTGATCTAAAATATTTTAGCAAAAAATAAGTACTGTAATACAGTAAAAAATTAAAAAAAAAACGCACAAACGTCATTTTGTTTCAAAGTTAATCGATAACTTTATAACTGATCTTGTCATTAATGATTAAACGTCGTAAACTGCGATTAAATGGTGTATGGCGACGCGTCGTCAGAAATCGAGTCTACGAGTTAAGCTGAACAACACATGTGTAATCAAGCTGAGGTTAATATTTTGCTGTTGTTGTCGAGATTATTTTTATGAAAACACTGAAACTTTTAATCATATGACGAAAATCATGATTACAAGAAAACTATCTCGATAAAAGAAATAAATATTTTATTTGGACTCGGGCATCATCTTTGATTATTTAACGATTCAATTTTGATATTCGAAATTTATAAATTTTCTCATACTATCAACTCCTTTTTTCATCATCAATTTACACTTTTCTTTAATCAAAACCTTTATGCCTAAAAACACTTACTTCAACCTTTTCGATTGCTAAAAGTTGTAAATCTTTCACTTTAAAAATTTTCATGCAAAAATCCAATGTTTTTTGCGTCCTTGTTACTGGGATTCCTAATTTTTGAATAAATAAAATTTCACTTACGAAGCAATTTGTTGCGAGTTTTCTTGTTTCTTCTCAAGCTCTTTTGCATAACTTTGGTGATTATTTGATAAATCGATGGCATGATGATCAAAAGCTCTTAGAGCCGATACATGATCGAGGCTCAAGCCTGGCTCAGATTTGACTTTGTCAGTTTGTAATCCTAAGCCCAACCCAGGCGAGGGTCCCAATCCACTGAATTCCTAAATATATAATAAGGAAAAATTCCCTTAAAGTTTTTGTCAAAAAAATTTGCCTGAGAATATTCATAATTTCTGAGTAGGTTTATTTCAGGCTTAGATTTTTGCTGTTGTGTTACGAAACTTTTTTTGATATTTCTTCTACGGGTGAAAATTTTACTCCGAAATTTTCGACCAACATTTAATGTTTTAGAAGAAAAAATATTTTGTATACAACACTAATCTGGGGAACCAGATTCAGGGCCCATTTTTATGTGGGCGTAAAATAGTTGTACGTAGTAGTTAGACAATGATGAGAGAATTTTGGGTGAAATATCATGAGTTTTTGATCATAATCAGTTCATAATTATAGTTAACTCAAAGATTTTTGCTACTGAATGGAACCGTTAAAAAGTGGTAGCAGCCTGGCATAGATAAGATGGTGGTATGGAAGTAATTACGTCATATATTGGTTTGTTTAGAGTGCCGGATCCAAGATAAAAACGTCGGTTATCAGAGGTTGTGTTATTTCCTCTAGATTTACTCTAAGGACCAGAGGAGACCTCGAGATATGAGAAAATGCTGTCTACCAGCGGGCCGAGACGCTTATCATCTCCGCTTTATGTCCGCTCAATCCGGGTGGTGTTCACCAAATACCTCACGTTTTTTTGTGCAAAGATTAGATAACTCTGAAGAACGTAATATTTCGGATATATGCGGATTGATCGTATCCGATCCAGGACACATCTGACCAGATTGACATCGCACCAATTTTAGATTAGGGTAATAGTATAGGAAAAAGATAGGGATTTTCACAAGTGATCTTAAAACACCAAAAACCGAGTCAAATAAGATTTTATGATACAATTTCAGGACTTAAATCTTCAAATTTAAAATGCAATTTGAAGGGGCTCTTATGCATGACATCTAAAAACACCTATTCATTTGCAGCAACAAGCAAACTTTTAAAAATCGGTTCACCAAATGAGAAAACGTTGATTCAAATGATTTTCTGAAGAACATAATGTTCTTCAGAATATCATTTTAATCAACGTTTTCTCAATCGGTGAACTGATTTTTAAAAGTTTGCTTGTTGCTGCAAATGAATAAGTGTTTTTAGATTTAAAAATTAAATTTTTTTAGAAATATATATACAACCTATTTTATATCGTGAGGGCCTTTAATAAAGCCCGAGTTTTTTCGTTTGCTGCGCTTTTTTTCCGTAAAAAGTAACCAATCAAAGACAGTTATTCCGGATATTGATTAATCACCGTCAAGTATTTGTGCGGAAGAAAAAAAGCCCAGCAAACAAAAAAACTAAGGCTGTACATTTACTAAAAACAAATGTTTTATATCTTACTAAAAAAAACTCTTTTAAGACTTATACTGTAAGAAGAACAAAGAATATTAAAAAATGATTAGTCTTTAAATAGTTTGTCTTTTTAGGAATGTCTGACATGCTATAGAATTGTTTTTTCTATACCGTATTGCCAAAACGGTATAGAAATACACAATTCTCGTTTTAGAACCAATTAAAAAACAACCTATTTTGAGACTTATTCAAAAATTCTCATCCTTTGGAAACTATTTTGTCTTTTTATTAGTCAGCCTTAAAATAGTTTGCCTTTTAAAGTATGATTTGAAGTATGATATAAACCGCTATAGTCCATATAATAGTTTTTTCTTCGCGATATAAAATAGGTTGTATATTTCCCAAAACGGTGATTTTTTGAAGTTTTCTTCTACTTGCAAAAATCATTACATCGAATAAAAAAACGCGGGCAAAATATGCCAAAAAATATCATACGATCAAAAAACTCGAATGGCCTATCCCGGATAGGCTATCCGGGATTGTCTATTTTATTTCAAAGATAATAGCATTGCCATTACAAAGATGAAAAAGTACTTGAAATGTCACAAAATAAAAGAACGTCGGAAATAGAATTAAATTTTATTCCATTTCCATTCCTACAGGATTATTCCGTTTTCTCCCTTGAATTACCCAGCCAATGAAATGTTGACAAGATTTAACGCACCGTGATTATTTCGATGAAAAATCAAAAAAACTAAATGAAAAAAAACCTAGTTTTCAATTTTGATTGGTCGAAATTAACCAAATCAGAGTTGAGAATTTCGAAATATTCCCAAGTTTTTATTTCAATTTTCAATAAAAATTACCTGGAGCCTCCTTTGCTGCTCTTCCCATGGGCTTCCTGGGGCTGCTGCGCGTAACCTAGAAATTAAATTTTAGTAAAAGTTTGATTGTTAAAAGACAAACCGCGGTTAACCGGACGTGAATGCGATATAATATTTAGACAAGTTTTAAACATTTTTTTTTCAAAAAAGGTCGAAATCCAGAAAACTATGAATAAAAAATCCTTAAAAAAGTCTTTAGTCATTAACCTCTGGAAAGTCCCGTGACGTTGGAGTTTTGCCGCAACCTTCGCCGAGATGTTTTGTAACAGATAGACCGAAACAAAATTCAATGAAAAAATCAAGTTAATTATGAGCTAGAACCCGAAAAAGATTTCGAAATAATATTTAGACAATTCCCAAAAATATTTTCAGGAATTTTTTAATCCTAATAATAACCTCCAAAAAACAGATTGAGATCAAGATATTCCAAACACAATGAGAGATAAGTTATCTCAGGTAAGAGGGTAGTCGTTATAAGTATTAAATGGAGGGGTAGAGGTGTAGATAATGATCTTCGGACTTGCCCCGGGCCCGGAAATGGTGATGCCGCGATGTCTAGCTAGTGCGAAGGGTGACCGCCGTGAAATCCAAACGCATCCGCTTGACAACCAAAGAGTTAACATTTTTCGCGAATCATTTTTGCATTTTTTTCGTGCAAACAGAGGGTGAATTGGTGGTGCTTTTGTGTTAAGAGGGCTGTCATCATAATCTCACCCTACATTTTCAGAGCTTTCCCTCTATAAAATGCAAATATATTTCATGATAAAAAATTTTAATGCTGGAATTACAACTAAAATTTAGCTTGATTTTTATTTTCGATTTCATATAAGAAAATATGGTAAAATATTTTTAACATGAAGCAAATTTTGAAAATATGAAAGAACACACATTAAAATAAGTTATAAATGAAAAATAAAGCTCGAAGTTCAAAACTAATCAATGTCAGTTAAAAAATGTGGTAGACGATTTTTTGGTCACATCAGATTTTTGACAATTGAAATCTTGAATAGAAATTTAAAGCCCGTTACTTAAAAATTTTTCAAAAAATTTAGTTTAAAATAAAATGGTGACGAATTTTATCTTTTTTTAAGGTTTACGTAAAAAATAGAAAAAATGGTAAACTATTTTTTGTAAATGCATTCTTTTTTGCTTTGAATTGAAAAGAACAACATTTTGGTTGGGCCAGTTAGTAGCGAGATTATTGTTGTCGGACCGATTCAAATTAATTAATTAGACTTACGCACAAAAAATAATTATTTTTATCAATTAAAAATTGACAATTATCCAGTTTTCTAATATTTTAAATGCAAAAAAAACTATTTATTTATTTAAAAGCAACGTTAATAGCAACCAAAAAACAGTTACTAGTAACTAGTACCTAATGAAAAACAACTGCTACCTCCTTAATTCTGGTGCTGTAAATTGTGCTGAAAATTGAGATAGATTTGATTCGAAATATCGCCCCTTATCTTTCCTATTGCGATGGTTCAACAAATCGAACCTGCCCAAGACAATTCGTGTTAACGCCACAACATTTTAATTTTATAGCCGGTTTGCATGCTTCAGAATAAAAATTTCGTCAACCCCTTCAAAAAGTGCGAATTAAACTGATTTAATATCGCAAAAAAAATCAACCGATTTATTCAGTTTCTTCCCCAGAAAATTGAAATTTTATAGGTATGATATGGTTCATCATTCAAAGAAAACTGACAATAACTGTTCAAAAATTTCGAAATTTCATTCAAAGTTTCATTCTTAAAAGTATGCCAGATAATCATTTTCAAGATAAAAATAATTTTGTCGCAAAAATTAGCCAATCAAAGATAGTAATTCCAGATATTGAAGAATCACCGTCGAGTATTAATTCAGAAGAAAAAAACGCAGCAAACGAGAAAACTCCGGCTGTATTTTTTATTTTGACTGTAAATTATTCAATTTGTTTTTGAAAAATCGATATGTGTTTACCGATGTATTTTTTCCACTGTCCCCCCAAATATATTTGTCAACAAATTGAAAAAAAGCATTGCCAAATGATGTGTGAAAAAAATATTGGCTTCTAATTTGCTCATTAAAAACGCTTATTAAATATTACCAAGAATAAATTAATTTTAAAGTTATGACTAGCATTTTTAACAGAGATCAAGATAAAATCTTAAGATATATTATTTTCGATATTTACACAAATTGATAGGATCTCAGATTATGTCAGTTTAAATGTCATTTCAAGCCAGTTTATCCCTTCATACTATCTGTGTTCTAATCACTTTTGGCATTTTGAAATTCTATTTCGAAAAATTTTAATCCCAAAATTCAAACCCTAAAATTCGGTATAATTCTTGGTGAATTCAAGATTATAAAACCAAAGTCTAATTATATCTACTATCGAGGCCCTTGAAGCAAATTGGACTCAAGTGAATCTCCGGCTTTATATCCGATCACTTCCGATTTAGGTTTATAAATGAACCCCCGGTGAAATTTTTATTATCAGAACATTACGCTGGCCAGGAAATTTAATCGGAGATTGGCAAAAATCACCGGCAGTTTAATAACGAAGTGCTAACAAGGGAAAAATTGATTATTTGCCACTTAGACAAAGAAAATGTAATGAGAAGGTTAAGAAAAAATATCTAAAAAACCAGGCACAAAAACTTCCGATAAAGTCTTTTAACTAAGAATTTTCAACTTTTCATCGTTTCAAGCGAACGATTACCGACAAATATTTGAAAATTTACTATGAAATTTCTTCACCATTTTGGACTCAAAATATTTTTTCACTTCTTTTTATGTCAAAAAATTAAAATTTAGTTCGAAAATAAAAGATGCATTAAATTTTTTAAGCAAAAACGTACCAGAGATCTAGTTTTTACCGGTCAAGATTTCCGAATTAGTTAACTAAGCTTTTGCATAGTTCACATCATCCTTGCGGAACTACGGTATACAACTTGTATTCCGGGTATTACAGTAGTTTGATACTTTTAAATTATTTAGAAGACCAGATCTCAAATTTTGGATTTTAAAATTTGGGAGTATACATTTTTGGTCAAGATTTTCTTAGTTCAATTAAAAATTATAAAATTTTTCATCAAAGTTCTTCTTTGGCATTAAAAACCGGTCCCATGAATTACTCATAAAGAAGAAAAAGTCGACCAAAGATAGTTTCTCCTGAAATTATTAATTTAATTTTCATGCGAAGTCTGAAGTATTCAAATTTTTTTATAAAATAGAATTGATATATCCCTCGAAGATCGAACAACGACACATAAAGCCAGCTTAAAATTTTCTGGTACTCAGTAAGGGAAAGGATAGGTAATTTCACTATGCGTAGGCGGCGCGGGTGGTAGCTTATCGTGTTTCCTGTTCCTAACTGAGTACTAGACGATTTTTGCTTGCTTTCTATGTCTTTATTCAATTTTAAAGAGATATTCGACTTGGGACGATAACTAGTCAACCTGATATATCCATAAAAAATAATTACAGATAATATATAAATAATTTCGTTGGCAGATCAAAATCACTAACTGGATAAAAATCGACAAAATGAAATAAATATTATATGATATATTATATAATATAATTTATATTATATCACATTTATTATATTGTGTCGATCTTTGTCCAGTTACTGATTTTATCTAGCTAGAAAATTATCTGATTTATAATAAATTGAAGACAGATTCTTAATAGCAAGAAATGCTTCACATTTGTTACATTTAGTCAAATCTTCAGTGAGAGATCGGATTTTCTGAGTCGAACATTGTAAAATTTTGCGTGCCAACAAAAAAATTGACACGTGAGATCTGTCAGGAATTTCGATCACTTTTTCAAAATTTTCTAATTGTTAAGTTGCAGCAACCACCGAATTCGATTTATTTAATTCAATTCATAAAAATAAAATTGCAATACATTTTTACCGAAAAAAATTTTTCACCTCAAATTTTTTGAAAAAATATTTTCGACAGAATCTGGACTTTTTGCAGATGTAAAATCACTTTTTTTCTTAAAACTTACCATGGTTGATAGGCACCATAAGCCGCACCAAAAGCGTTGTAAGATCCCCATGGATTAGTGGCGGAGGAATAGACTGAAGACATATTTGCCATCGAAGTAAGAGGGTTCGACATTGAAGACGAAGGCAGTGGTACATTCGGACGATGACTGGAAAAAGGGACTAAACCGCCCATACCAGGTTGATGCTAAAAAGTCAAATAAGTATTTTTTTAAATATTAGAAGAAAAATACAATTAATTTTTTTTCTGCAGAGCGCTTTAAACTTTTTCAGAACTCACCATAAAGTTTTCTATAATTTTAAAAATTTGAATGAGGAGAAATTAATGGAAGATACATGGCCAAAATGAGCAAAAAAAAATTTAAAAGAATCCAATTCAAAATTTTAAATTATGAGATCGACATCATATTTTCACCAAGTGGAATTCGAGGACGAATCGTATAATCTTTAAAAAAAATCCGACATACAGTGAGTATCGGCAATTGATAACGGACGCAATAGGCAACACTTTTGAGCTTATTTCATTTGGCAATGTTAATATTCTTGAAAAATTTATAAATACTTATTATCGTTTATATCCGCTATTATTATCATTATTTAATTTATCTGCATATTATTTTACGGTAGCAAATTAGCCCTCATCAAACTAGACCAGCTACCGTAAAAAGTACTTTTTCATAACCAAAAAATGTCCAATTTTTTACATTAAAACCAAAATTTTCAAATCAAGAACGGAGAATTGAAAGAACATCACTTTTAGGGCAACACCTTCTCATTGAAGGAAAAATGTAACAGTGAGAGCCAAAGGCAACAATTTTCACCAAAACCTTGTGTGTTACCTATTGCCGTCGCTCACTGTCCTAGATCTCTTGGGGGTTGTGATTGCAAAGTTAAATTGTAAATTGATTTAAAACTGGTTTTAACGGTGCGCTAGGCTAATCCCGTGCGAAAAATTTTAAATCGTCCTCATAGTTAGTTTAATTTTTGAAAAAAATCTTGCAAGAAACCTCTGATTTTTGTCGTTTGTAATATTTTTTTCCGGATGTCATGTTCGATTATTTGATATTTTTTATTCAGTTTCTGAAACTTTGAGTCCTAAAGAATCTTTGAAATGAAGGATTAAAAAAATATAGCTGTTTAAATATATTCTGCTGTACCTCTGCTTTAGCGCTGCTGGTAGCAATAGAGGGGCGGTAAAATGAGTTAAATTATTTTTAACTAACAGACTTACGTTATCTGAAGTCTTATCTCATTAATAAAATCTGTATATAAAATGTGTGACAATGGCCGTTGTTGCCAATAAAGCTTTGTACTTTAATGAAATTTCCTAATTAAACTGAGAAAACCTATATTAAATACTTTATTGATCTATTTATGTTAGCAATAAATCATCAATAATAATGAAAAACATATATGCTCAGTCTAGCAGCGCAGAACAAAAACTATTTTACTGGATACTGAAATAGCCTCGTGAATAGATGAATTTCATCAGAAAATGAAACAAAGTTGACAACTGGTCGCTACAATACTCATCGTGGAAGCCGTTTCGAGCAGTGCGTAGGTTTAGGTTATTAAATACAAAAAATGAGAGAAAGTTCACCGCTCAAAACGGCTTCCCTGATTAGTATTGTATTAAAATTTGAATTAAAAAATTGTATTAAACACACATTTAATCAGCGCATCTTGTGGCATGCCATGGCAGGGGTCGGCACCCGAGCAGATTATGTGCTCGGAAACCCAGGCACATTATCTGCTTGGCTGATCAGATCAGAAAAATCTGAACCGATCCGATGACATTTGATTTTTGGGTCGAAAATTTTCGAACCGAACTGATCATAAAACCCTGCTCGGGTGCCAACCCCTGTCTTGTAGAAAAGTTTTGGTCATTTTGAGACGAAAGATTTTATTTAGCTATCGAATGTTTTTTGACATAACAACTTAGTTTATAGGATCTTTTATCCACGGAAACTCCAGAAGTAACGGTTGTATCAAAACAAATATTACTCTTAAAATGACTGGAAATTCTACAAGATGTGGTTATGAAATCGATTCCAATTTTTGAATTTTGAAATTTCTAATTCCAAATCGTCAAAGCTATTAGCTCTGATTTTCTATTTTTGCTTCCAATATATATGCCAAAGAAAATGAGTAGGAAACAAAGAGTTTGTTATGCATTTAACTTAAAAAATATTAGCCGAAAATCAGACTGATGACTCATCAGTGATGACTCATCAGCGATGACTCGTCAGTGATGACTCATCAGTGATGACTCATCAGTATTATGTTTTAATTTTTCAAAAAAAATTGGTTGTGCGGTAGTTAAATTCAAAGGAGTAAAAAGTCAAACTTGAGCTGATTATATAACTATTACACCCTTAATCGTGTATCCGGCGGGTTCTCAACACTTCAAACTTATCATATCATTTATCAACCATTGCTCAAACAAAAAAATATTCAGATTTTAAGAAACAATACATGATTCTTACTTGTGAAATTGTTGTATTCAAATAAAAAAAATTGAAAAAATCCTATTTTTTAGTGGTATAATTTTTTAAAAGATATTTTCCAAATTTGTCGGACTCATTGTGAAATGACTATACGCCGCACCCCCCTGTTATTCAAAAACAAATTGCTCAAAAAATAAATTATTTGATTAAATAAAATAATTACCTGATTCGGGGTCTGTAGCGACACGTGGTCATTTTGTCGGTTGGTCTGTTGTTGATTATTTGTGGACAGGTTAAGAGATACTGACTGTTGTCCGTTATTACTATTTGAACTTGATTGGCTGACTGTCCTTTGTGAGCTTTGATGTCCATTGTGAGCTAAAAAATTGTCAAATTTGAAAATAATCTCTTGAATTAAACAATATTTGTAAAAATTCTGCACATATTTTTTGTGTTGGTTTTTATAATTTGATGAATAAAATTTTCTCAACTGTTGTGCTAATTATCGCCTTTTTATGATTTGTTAACCAAAATTTAATTTTTTGACAATTTATTGCGTGAATTACAGTTTTTCACAATCTGATATTTATTCGATTATTGAATGAAGTTGAATTTAGGCCAATCAGAGAGCGACTTTTTTTTCAATTTTTGAAAAAAATCATAATTTTTATAAAATTTTGATCAAAATGTATTTGTTTTTATTAATACAGCGCAAATGCTGAATTTGCACGGACAGCCTAATCTGATTTTTTGAAAAATTGCAGTTTTGCATAATGCGCTGAGCTAAATTTAACTTTTTCAAAAACATTTTAGGTAAATTACACTTTTTATCAAAATCTGATGAAAAATGTTAATTTTGGTTGTTGATAAATCTGCCAAGAAAAGATTGAACCTGAACTGACTTGTAGACTAAGAGTGTCAATCAGCCACAATTAAGCATAAATTCGGCAAAAAATTATTGACTTAAAACCGGAAAATTTAGATTTACCTTGATTTCCGGTTCGATTATTGCTACTGGGGTGGCTGGTAGGAGGGTGGTTGTTGTCGGATGAAACGGTAGCGGTTAGATTTTGAGCATTTGCGCTTGGATTAGGTGTCTGCTGGGGTTTTGGGCGTTCTTTACTAGAATATTCTGGCACTTTGGCGTGATTAACATCTCGGGAAGTCCTGGATCCGGGGACATCTACAAATATAAAATTAGGTTATTAATTGATACGAAATAATGTCCGTTAAAATCAGATCTTTTGAACAAATTGCAGGCCTCGATTTCAATTAACCGCGGGTGTTTCAAGTATCGTCGAGACAAAAAGTGATTTGTCGAGACTTGAGGTGATTTGAGCCCAGATTTTAAGTCTATTGTATGATAGTATGTTTTCGAACCACCTCAAGTCTCGACGCAACTTGAAACTCACGGTCAAAAAATTTTCTTAAAAAATTCACTCTTTTTGGGAAATAAGTTTTTGATCAAGAAAATTTGAAAATAAATTTATTTAATTGATCAACATCCTTCTATGGTTCACTTCACATTTTTTGACCAATCAAATTTGAAAAAAAAATAAGTTTATCAATGAAATCCCGATTATGTTTCAAAACATCATTTTTACGAAATTTTTCAAATATAAAAAGTGAAAAAAAAAATTTAGGGCTGATATTTCTTCATGAAAATTGTGGAAAAGACTATCAGTAGTAATAAAAAAGGACATTTTTTCCCAAAATATTTTTCTTTCTAATTTGTATCGAAAACTTTTAACACAAATTTCTACATTTCCCCTCCCCCTTTCCTGTTGTCCCTCCCTAGTTATTTTTTGTGCTTCAAACTTGAAGAAGCTTTGGAACCGGATGGTTTTAGAAGTCGGCCTGTAATTGATCACTCAACTCAACTGAGAGTTAATTCCGCTTTCGGACCTCCAGATTAGCGCCAAATTTATAGGAGCTAAGCCGCTGATTGGCCCAATTTATGACCGTCTCCAAGGTGACAAAGGTCTATTGTAACGATTCTTATTGGTCAAAAAAGGTGTGAATTTTCGCACTTTATTCCATCAGGGTGCGCACTAGGATGGCCAAGGATTTTTTAAAAAATAACAGAAAATTCTGAAATTTAAACAAAAGGTTAGCCAAGACCTAGACAAGAAACTTTTTATTTTTTTTTGAACACCGAGGTGTCTAAAACCAGTCTCAAAGGTGACAAAGGGCTATTGTAGCGATTCTTATTGGTCAAAAAGGTGTGAATTCTCACACTTTAGTCCATCAGGGTGCGCACTATCCTGATGAGCTGCCACGTTGGCATTTGGGTGTAATAGCGAGAAGAATAAGAGGGGAGTGGGGTGTGTTATTTCATGGTGCTGTTTCGATTATACAAAAATGGTGGAGGCGAGAAATAAACACCAATCAAAAGGAACGAGCTTTGCCGAACAAAGCCTCTTTTAGCTTCCATGAAAATAAAAATCAAGGTCTGAAAGCATGATTTCAAATGAAACTGAAAAAATTAAGTTTAAAACACAAAGTTTTTTGGAGTTTGAAATTTTTTATTGACCAAATTATCGGAGCAGACCTTGATTTTAGCAAAAAGTAGAACTTTTTTTATTATTTTCATTAAGTTTTTTTATGCAAAACTCTCCATTTTTATGATAATTTTTCCCAAGATATTTTTCATATTTGTCGGACTCTTGTTTTGAATTGACGAACATAAAATCAAATCAATATCTAGTGAAAATAATTATGCAAAGTTACACACTTACGAGTAGTATTAAAAAAAATATTTTTTTTTCGCAAAGTGTTAGAAAAAATTTCCTAATTTTTTGATAATCATAATAAGCTAACACAGATGTCTTTAAAAGAAAATTTCATATTTTTGTTTTATTTCTAAATCAGGAGTTTCCGGTATAACCTTCAAAAAATGAACATTGGTCGTGTTTATCACATAATCCCGCCATCCCTTATAACAAGGTTTAAATTGAACTTATAGACAAATTGTTACATCTTCAAATATCTTAAAAAACCTTTAATTCAGCAAGATGGGACAATATATGGGCTCCAGATAGTCTGGATTGTCCCTCTGCTTATTAGGATTTGTTATTTATAATTGGGTTCCGTTTTTTTTTCTTGACTTGAAGTTGGCGTGGCGGATATCCGGCCAAAGCAGTTCCGTCGCATACGCTCACTTCCGTCTATTGTGAAAAGGGATTCCGGCCGTTTGCACCCTAATTTAACTCCCTAACCGATATTAAAAATAATTCTGCTCAACCGATACTTTTTTATTAATTTCCAGATGTTTTTTTATGTATGACTTGAGTAAATACTGAATAAGTAGACCGAGCTCAAACATAATCAGATTTTGAATGTCAATTTTTCTTATTTAACTATGAACTACATGAAAATCTTGAGAAAAATAGAATTTTTAAAAATAGCTTGTTCAACTCTAGAAAGAAAACGACACCGACCAATTAGAACTGAGGAAGAACACAATCATCACAATGTTATTGAACACGGGCCAATTATCATGCGTATGATCAGGTGTTTCTGGAGCTGAAATAGCTAGCTCAAATCTGACACATACTGTACAAACTGATTTCAAAGAAATTTCATTCTTCATATTTTGAGTGTCCTTTTCATGCAAAAAATTGATGATTTTTGAAAAATGTTCAAGAAAACTTATTCTGTTTTTTTGGGGAATGCAAGAATATTCAGTTTGTCTTAAAATAACCGCATTAGAAAACCAGTAGTACCAGTAGTACCTTGCAGTAGTCAATAATAATAACTTACCTCCAAAACTGTCAAAAAAAACGCAAAAACAGCTTATGTGGCATTTTCGAACCCCTTCCGGTTAGAGAGCAAACGCACTTGCTCGTCTAAATCTTAATATAAAGTTTTGCCCAAAAATAAAGTTTGGCTAACCGCAATTACAGCCTCTTTACCAAAAACCACCAAGGCCCCCTACAGATGAGCTCATCTCATACCGGATGTAATGCGCTTCCGGTGCCGGAACTGGTAATCTCCAGTCCCGCTGGTTTTGATTATTTTTTTTAAGGGGGCAGTGCGCGATTGATTTCCCCGACGAATCTGATAGACTATCGAGCGAGACTAAGGGGCGTCTCACACCAAGACGAAAAACATTGAATGGTTATTAACACTATGAAACCCAAAAGAGCAACCAAAACGCAATTTGATGGAACTTTGCCATGACATAGAATCGATATGGAAAATATGTGGTTTT
This sequence comes from Oikopleura vanhoeffeni, assembly GCA_004367855.1. Lineage (NCBI taxonomy): Eukaryota > Metazoa > Chordata > Appendicularia > Copelata > Oikopleuridae > Oikopleura > Oikopleura vanhoeffeni. The sequence goes on along the minus strand of SCLH01001149.1, from coordinate 126,941 downwards.
TTCTTCAAAGACTGAGGATTTTCAAAGAGGTCATGGGTAGAATTCGGAAAAATAAGATAATTTTTGGTCAATTTATAGGGCATTGACCAGGAAAATCACTTCATCGAAAAAACAGTTTTATTTCAGTGTTGAGTAAAAATTGAGGGTTTACAGTATGTAAATTAATTTATCGAGAACAACCGTCTACAACAAAATGGAGAGAACGGACACAAGATTGGTCAATTCATTTTTAGGCGCGCGCATTGGCTACTTTAACAAAAATCTCGACAAGCTTCTCTTGCTTTTCTTGAACAAAAAGTTTACATACTGTAAACACGTCGTTTATTGATCTAGAATATTATTGGCTCAACCAATCAGCGAAAAATGGTGAGAGCGAGCTGGTTTGCATTCCACAAATTAAAAAACAAAGTGATATTTTTGAAATAATGTTTTCAAAAACATACCGCGTGAGTTTTAAGTCGCGTCGAGACTTGAGGTGATTCAAAACCATGCTATTATACAAAAGGATGTAGATTTGGCCTCAAGTTTCGACAAATCAAAGTTTTTTCAAAAATTGACCAATTAGATTCATGCAATTCATCCAAAAATTATGACACTTGAGGTGCCCTTTGTAGCTGTAAAATTACAAAAAAATAACTTAGGAAACGATGACGTAGAAAGTTAAGTCAACTTTTGAAATCTCATTCTTCTGAAAATATTCGAAATGTTTTATTATGTGTTTTGTTGCATTATGCCTGAATTATGCGCACAAATGAAAAATGTATTTAAATTCCATTTCCCGAATATTTATTAAATGCTGCGGAAGTGAACAAAAATCTCTTTTTCTTGAAACGTAATTCGTCTTAGTACTTTGTGTAGTACTTCCGGTCAGACCTTAACATCCGGCCAGTGTCAAAGTTGCTGCTGGCCTCATAACAAAACAGACTACCTTTTAACTCAACCAAAATTATACTTTTTTCCGAATGAGAAATTAGGGAAGTGAAAAAGTTTAGAATGTTGGTGAGAAAAAGGTAACAAGCCAATTTTCGGGCTAAATTCCAATTCGAACGACCGAAAAAATGGTCATTTTCTCATTTTTTCGTAGGATGTCAGAGGAAGTGGCTCAATAACTTGACTTCCGGAATTTACACGATAATTATAATAATTTTCATATTATTTTTATTTCGGTGGTAAACCGAAACATCGGCACTTTTGTACCAATCCGACATTGAAAAAAGATGGCTATTATTTTAGTATACCCAAAAACAGAGCCAAGCATAACGAGATTTTAGCTACCTCTCATAGCACTATCATTTCCGGTTTGCTTATAGCGCACCGGAAGTGATCAATATACTAGACTAATGTTATGCATACGAATTTGGTAAAGGAAAAAGAAAAACAAAAAAAAATGCAGAATTCACTACACCATGGTATTTTAAGCTTTGCCAAAATATTTATAGGAAACCCATTGGACGAATAGCGTTTTCACGACGTTTCTCTACATTCGCTATCGAAAAATACATCGTGAGCAAAAAATGAAATTGTACAGAAATGAGCAAAAAAATGATGGAATTTCACAAAAAAAACTCAGCTAATTGATGAAATACACTGGATGATTAGTTAAAGCATCCCTTTTTGAGTAAATAAAATTTTGGCGACTATTTTACTACTGCTGACTATTTTGGAAGTTCTATAGAAAAATGATTTTCAGAAAAATGGCCATATATGATGCAATCTGCAATTTTAGTCATAATTTCATTCCAAAACTAGATTCTTTTCGGCAAACATTATTTTCGCTGACGTTTCACCGCAAGTTGTTCGAGAAAACTCACCCACTGTCCGAACGCTTTGAATTTAAAAATGGAAATTTCACACATTTTCAAAATATTTGATTTTTTTCTTCGGACTGAGAAAAACCAAGTGGAATAAATTTCACTGACATAATCTCATTTTTTTGCCAATTTTTACCCAATAAACACGACAAATTCAGCTGGAAATTTTCGTTATATAATGTTACTGACATTAATAAAAATGCTTCAAAAAGATCAGCTAAAGTAGAAGTGTACTAATTGAATGTTTGAATACTAAACTTCTTACAAATTTACATTTATTTTACTTTTAGGAATTGCTATGTGTCATTTGTTTAGTTTGATCTAAATTAAGTTCCAAAACAGGATCTAAACCGTCTCTTGCATAAGGCGTTTCCGGTGGGTAGTTTAAATGCGCCTCTTTGCCCAAATATTTAGCTTTCAAAACTGCATCAAGTTAGGGTTCGGTGGATAATAAACTTGCAAAAAATTGAATGCGAAAAAAGTTTAGCTAATCTTGGAAAGAAAAAAAAATGTTTTAATCGTGAAATTCTATCAGTGCCATTTTTTAACGCCGTTATCGATGTAAAAACTTAAAAATCAGCTCGAAATTTCGTTAATGTGATTTTCACAAAATATATCTTATTCAGCGTAAAATTTTTTTTTCAGAATTTTCGCTAAAACTTTGTTCTAATTTTTCGTAATTATATTCACTTTACATCCCTTTATTTGAACTGACATTCTCAAGTTTTCTATTTTGGCTGTGTAGAAAACAGTGTGTTCAGATGGTTAAAAGACACGGCGCTTATGTCCGCCAGAAATCCAACAAAATGAAAACTATTTTCCGGATGTTTTTCGTGTCAAAAACATCTCGGGTGACTTGCCGTTGAGGTGCTTTAATTAGTCACTCACTGTATTTCAATTGAAAAAGTTAATTATATTTTTTTTTCTAGGGGTATTTTTAAAATGTATCTTAAATGTATTTTAAAATGTATTTTTAAATGTAAGGTGATAAAGGGATATATTTACCAAATTTTAACTGAATTCGCATTTTGATAAATGACGGGGAATCATTCAAGTTCACTTTTTTACCATATACTGTTAGCTTGATGTTATTGTTGGTGGTTGCACAAAATATTCCCATTTGACTCAAAAAAATAAGTTTTAAAATCGATGTAAATTGTTCTGTAAACTCGAAAAAATAAGAATTTGTTCTATTTTTAATCACAGTGGGTGCTTTAACTCGTCATCGACTGTATCACAAATTGTTATTCACAATCACTATTTGATAACTTTTCATGCAAAATATCACCGTTGGTTAAACATATCGATTACGAGGCCTCCTGGCACATATTAGCTAGTTTTTTAGCTAAATTTTTTATATAATTCGGCTTTTGAAAACGACTCATTCGATTGAGTTTTTTTTATAGCTCAAACTGAGCACAATTATTTTGAAAAAAATAAGTTAAAAAAAATGATCCGAATCAGACCATTGTTTCGACTTTTATTCAACAAAAAGTGATAATTAAAAAATTTCAGTAATTTAATAAAAAAAGTGAAAAATGATCCGATTCGGATCAATTTTTCTATTTTATTATTAACTAAATTTTTGTGCTGAGTTTGAGCTGTCTAAAAGCTTAATCGTATACCGAATGTGTTTTAGCTTTTGGGGTTTTCCCCTGAGAGATTGAAACGCCCCTTAAATAAACTAACCAAGTCGCGCTCTGATTGGTTAAGCGTGAATCTCCTCGGGGAACACCCCAAAAGCTTAAACACATTGGGTAAGTAGTTTTCAAAAGCCGAATTAAATTAAAAATATGTCTAAAAAACTAGTTAATATGTGCCAGGAGGCCCCGTAATCGATATATTTTAAAATCAGGTCAGTAATTGAATTATCACTCTATTTTAACCATTTTTGCATTCTAATAAATAATCGGACATCCTTCAAGTTCAATCCGTTACCACCTTTTTTGTCTGATGTTATTGTTGGCGGCGGACAGAATCCTTCCGGTCCAACCTAAGTTAGAAACAGCCCACTTCCGTTGATTCAACCAAGTCATGGATAGACCTTCCGGGGAGGTGAAAAATCTAGACATAATGGCGGAAAATCTATTTTTTGGCGTATTAGAGGTTTGAGCGGAAAGATACCGAAATGTCGATTTTCTGAGAAAAATAAATCGTCTCAAAAGCCTGGAAATTTTTTTTGAAAATGAAGATGGAGAACATTTGTCGAGGAAAAACATGAAATTAAAAATGTACATTTACTTGTATATTTACATATTTCAAACGAGCAGCTTGAAATTGAAACCAACAGGACAAATTTGTAATTTAAATTGCAATTATAAGCTCAATTTTTTAAAATTCGTGAATTTCGGCCAATCAGAACGCTGTTATTTTTTTTCGAAACCTCAAAGTGATTTATGGATCTTGAAAATTAATCTTTGAAAATTATTGAGCAATCTCGTAATAAATTTTTTGAGCTTATTCGTCGAAATTTAGTCATTTCTCTTGATTCCATGAATTTCACCCAATCAAAACGCTGATTTTTTTATTAAAATATTATAACACGTGGGTTGAACGATCGTCAAGCTTTCTTGCGAAAAATCGAGCTCAATTTAAAAATATGCTGTAAAACTGTTTTTCTAAAAATAAGATTCTGTACATTTAATAGTATTTTAGACCCTACATGAATCACAAAAATGACTCAAACCTCAGAAAGATAGACGATTTTAAATATTAAATTCAATAATTGTCAAAATTGATTGTCTCGTTTACCAGTAATTATTATTCATTAAACCAAATTTTCGGAAAAAGCATCTCAAAAAAGTTGTAATAAGCTATAGAGAACAGAAGCTAAGGCCCAAAGTCGGAAATAGTAACTGACTCGTAGCGGAAGTCATAAAGCAAGTCGTAATGAGCATGAGCTTATCAATAGTTTATAGTTCCTCTTAGCGGGGGCAATAACGCAAAAAAAGCAAAATGCCCCCCTTAACATTGTAAGACACAAAGTCCGGATCTTATTTTGGCGAAACTCTTAACTCCAAGGCGGTTTAAACCGAAAGAAGATCCCATTAGATGAATTTAGTGCTTTAAAAAGTTTGACTGTTCCGAGGATTGAACATAAAACCAATCGTACACATAAAAAGGGGCTCTCAATGTGTGGCACGGAAAAATGCAAATAAAAGCTACAAATTGTTTTGTTAAAAAATAAATTTAGTTTTTAAAAGATAAATATATTGGACGCAAGGCGTTCGATTGGATCACCGAAATGAGCAAAGACTGTATAATACGCTGATTTCACACTAAATTCCAGCAAAAAATACACTTAACTCCCCGAATCTGGATGCAAATAGTAAATATAGCGGAAGTCAATAATTGTGGAATAGGAAGTAAGAATTTTCACATGGCTTGGAGATAATCCGCGAGATAAACAGTAGAAATTCGCAATAAAACTGATTTTACCATTAATATATTTGCTCTTATATGGCTGTGCAAAGTTTTTAACTGTGTCTCACTATTGTTCAGGGCCTACAAAATTAAAAATTTACTTACATCCTACTTCTGGGACAAATTGATCTTCTTCCTGAGAATTTTCAAGCCAATCGCCTGGCAATGCCCCGAACACGTCTAAATAAATAATTTATAGAAAAAAATAAGAAGGTTTGAAATTTTAAATAAAAACTAAAATATCGTCTTGAAACTGAAGCTTTCCTATTTTTTTATCGGAATAAAAAGCCAAGAACCGCTATTTATATAAAGTTGTTTAAATTTATTCCTAAACATTCATGTCAATGGTAGGTAAAACGGTTGTCATTTCCGGTTGAATTTTATCGATGGGAATTTTGAAGATTTTGTCACTGAGTTAATTTCAAATTAAAAAAAATGTATCGGTGAAAAATACAGTTGTCTCCAGTTCGTTGTCACGAAGAGAAATTTTTCAACAAAATACTGTCATCTGATATATTTTGGCATACAATGCGTTTACTTGTTATTTTTGGATAACGGAATTTTTAAGATTTCGTCACTGAGTGTTAATTTTTAATTGTTTGACAAATACACTGTGAGTTATCCTCGGATTATCTAGGCTTAATAAAGTAATCAGCTAATGCAACGAGCCTCTTGGAAATTAGGTACAGAAAATAAGGGGCTACCAATACGATTTGTTAAAAATGTCCAAAATCTGCCTAGATGTCTCGATCAGATAACGCATTTTCGGTAAGGGTGGTCCCCAAGTCTAATACAGAATTATTGTCAGTTCCTAAATATTGTTTTTTGCGCTTAGTTTTTGAGTTTTTTCACCAAAAATTTTAACCGTGTCGGCCGCTCTTCCGTTCGGCATTCCCTTATCAGTGAAGAGGGATCAAATAAAAAAGTTTTTAAGGAGGGCGCGGGTTAATATATTCAGGGACATAATTTTAACTTCACCCACCGAGCATTAGCTTATCAGCGTTAGACATCTCGGCATCGCGATTTTAGTTCAAACAAAAAAAAGTACTCACACCCTTATCGACATTATATAAACCGTATTTTATGCAGATTTAGGCTTTATTTGAAAGATCAAGCGGGCCTAATGATTCTGCTTGATCTTCTCAAAAAATTCAAGATCTCAATTTACTAAAAGCAATTAAGCTGACAAACCAATCAAGATTTAACGTTTATTAAGATTAAAAGACCATATTCCTTAGACTTTTTCACAAAAAAATCCGGTATTGTGTTTACTGCTTGAGTTTCCAATTTCTAATGGCTTTTGCTGGACTAGGCCTAGGGTCCAATCCAAAAGGGTGAAGGAGAAAGAATTGCCTATTCTTTTTTTGGTCCGGTCAAAACCCTATAAAAATGAAAACTCAACCGTTAGTTGAGCCAAATTGGTCTTAAAATGATATTTTTAGGTGAATCAAAAATAGAAGCAAAATTTGGCAGATCTGAAATCATTGCTAAAATTGTTCAAGCCCGCCTATTTTTATAGAAAAAATTATGACAACTCAGAAAAATATAACCGCGACTATTTAATGAGATAATTAAGACCTCAGACCCGGTCTATTGACTTTCAAAAATAGTATTTTTTCGATAACATATTAAATTCAATTTTATTTCGGTACATTTGATGAAAAAGCGAACTTTCAATTAAAAATTTGGTTAGATTTTTTCTATTTTTTAATCTTTTAGATAACTGCTCTGGATTGAATTGACAACTGCTTCCGGTGAGGGAAATTAAATACATCACTTTTTTTAAAATACAGAAGTTGCCGTTTTAGTATATGATATTTCTTATACTGTATATTTAAATGAAAGGCAAAACCGTTCAAAGTTTAGACAAAAATCGTTTATACAAGAAAAATACCGGAACTATATATAAAAGTGGTCCAATAATACTGATACTTAAAAAAAAGAAGCATCGGATTTTTAGTCTGTCCGAAATCTAGGCAGCGATTTAAAAATGTACTGACCTAATAACAGAATAACTTCAGGTACAATATAAATAAAAAAATGATATACGAATCCTTGTCACAAAATGACAAATCAGAATTTTACACAATAACCATTTTTATAAAACCATAAAGTTTCAAAGTTAAATCGACCTCAAGCAAAAAATCATAAATCAACAAATTAAAATAAGAGCATTTCTTCTTGCTTATTAGGTGTTAGACTCGAATATTCCGGAGGGTGAAAAGTCTAGTTTCAGATATCCAAGCGTTTTAAATCTCACAGCAGTTGTGACACAGCTAAAAAATCCGTGGTCTCATAACGAACAGAAAAAAGTCTTTCAACGACAAGTTAATAAAATGAATCTCAATTTTTGACTTAAATTTCTTAATTCAAATCGTCTGAATCTTTTAGAAAATTTTACAAACCATCATTCAGATACAGCTAGATTACAGTGTAGAAAAAATAATTTTAAATTTATAATTTAAAGCTTAATTTTTAGCAAAAATGTAATCCTCTTGCTTAATCACCCACCGATTGATAAGAAAATGAATACATTTTTATTATCTCCATAAGAAAAAACAAGAAATTACAAGAAAATACTCAATAATAAAGTGGTACCAATTATTTATTTGTCTATCTCTACGATTTGTATACCTAAATAATTTTGATCAAGTTAGACATCTCGGCATCTGACTGAAATTGCGCCATTCTCGGCACCCCCCAAAAACTGCAACTAAATCCTTATCTTAGTGTTGTAGGAGTGGCATTGTATACTAAAATTTGTATATAATACACAAGAATTTTCAACGTTGAAAATCGCCTATACATATTTTGTTCCTTGACGCAAAATTGGAAAGTAGTTATTATCCACCGGATTTTGAGAAGTGGGCCAGGGAATAAAATTGTTTTAAATTTTGCTCTATTTTGGTGGTGTGGGGATTTTTTATCAGGTTTAGACATCTGGGCATCGGTAATTACGACAAAAAAATAAAATAAACATTAAATGTCCTGCCGTGATGGCTGGACCTTATCAAGATGATGCTAATGATGTTCAATAGCTGTGTTTTCAGCGGGATAGGGGACTGATAAGGCTCACCCCTTATCAGCAAGAGGTGATCTTTTTGGAAAATGAATGATAAGTATCGGAGATAAAATCGATAAAACTCATTATATGTCGAATCTATTTATTTAATTTCTAAAAATCTAATTTTCCAGCTTTGAGATCAGTGATACGGCAGCAGACCTATTTCGTCAGATATTTTACAATTATATTTTGTATATTTTTCATGAAATCGATAAAAATAAATGAAAAGCAGCATTAATTATGAAATATAATTTATATGCGTTGTTATAAGCGTGCTCATCAATCGATTCTGGCCTAATGTTTGATTAGTCCTCAAGTAGTAACTAAATAAAAAAACTTTTAAAATAATCAATTCTGATTTGATCAAATTTCGACCAATCAGAATCTCAATATTTGTAAACTTTATTTTTTCCGTATCAAAAGCTAATTTTTTCATCGTGAAAGTTTGAAGCCGAAAAAAACCGAAAATTGATAAAAACATGAATTCTAATCATTTCTTTTTAGTTAGACAAAAAATGACAAAATATTTTTTTTTAATTTTTACGTAAGCTTGTATTTTTGATACATTTTTTATTGTTATAAACGATGTGAATTAAAAGTACTTCAAAATACTAAAATTTGTAAAAATGAATTTCAAAAAACTTCTTCATGAAAATATGTTATCGAAATCACATCAAACTAACTCGTCTTGGAGTTGAAATTTCTTTCAATATAGAGATTTTCTGAGTTGTTTATCGAGACATCCTTTGTGTCATTAATTTATGGTCCGTTATCGCGATAGAACTAATTAGTGGGCTTTTGTAATATTTCATCATATTGACTAATCCAGCGGGTTTTATAAACCAATAAAAAGCCTGTAATTCTCGGAAAGCAAGGTCCTTAGGACATACTTTGCGAAACAAGAGAGGTTGGACACTCATGGAATAAATTGTGTGTTACAAAATAGAAAACTTATTATATAGCTAATTCATGGTTGTTTTTAAAATAATCGAAAATCTATGTTTATGGCTGGAAAACATTTTTTTATTATAAATCTTGATTTTTTTTAGCAAAAACGTCCTACAACTCCGATCTAAGTAAATAACTAATAGATCCTTATCAGTTACACAGCATCATACCTGAAAACAAGTTGTAAAAGGATGTGTTTTTCCGTTAAAGGGGGGTTCTTATTAGAAGGCCTCCCGTCCCCTCTCCCGGCTCAAACCAGATAAAAATGAAGTTGAATGACGACGTAATGTATTGTGTTGTATCTCACAATATGAGGAAGTAGACAGGATTTTGGCTCATTGTTATTAGCCCGCAGAACAAATTTCCGATTCAAAATCTTCACTATTGTAATTGATAAAGTAAATTGTAACTGAAAAAGAGCTAAATAGACGCTTTGAATGGCAAAAAATTGAAAAAAAGTGATAGGATAAGTACGGCAGCAGAAAAAAAAGTTAGCCATCTAGTCGGCAATCTTGCTGTGCTAATCATGCCCTAAAAATTTGACGTTCTTAGTTCAAGATAAAGTCACTCAATAATCGATGTATCATATTTTTTTCAACCAATTAATTTTCAAAAAATGTTGCATGTATAAAGAGTTTTCCAAAGAATATCGACGACTAATTTCTTATAATATCTTTATAATATATAAAATCTGTGGATATTTTTTAAATTTTGAATGCAATTTCCTTTAATTAAAGATGGTTGAAAAAATATATAAAACAATAATTATTGAGCTGTATTTTAACCCACAAAAGTATTGTGACCTTAAATTTTGACTTAAAATTAAAAATTATAATTTATTTCTCACTTGAAACTGAATAACCTTCGATTTTGACTAAAAATTAAAATAATCAGCTATTATTACTCATATTTGACCCTCAAAATTTTTCTGACCTTTAAATTTATAGGTTAGTGAAAACATATTTTCATACATTTTGTTCAATTGATTTTCAAACGTAGGTGTGTTCTATTCTTGGTTTTTATTTCCTGATTTTAATCTAACTTTCATATCAAGTTTTTCTCTTTGATCTTCAATTTCTGATCCCAAAAAACGTAGATTCAAAAGTATTCTGTGACATTAAGGATGTCCCCCCTTTGAAATTTGATTGAAATGCACTTGAAAGCGGGGAGGTGCCAAAAAGAGTAGTTTTCTGCCAAGTCGATTAATGCGGAAGCGCAATTCTATTTTCACATCGAAATTCGAGTGATATGATATCATGAGTTTTATATTCAACCAGAAAAAACGGTGTTACTTCAGGGGCCGGAAGTTCTATGCATAACCTTTTCATCTCACCGTTAATATCATAAACTTGAGGAATTATTCTATTTGAATATAATCGTTTAAGGGGGGGTAGTGATGATCACTAAGTGATCTCTAGAAATTTTGGCTAGAAATTATTTATACAATATAAAACTGGTAAAAAACGATAAGTGGTGATCTCACCGCTTTGCAGAATGAGGTGCTCTCACTAGAAGACGCAAAAATTAAAAAAAAATCTACATAAAAATCAAAAATTTCACATCCGATTTTTATTTTTCATGTTATTCAGAATAACATGAAAAATAGAAATCGGATGTGAAATTTTTGATTTTGATAACTTATTCTTATATTTAGATCGATTAATTCTTGTCCGTAATTTGCAGCGAAATTTATCCGTAAAGGGTACCTCCTTAATATTATATCCAATTATCAGCAAAACTTAAGGCCAAAAATCTAGGTAGATTAAGAAATTTGATGGAAAAAACATGCTGAAATTGAACTTCAATTATAAACCGGAAGTACCGGTTAGAACATGGAAATTCGGTTAGTTACATAAGCTGCAAGCAAATCCAAAGAATATTTATTGCAGCATTAATTTTTTCATGCATGCATTTCGTTTTTGCGTGATTATTGGTGTCAAATTTCAATCGGAAAATCACTTGCCAATCTCATAATAAGAATCTTAATGGCAAGTGATTTTCCGATTGAAATTTGACACCAATAATCACGCAAAAACCGAAATACATGCATTATTTAGAGATTGCACTAACAATAATCTTTAAACGTTTGAAAATTTTAACAGGTCTAGTAATTTCCAAATTATTCACAAATTAAATATTACAGATCGAAATTTGACACCACTAATCATCTACTAATAATTTGTGAAAAAAATATTTTTCCGAATATAATGTGACATGTGTAAAAAAATTTCAATTAGAAATTTTTGTGTACGAAAATCATATTATGTAAAAAGTTACATCGAAAAATGTAACTCGTACAAAACTTTATTTTTAAATGAAAAAATGACCGTTTTAATTTGCGTAAAATAAATATATTTCCTGCCAAATTTTGCATACGAGTAGGTAAATCCGGGGACTTTTATATGTATTTAAACAAGACTTGAGGATGATATGATAAGATGCGTTTGATTGCATTTAACCACCCAAAAAGGACATCGATTGATGGTTGTGGCCGGAAGTTCTAAATCGTGTGCCCTTTTGATCTAACCGTTAAAGTTGCTTTTGTCCAAAATTCACTTTTTTATTTAATTATCAGCACAGTTTTATTTGTTGAAAAACACCCTTTCAACAAAAACCCTGTTTTGGTGGCTCGAAAGCGCATTTCCGCTGAACATCGTAATTAAAGTCGGAAGTAGTCTGTTTTTACTACCTTTTGGTGTCATGTCAAGCCTCCCTAGTTTGCATAACCCAGAAAAATGAATTAGAAAACTAAGGTAGTTTCTCAGTTTTAGAATTTCTGAACTTATGATATACAAATCTGATTAACTACAACCCTAACCTTGGGAACCGTCATTTCCGAACAAAAAAGCGTAGGCGAATCAGCCAATCAGCGGCATTATCAAAAGTAATGGATAGTTAGGTGCAATCGAAAACTCCTCACAAAAATGGATATAGATTTTTTTTCGCCCATGTTGAAGAGATTTTTTCTCGTCATTTTGAGTCTCAGGAATTTTTTTGTTCTCAATTTTTTTTAATAAAAATATTTTTTTGAAAATTTCGGTATTTTAATAGGGCTTCTAAACCCATTTCCAGTGAACACAATGTTATCTGTCGGACAAAATATTTTTTCCTTTCAAAATTATGGTCAAATGTTTTTTCGAAAAAATTTTAAATAGTGGTTTTACTAGTTAGCACTCTTTTTTGGGCATATGTGATTTTGGGCGTTTTATGTTATTTAAGGGTTTGCATTTTTTGATCAAACCGTTTTTCGCACATTCAATAGATGCATATCTCTCAAGATGATAAGCGTTTTACAAATGTCTATATGCGGCTCTTAAAGTAGTTTAAGTTTTTCAACTTCCGGATTTGAAAACTTTAAATCAACCGACAAAACCGACACTTGAATTCCGAATTTGATTATAAAAATGAGCGACAAAATTAGAGCTCAGTAAAAAAAGTTGGCACCAAAACTTAGAATCAGAAGAACATAGCCGGATCCTATATTTCTCATTAGTAAACGTAAACTGGTACGCTTTCCGTCACGAGGAAGTTAGGAATAACTAACAAAACGTCGGAGAATAGGAATTTTGAACCAGATACAGATTGTATCATTTGATAACGTCGTAATTATGACGATACGCAGATATAGCTCTGAAACCGTATCTATAGTACTCTAAATTTAATGAAGTAATTTTGATATCCGGTTTGTATATTTTAAATATCCGGACTTTAAATTTGTTCTCTGTGTCTAAATTATATCCTGAATCAAGCTGAACTGATCTGGCGTTAGCTAGGCTTGAAATATGTAATACTATATCTATTACGAGGCCTCCTGTTGATTATTAGCCATTATGGTGTTATAAAAGGCCTATAATGGCTAATAATCTCCAGGAGGCTCAGTGATTGATATAATACATGCATTTATGTATTTTGTTACGTACTAAATAAAATTAAAAATTTACTTATTTTATTACATAAGTCCAAAAATCAATACAGTGTGCGGCAGGAATCTCGACATGAGATTTTTACCTATAGTTGTCATAGGCTAATTTTCTGAATGGCTGAGCGAACACGTGACTCTTGGTTACAATTTCGACTGTTTTTTAGGAATTAAATGCTATGTGTTAATATTAAAACTGTTACAAAATTTAAAAATTACTAATTTCTGATTAGGTTATCCTAATTTTCCTGATTTTTGACTAAATGATTTGTGAAATTAATAAAGAAAAAATAAACTCTTATCATGCGTGTCATTTTTATCGCACCAAATTGACCCATTCTCTGCTGAGTCTTTGAAATAAAAAAATGCGTAAATTTGTTTAATATTTTTGCCGATGTATTGGTATTGAAAATATTGTCGCTCGGTGGGTGAGTTCTTCGCAAAATAAAACAGAGTAAAATAGGTTTGGTCCGTTTTGGTCCGGAACTTGGATCTTCCTTTTCGAGTATCCGGACTCGCCAGAAAATAATCATTTTGTCAAGTACTGTTTTGCAGCATAAGTTTGACCTCCGCTCCTTATTTTTAACCCTCAGGCACCCGTGTTGGTCAGAGGAAAAAAACGCCAAATTGATCGTTAAAAAATGAAATAACTATATTGGCTACTTCCTGGCCCATATCCTAGTTTTTCGTATTATCTTAGCAGGAGACCTAAATTATCTTACTCGACCGGTAAATCCTGAGCACACTTTCGAGGGAAGCAGCTCCCTAATAAATTTTGCTAGTCACAGAGAGGAAGCTCATTATTATAGGATTTTGGTAGCTATCCGAATTTATTTCCGAAATAGATTAAAATTAGTCATTTGAAATTAACGTTTTCACACAAAAGCAAATGTCAGAATTTTGTGAATTCCAAAAAAATATTATTTATGATGTTTCTTTCATTAAGTAAGCATGTTTAAAGCCTGATCGGAGTTCTTGCCATTTTTTATGCAAGCTTATCAATTTTTAAATTGTAAATTACAGATTGCCTCTAATTTACCAAAGATTTTTTGCACACCGTTTTTTATCGGCTGGTATTGTTTTTTCAAGAAATAAAAATCATTAAAAACTTTATCCGTGGAAAAAACATTATTTGGGCGGTGGTATTATTCGCCTACTTTTTAATAAATTTTTTTTTGAGTTTTTCATAAAAATATACAATTGCTAATAAAGTCTTATGCTAACTTCGCAATTGTAATGTTGGTAAGCAAAAAATACCTTCGTCTTTATTTGCTCAAAGTTTTTATTTGTAAGAGCTAATTTTCTAAAAAACCCATGGTGAATATTTTCTTATAAAATCATATTCGCTTTGTTATATATTGCAATTTACTCGGATAATAAAATTACGAGTCAGTGTCTGGTGTACCTATTTACCGAAATATTTATCAAATAAAAACCAGACCAATCTGCGTTCAGAAAGCAAGAGCGTGCTCAAATTGAGCAGCTCAATGTACCGACTTAGCCAATGTAAACTGGGACAAACAGTTTATTGGCCAATTTGGGTACACTGAGCACGACCCCAAACTTAATCATTCAAAATCTAAAATATTCAAAACTACGTCTCACAAAAAATTTTACTATCCTTTCAACTCTTTCAAAAATTTTAATTCAAAGTCATCTCTACTTTTATTATTTTCAATCCAGTAAAAAGTCTTCTCGTAACCCATAGCTACGTCAGTTATTTATACCCCCGAAAATAGTACCATTTTGTAGCTTTTAAACCATTTATGATCTAACTTTATACGAAGAGATAAAAAAATCTCGAAAAAGGAAATGTTAACTTTATGGGCGGAACAATGAGGGAAGTATGGAAATGTTAATGTTTTGTCGTTTTCGATCCCGCAAGATTTTCGATGAAAATTGGTCATTTTTAATATAAGATATTATTCAAAATAGATGTAAATTGTGGCTGTTCATCATTATAATATTTTTCTATTTCTGTTTAACATTTTTAAATACGAATCGATTTTCTTGGACATCACTTATATAAAATTGTGTGATTTAATTTTCCACAGGGTATAATGTACGTTTTCCAATAATTATGAATTATTATTTTCGATTGGGCACAATCAATCAGTGATTTAAATTAAATTAAAAAAAAATCAATTTTTTATCAGTTAACTAATATTATGAAAATTTTTCGTTCGATTCTGATTGGTCGAAATATTAATCAGTCAGAAAGATGATCAGCAATCATCGTTCGGAGTGTTTGTTTTTGATATCAAAGCCGAAATTAAACAAATCGAAAGACTATTTTTTCGTTGACCTTGAACTTTTCGCGTTCTAATTCACGCGGTTATAATAATTTTCTGTGAGAAAATACGCATATTTTATTTAGAAAATGTTTATTTTGAAATTTTTGATACAGCAGAAGATTAAAAATGTCTCAAAAACAGCGCTGAAGTCTAGCCGGAACTAAACTGAAGATTTTTTTTATAATAAATATAGTTTTCACCTCTGCCCATTTTGGTGGTACGGATGTTTAATGGTATGATACTTGGCTTGTTATGATAAAGTGCCAGAAAAAACGTTTCCGCATTTCTATTGCCGATCAAAGTTTTTACTTCCCCTTTTGCAAAAACAGGGTAGATCAAACCTTTTCGCTTATTTATGTATTTTTTCGCCCGAACTCTACCAGTGTTTGCTTTAAGCCGGATACTGTAATCTTTTTCCAAGTTTTTTCTTTAATTTTTTATTTCAAAACCAAAAATAGTGCGAAAAAATACGGAACTGGTTTTTGGCGCATTATTAATTTTATTAAATGGTTAAAAAACCAGGAAATCCGTTCTGAATATCCAAAATATCGGATGTGGGAAAAGGTCTCTTTAGGATTATTATTACAAGAAAACATTTTGGGCTGATTAGGAAAATCTCAGCGAGAACCGCGACAGCTCATTTGGCATTAAAACTATATTCCCGTTTAAATATGATTTAGAACCGGTGACCAAACAGGAAACAAGATTTAGAGAATTTTTATGCCTAATTTTCCCATCAATTTCAAGGCTCCGAAATCTGTTAGTTTCATATTGAAGGAAAGCTTAACTTTTTTTAGGTGATTCACTATCAGTTAACAAATAAACTCATTTTGACCCATGCACGCAAGCTGTGTTAAACGACACATCAATTTCGTAAACGCTAAAATGCATGGAATGAAATACACGGGATTGAAATGATATTGAAGTCTTTGACAATTTTTCAATATTTGAAATGTAACTTTTGGATCACGCGTGACCCACGTTTTAAATCAATCGCCTAACCGAAGTTTTATCATCAAAAATATATTTCGCTAATTTCTGTTCTAAAACATTTCGGAACCATTTTTCTCTCACTTTCTCATTGATGCTTAAGGGAGTGGGTGTCGCTGATTTGAGCCTCTTATTCTCCAAGGTCATTTCCGCCAAACTAGCGAAGGTGATATTCCAAAACATTTGTCACTAACAGAACCAACCTTCGCGGTAATTTTAAATTAACAGTAATCTGATACAATCCCACCTACGCCGACACCTACGCTTTTAAAAAGCTTCTTAAAAAGACAGCAGTTCGTACATACTTCTTCAATTTTCATCATTTTTTATTATTTTTTTGTTGAGGCTCCGGAGAAGCCTAACAAATATGCAAAATGATTTTGTTTTAAAATTTTGCTTTCGCCGGCCAAAAACAAAAACAAAAATTATTGATTTATTTATGATTTAATTGAAAGTGCGCTAATTTGTTTTCTTTTGACGCTACCAGACAGTTAAAATCATATCATTCATAATTAGTTTGTATTTACGGAAAAAATTATTTTGAAGCATTTTTTCTGGTTTGAAATTTTTGTCAAAAATTTAGGCTCAAAATGAAAAGTTCACATGGCCCCAAGAGACGCCGAATCAAAATTTAAAAAAAAAGTCTTGTGCTTTCAGATGCAGTATGAGTCAAAACTGTATCTCTCAAACTGGTGGAGGAGAAAGCTTTTGCCTGAGCCTCCCAACTGACCATTTCAAAATTTTAATTTTTGGTTTTTTCGCGTTTTTGTCCGCTGAAATCAAAATTTTAAAACAAAAGCGCTTTTGGATTATTTGTAAGGCTTCTCCGGAGCCTGACACAAAAAAAATATAAAAATGATGAAAATTGAAGGACTAGGTACGAACTGGTGTCTTTTTAAGAAGCTTTTTAAAAGCGTAGGTGTCGGCTAGGTAGGATTGTATCAAATTACTGTTAAGTTTGAAATTACCGCGAAGGTTGGTTTTGTTAGTTACAAATGTTTTTGGAATATCACCTTTGCTAGTTTGGCGGGAAATGGCCTCGGAAGAGGTTCAAATTTGCGACACCCACTCCCTGTAATAAACGGCAGAACACGTTGAATTTTATATTTAATTGATAATTTTATTATAAATTAACCATTTTGCTAGGAAAATACTATCACTATGACATGTCATGACAGTAAAAAAAAAGATATCAAAAACGTATAATAAAGGCTTTCACTAACACTGCAAAAAGTAAACTTGGAATTATACAGCATGAGTTTTCGCGTTAACCGCACTTTTTTATCCCACAATAATAAACCAATCAGATATCTGACTGAGGGTGATCAAAAATATTTAAATATTTCGATTATATTTTTGGTCAGTACTAAATGTAACCTTCGAGGGTCCATTTCCTAATATTTTGGTATTCTGAAGGATTTAACGCCCAAACTAAGTGATTAATCTGCACCATCAGATCCGTCCCTGTCTTACATCCGGTATTAAATCTCACCAAAAAATAAAATAAAACAAAGCAGGAAACCGCGACCGGAAATTAAGAAATAGAAAACGTTAATATTACTGATTGATAGTGAAATTGGTTGAGTTCATCTGTAAATCTTAATTTGCCTTTGAAAACTGGCGGGAACGGAAGCTGTTTATATATATTTTGTACATAGCATCCGAATTGGGTACAAAATCCTTCTCATTAAATATATAATTTGACCAGAAGAACTTAAAAATTCATACTACAGTATGTAACATTTTTGCTCCCAATTTTAGCTTTTGCTGAAACCTGATTGACACCGATGATTGGTCTATGAGTTTCAACTGTGTTAATCACCCACGTTTTTTAAATCAAATGTTTTGATTGGCGCAGGTTAGTTCCAGCAAAAAAACTAAGATCGGGAGCAAAAATGTGACATGCTATAATTCAAACAATTTCAAATACAAATTTTTACCACTTAGTGTTCAAATTAAAGCTTGCATTATACACATTTGAGAACAAATTTTCAAGTTCCTAATCACTGTGAATTGTTTTCAAATGTTACCTCTGAGATGAGCGTAACATAATCTAATTATTAAATGTGCTCTCTTAAAATTACATTGATCCAAAAAATCTGGTCAAACTGTTAGCTTCGGACGTTAAATTTACGTTTTTACTATAAATACAATTTAGAGGAAATCGCCTCATTTTTTGGACCAGATGTACTTCAGGAAGGAACTTCTTTTCTATACAAAAAATCTTCGTAAACTGACTACGGAAAATCTGGGGTTGTCCGTTTAAATTATGTGGTATTTTCCTAAAAATTAATTTTGTCAGAGAAATTCATCACTGAATACTGGAAAATGAAATTCTGGAAAATTAATACTGGAAAGTGCCTAATTAAAAATGAATACTTGACAGTAAAATTTTAAATTGGCACGATAATATGCGCACTGAAAGCTACTCGAGGTTACTTTATTGACTTCAGAATATTTAGTTGTGTTTTAATTAGTCACCCACTGTAATTCAATGAGAGTTACAATCTGTGATTTTCAAGTGTGAGAATGAAAACAACCTTCTATGATTGGATGACTCACAAGTATTACAACATGTAAAAAAATAGATCGCTATGATTGGGCGAAATTTCAACCAATCATAATCGGATTAAGAATGAAAAAATTTGAAAAAAATCTTACGATTTGTCTGAAAATTGATCATTTCTGAAAAATCTAATGAATAGATTTGTATTCATAAAAATATTTTGCAGTTTTGTAAGCTTATTTTCCTGCCAGTTATGTGGCATTATCTCTATAATCAACAACCGTTACAATATATTTTGCATTTTTTATCTATTTAGAACTTCGGAAATCCCTATGTGTAACGGGACGGGACTAAAACAAATTTGCCAAAATTTTCCCTCCTACAATTCCGGCATTACGTTGCCCTGTCCAATAAATATCCCTATTTTGTATTGAACTAACAAATGATAACTCCACTTTGCAAAAACGTTCCCCTTTCGGAAGAGTGGGAAATTGCTGTTTCCCGATAAAGGAAGGTTGAACGCAACAAAATACGGAAAAATTGTCTCCGCCAATCACGTAATGATTTCCTTTACAATCAGATAAACTTGAAAAGCTAAACTTTTTAGCATAAGCCCTACCGCCTAATTATATGCAAGATTTTAGGCATTTACTTTATGCTTTTCACCAAAATGGTCAATTAGAATAATGCTGATTTTTCAGAAAAATGTCAAATTTATCAAAAAAATACAATTTCGACAAAATAGATCCGAGACCTCAAAATATACAAAATCATTTTTATCTATTATAAAATTAATGTTTTTAATTAATTTTTGCTCGGTTTTTTGATAGTTGAAAAATTTTCTGCAGAGTTTTCAAACAAAAAAATGCTGTTTTTAAAAATATTTCTCGTAAAAATACAATTTTGACAAAAAAGTGTCGGATCAAAATTTCTATCAAAATTGTATTTTTTCCAGAAATATTTTTGAAAATAGCATTTTTTTTGTTTAAAAACTCTGCAGAAAATTTCCTAGATTTCAATATATTAGAAAATTGATGTTTTTAATTAATTTTTGACGTGTTTTTCGATAGTAGAAAAATTCACTGCAAGGTTTTCAAACCAAAAAATGCTGTTTGTGAAATAAATTGAATTTTGAAAAAAATCGATTGAAAAATTATATGAAATTTAAACTTTTAAAATAATTCTATATTTTTTTAAAACTACTTTTCGCGTGAACATCTTTCAGGTTTTTCGAGATAAATTATAGTAAGTTCCAAAACATCACATATTTCAAATATGTTTTATAATAATATATATATGTGTTTTTTGATTGTTGTAAAAGGGCTTTTGCCTCAAATGCGCTCTTTGCATGCACGGGTGAAAAACTTCAAATTTACTGTTTTGATGAACTCAAATATTAATTGTAACAGGTTGATTTTAGAGAAATGTTATAGGACTAAATATATTTGCCAACATAATCCCAAGTGTTGTATCAAAAATACCCTATGTCCAAATTTGCCTAGTTCTTAAAACTAATACGGACGACAAACATCGCAAAACACAAAAAAAAATGAGGCCAGAATTTTTGACGGAAACCGGGTACCAAAATGTCAAATATTTGAATTGTAAAAAGCAGCGAAAAACACCAAAACCAGAATAAGACAACAAACAAACTGATAACCCAACAAAAATTACAATTTCACTTAAAAATAATAAGCCGGAAGTATTTTGATCGACAGATTATGGAAAAAAACATTTTATGGGAAAATTTTTTTGACTAGTTTTCGTGCATTTCTTTTTAAGTTTTCAAGTGCGGTGATAATTTACTTAGGAGTTTTACTGTTTTTTTCTTGTAGCATATAAAAAAAGTGACCTTTAAAATTTTGGTCATTTAAAGCACTCACTATAAGAAGAGTTATGGCAAGAATTTTTGAGCTTCTTTTTCGTTCAAGGTTATCAGATGGTATATTATGCTGTTCACGTTTTTTCTGCAATCAATATCTGTCGTAAAACGGCCTATTATGGCGATAAGTTTTGATGGAGGCTCACGATAGCGGTTGAACCGAAAAATCTCAGAAGACGTATTTTCACTTTGATTTGAATTATAAAATGTTTAACTTACCGTCGTTAATGTTGTGTGTTTTATGCGCAATTTTTGCAGCTTCTACATTCGCTGCCAGATTTTCCGAGTACTGAATTCTGTGTTTATAAATAGGATACATAAAACGCTACAAATTTGATAAAAAAAAAATTATACCTCTAATTGCTGTGAAATGGTGGTATCTAGATCAGTATTTGACCCTGATCTTGACGGGACTCTATGGTCCAACGTCATTCAATTCTTCAAAATATATTTGATATTTTCTCTATTTTCGAAAACTTCTTCAAATTCTCTATATTTTCACGAAAAATATAAGTGTCTTTGGCGTCAAGTTTAAACTTTTTTATCGTCAAAAAATCCGTAAGGGTGTTTAAATCTGGGATTTTGTTAGATGGTTGATTTGGTGTTGATTTTTGTTCAGATATATCTCCACCTGGTTTTGACTGGAGAGAGAGGTAGGGCTGAGCGGGGCGACTGCGGGACGATTTGAAACACGCGGCGACACTAGAGAGAACTTTTTAGCTTTCAAGCGGCAGACCTATAGACGCATGTAACACCCTTAACTACTACGACCCAGCCTCAGCACACCCACAATGGCGTAATCTTGACACCAAATTGAAAGTTTTTTCATGGAAATTTTAGCGAAATAATAAATCTTTTGGTTGAGAAAAAAATTATTTTATTATACATGTTTTTAGGCTGCAAAAATTAGGTTGTAACTCTCGAATGCAAAATTAACTATAATTGAGCGTAAATAAATTGTCAACATTGTCAAAAGTCATATTTTGCGTGAAGTTAAACTTTTCCATTATGATTTTTTTTGCAGAAATAAAATATTATCTCTCTTAATTCCCTTATTTATACTTACCTAAATTTTATTCTAAATTTTATTCTCAGAACAACTAAGTAATAGATCGGTAATACCGATTCGGTATATTTGATAAAATTATAATTTTTTTACAGTTTTTGATTTTATTTAATTCACTTTATAAATTTGGTAACGTTTTCGATTTATTTAATCATTTTCAACCATAAATTGAACTAATTGAGACAATTTTCGAAAAGGAATCGACAGAAAAATATTTTTGGATTTGTTGATAAACAGTCATGTACATTTTATGCCCGAAAGAGAATATTTTAGACAAAAGATCACTCAAAAACAATTTGGGCGATAGGCAATGAATTTCCTGAAAAATTAACTTGCCAAAAACTTATTTTTCACACTTCAAAATAACTTGAAAAAACGTTCTGAGATGTTCTGTAAAAATTTCTGATTTTACTTTGAATTTTAACCAGTGGACTCAAAAAAAAACTGATTTGATAGCACTTTGGAGTACATAAAATTCCGAAATTTTCAAATAAAAAAGTCAGCGAACAAAAATTAGGTGTAAAGTTTACACTGTAAACATTAGTTTTTTTTAACTCAGAGTGAGGTTAAAATTAAATTTTTTATCATCATGACATTTTTTGCGACAAAGTTATTTTTATGACTAATAGAGCATATTTTTTTTGTTTAAAAAAAACGTTTTTAAGCAAAAAATAACAAATTTTAAAAAAATTATTTTTTTCATAAAAATTGTGTCTATTTCAGTGAAATAATTTCACAGTATTACTGCCGCAGTAAATCAAAAACTATCAGTCTTTCCTTTGCATTTAAATAATAAAATACCGAAAATCTCCAAAAAATTGCTTTATTTTGATCACATGACGACCAATTTTTTTTCATAAATTTTATTTTTGATTTCGGTCACTTAAATAGCTTGTATAAAGTTTTATTAAAATCCATCGATTATTTCCGTAGGGCGATTTTAATGGTAGACAGTCGATCTATAACTGTAATTCATTTAAGCTCTGCATAACATTTTATTCAGTCCAACGCTCAAAAGTTGCAAATTTATCTAGACTATGACTAGTAGACATTTAACGGATCTATTTACAAGTCTAGGAGTCAAGTCCAATATTTTGAATCACCGGAAGCACCGGAAATTATGCTTGTGTAATAGTATATTAACATTTTTGCTGGTTAATTATATTTTCAAATGTCACTTCGGATGTACAGAGATTTTAAACCATAAACCCTTATAATTAGATAGGGAAATGTAAAAATTAGCGAATCAGTTTATTACTGTTTTTAAGTATAAAAGGAAACAGATCAGATGGATAAAGATTTTTATCACGGAAGTAGATGTTTTTATATTATACTCGGAGAATATTTCAAAAGTTTTTCTGATCACTTTCGGAAATATAAAAACTTTTCAAAATTGTAAATTTTATTTCTCAAACATCGGTTGAAAATAATTTTATTGGGGTCCCAACAGCAGCTAATCAAATCATTTTTATGCTATGTAAATGCTTAATTTTCATTTTTAACAAACATATCTGAAACAAACGCTGGACGGACAAATCTGCCACGATTTTTTTTCTTTAAAATATTGCTCAATAATCTAGTTGTGAAGCAGTTACGAACTGTATTCGAAATTCGAGTAATATTTATTTGCAAAGCTTTAGGATGGCAAAAAAAACAGGTGAATTTGTTTTTTCCTTGACAATAGTCTAATGACTTTAATTATATTTTAATTTAATTAAATTTAAACAAATTTGTATGCATCTTGAAAGACCGACTAAATATTAAAGTAGAATAATTGTGGCAGATGTGTCCATCAAGCATTCATATACATGTATTAGATATTCTAAAATTCGAAATCAGTGCTTATAATAAAGATTATGAAAATTTGGGAAAATGAAATTCTGCTAGGAATCCCTTTTTTCGACGTCAAATATTTTTTGAAATGATTTTTGTCAGCGGTATGAATTTGGTCTGTAATATCCCCGATGCGCACGCTACCCATAGTTTTTCGAAAACACGGAAAAATGTCTTATACAATCAAAGAAATGTCTATGTTTTTCTTTCATTATAAAATTTATATTTTTGACATTTTTCCCAAATACAGGATTTATATTTATCCATTATTTCCATAAGTATAAAACACTTTTTTAACTCTATTATTCTACTCGATTTTGAATCACAGATGTCATTATTGACCAACGGAATGAATTTGAATAACTTCGTAACAATTGGTTTTCAATAAATGGAAAAAAGTTACAACAAAACAAACATTGAGAGAACAAAGGCGATTTTGTGTACTTTTTGTGTACTCTGGGGCGCAAATAAAGTCCGTCAGTTTGCTGACCGAGTTTCCGGAATGTTGAGAAACAATAGGATGATAGAAAAGCATGAAGAAGATGAACGTCTGATCATATCGGTTTAAATTATATGCATTTTTACAAGTAACAGAATACGAAAATCGGTAATGGCTTTAGGTTGTCCCAGGTCAAAAAAAATGACTTGAAGCTATCAATTATTTTTGAACAGAATAAAAGGGAGTCAAATTGCTTATTATTCGCCGAGAAAACTTTTTCATAACTTTCAAAGCCATTGTGGCCTGAGCTGTTCGAGATTGTGTCCGATTTTGGAAATAGGGTACTGATGAAAATGTGGAAGTATTAATAATACTGTATTATATTATGTTTGGAGCGTAGAGTTTCAAAAAAAGTAAGAAATTTTATTTTAGAATGGCTCTTTTCTGATTTGCCAAAATGAACCGATCAGGATCGCGAATTTGAAGTACTCAAAATTTTTGCCATAATTTCTTCATAAATATTCATAGAATGTTATCTCAACAATAAACATCTAAAATTCAGGGAGCAAACAAATATGTTAACTCGCAGCAAGTTACTCGCTGGCGATTTAACCGATATTTGTCTCAAAATTGCAAGAAAAAAGTCTGTTTCTCGACCCTGAAACATAAAAATTTGTAAAATGTACATGAGATAAAATAATCCTAAAAACCTTAATAATTGAGTAAATTGTGGTTTGAATATCGGAAATAGATAGATAATACCGCTTTTTAGACCATTTAATTTGTAAAAATGTGAAATTTTTTAAAATCTTTTATTTGAAAAACTGCATTATTTTGATTTTCGGCCACCTTGTAATCAAAATACAAAACAACTTCACAATTTTCTTAGATGAAAAATTACTGAATTTTAAGGGCGATTCCGGGAAATTCTGAGGAAAAAAATTTTGACCTCGAACAGCCTAGGCGGTCTAAAAAATACACTTGCTATTATTTCAAAATATTTCAGCTACTCATCGTCTAACTTAGTACCGTCTAACTTGTACCGTCTAACATCTTATCCCACGCATGTTAATCCAGGCAAATCTTTAATAAAGTGATATTCGTGTACAATTGTAGGTTTCTTTATTTCCAAGTTTAAGTCAAAATCCTTTCTGTTAGTGTACTCCGAGAGAGCTTATATTTTTAGGAAATATACTATATAAAATAATATATATATAAATTATATATAGTATAAATTTTGTGAGCAAGCTTATCAGGAAAATATAAGATTTTTATCATTTTTTTGAACAAATTTTTCCGATCATTTTTTTAAATTGAACTCGTTATCTTTAAGTATTATGTTCGATTACATAGTAAATATTCCGATTTTACTCCCCTGCCAACGATAAAATGGCAGTTTCACTAAGATAACAAAAAAAATGATGCCAAAAATTTGGGCTATCTTATCCATGAATTTGGTATTGTCAAATTAACATTAGCGTAGTTCTCCCAATATAAAAATGTGAGACAATTTAGAGCTGCGCGTAGATTCAATACGGAAATCGCCGCTAATCCAGGTTCTCAACCCTGTTTAAAGAGATATCCGAAAAGTAACCCCCTTCAAACTAATCTTGTCGAAATGACACCGATTCACTCAGCGAGGTGATCTAACTATAAGCAAAATGAGGGTGGTAACCGTCAGGCAAATCTTCGGTTCCATTTGGAATCAAATTTTCATTTTTACCGTGAATTTGAGATTAATCATCTTCACATTACAGAAAAATCGCCTACTTTCCTAAGAATTAACACTGTACGGTTACAATATACGCACAAATATTTTTTTTTATTTCGCTATCACTTTTTTTTTAAATTTCATATTTGTGAAAACTTTTTACCGCAAATTTCCGACAATTCATCTTAAAATGAACGCATCACGAACATAAATACACATCAATAATTGCTTTTATTTTGTTGTCGGACAAAAAAAAATAATAAAAAAGATATGTTTAAAAACAAATTTTAGATAATTGATCTAAAAATAAACGCTTCACGGACAAGCACACCAACTGATAATTGATTTTATTTTGTTCTTGGACAACAAAATTGATCAAAACTGTATTTTTTGTCGCGAATTTCAGATAATTATTCTTAATTGAACGCTACACGGACAAATCCGCAGGAATAATTGTTTGCATTCAGTTCTCTGACAAAAAAGATAATAATATGTTTAAAAAATTTATCTGCAAATTTCAGATAATAAATCTTAATTGAACGCTTCACGGACGAAAAAATTGTTTATATTTTCTTCTCGGACAAAAAAGACAAGAAATTTCAAAAACAGATTTTATAAATGAAAATTTTAAATAATTATTTTAAGATTAACGCTTCATGGTCAAAAATACACACGAGTAATTGTTTTAATTTTGCTTTCGGAAAAAAAGACAACATAATATCCCCAATTCACACTTTTGTAAATATCCCGGAAATAGTGAGGTAAGCTTTAAAATTTTGTTTACCAATGGATCACAGACAAAAAACAAAAATTTAACAGTCTTTCTGTCCAGCAATCTTTCTCTGAAACTAAAGTTATTTATTTTAAGCATGCTCAAGTACATACAGTATAGATTATTCAGTATATTCAGACTATAGTAAATTATATAGACAATAGTATAGTAGAGTATAAAGTCTGAAGTTCAGAGTCTGAACTGTATAGTGCAAAATACTTGATTCATATTAAAAAAATATTTTTAATTTGTAAATTTTGTCCACGAAATTGCATTGGCAAATTCAACCCTCAAAACTTACTGAACTTGCTGCTGAAAGAAGTCGTTACTTTCGTAATTAATTTGAAAATTACTGAGAAAAACGAAGTTATAAATACGGTATTTATCTCAATTAGGTCAACGAATATATTCTGTTGTTTTAAGACGTCCCGGACATGAGTCGTAAATTTTATACAAGTAAAACCGTCAATTAATGTCATCAAAAAATTAAAAGAAATCTGTAAAACAAAATCGTTAAATCAAGTTCATTGTAAATTTCTAAGAAAATTTAGAAAATAAAAAGTGTAACGGAAGCAAGCTGTCCTGAGATTTCGAAAGATGTAATTGAAATATGTTGCTTTAAAATGTTGTTGTTATATAAATATATTTGTTCGATGTTTGATCGAAAATAATTTAAATTACAAGGTCAGTAAATGCCAAATTTAAAAAGTCTCAAATTTGCAATTTTATAAGTTAACCCTAGTGCAAAATAACTGAAAAATCTATTTTGCACATCTATCTTCATTCATCAATTTTGATATTAAAAAAATATTTCGGTTATCCTGGACGGCCAGTATGAAGCTAGTTTTAGAAGAAATTCGAAATTCTATCTCCTTTTTTACCTGATATATACGGTCCAATTGCACATTTTTATGAAGTTCCGAAAAAATATTTCGGAAATTTTGTTTGAATTTGTTTTTCTTAATTTTGATCTTGTATTTTCTAGAAAACCGTCGGTTTCGGCGTTTTCGATCTGAATTTCCACTTAACGGAAATAACGGGAACGAAGTATAACTTTAGAATCTGAAAGTTAAATATGTTTCAGTTATTTTGATAGAAATAAAATTAAAATTATGAAGCTCTAATTCTAAAAATTTTCTTCAAGTAAACCGGAAGTGAAAACCGATCAAATTGAAAGTAACATCATATTAAAGCTTAGGTGATTCCGAGAAAACATCTTTTCGATATATTCAGCCTGAGTTTTCTCGTTGACCACACTTTTTTTATTCCGCAAAATTACTCGATGGTGATCGGTCAATATCCGAAATAACGGTATCTGCTTGGTTCATTTTTGCGAAATGAAAAACGCGGTCAACGAGAAAACTCAGGCTGTGTATATTGGGATTTTCTAGTGGAAAATAAGGTTTTAAGACTGTCCTACAAAATTATTCCGAAACATTCTCAAAAATGACAATTTGAAGTTTTTTATCATTTCAAACCCTCTAGAATCTAGTATAGATAATAGTTGATCCTAACTCACTTTATAACCTTTGAGCAAACAAGACTTTTGTTTGGTTTACCGGTTAGTTGAACGTAGCTTATAATGTCAAATATTTTTCATTGGCTTCCTGTGGTAACCATGTGGTGATTAGCTTTCAAGTTAGATTTTAAAATCTGTTTACTATGATTATATTAAAAGTTACGATGGTTCATAACGATAAATATTGTGTCCAGTGTTAAATGTACTTTTCAGTTTAAAAAAATTTATTTAACCCTTGGAAGCTCCAAATTGATTTATTCGGCAGAGGCTCCTGCACCACTTAAGTGGGGCGACTTTGAGCCCTCATTACGGATAAACTACATTTCATAAAAAGCCGTGAATTATCTTAATTTCGTA
>SCLH01001149.1:72489-93345 GCA_004367855.1 Oikopleura vanhoeffeni | reverse complement strand
TTTAAATTTATATCCCGCCTGTGTATATTTCTTCCGGGTTAATAAACAATATTTAAAACACATGGACCCAACGACAACAAAATAAACAATTTTATACAGTCCCGTTGCTTGACTAGTACACTTCACTGGTTAAGATATACATACTTCACTGTTAGATATAAATAAATGTTATACCCAATGTGTTTTAGCTTTTGGGGTGTTCTCCGAGGAGATTCACGCTTAACCAATCAGAGCGCGACTTGGTTAGTTAATTTAAGGGGCGTTTCAATCTCTCCGGGGAACACCCCAAAAGCTAAAACACATTCGGTATATTTAATATATATTAATAAATTAATTAATTTTCTGTAAAAATTCTGAAAAAAAAATATAGTCAGCTTAAAAAAGCGCCTCCTCAAGGAGATTGAAAAAATTGACGAAATAATAATTTTGAACTAAAAACAGCTGTGAAAATCGTATAAAATTTTGAAATTTTCATTTTTAAACGTGATTTTGACAGCTGTCCTCAACTTTTTTAAAATTTACTTGCAATTATTTGTAAAAATCTCGATTAGGCGCTTCCTTAGATAATAAAAACGGCCTTATGAGAAAAATATCCCAAAAAAAAAATACAAAAAAAAATAATTTCCAAAAAAATTTCTTAAAAAAAGCGCCTAATTAAGAGGATTCGAAAAATCTACAATAAATTTTCAAATTTTGATTTTGAGACTGGCTTTTGACAGGTGTCCGCATCTTTTGAAATTTTTTTTGGCTTTTTTCTTGAAGCTCTTGATCATGCGCTTCTTTTAAGGGAAGTGTCGACAAACGGCATGAACTTTGAATTCGCATTTCTCACCCTATGCTAGAATCTAGCAGCTAGATGGTCCTGACAGAATCTTTTTAGATGAAAGTTTCATTTTAAATGATTTCGTTAATTTATTATTTTTGACTCATTTCACAGGAGTAGTTTAAAATCTCACAGGAGACACCCTTTGCATTCTTCGGGAGTTGTACAATCTTCTTTTGCATACTCATTATGCGGCGATATTCCAGCAATACTTTCAGTGAGCTTTCAAAAATTATTTGATTACAAAAAAATTAACAACGTTTCGTAAAAAAATGTTAAATTATTTATCATTGAAGTGGGGAGTCGTGAAAAAGTACAAGTTTGCTGTTTTGAGGCGTAATATTAGGATAAAAAGTAATAAATAACTTTTTATGATCTATTCGCAAAAAACTCATGTCAAAAGTTGAAAAACAGTTTTTTTTTAATAATTTAAAAACTTAAATTGGTAAAGTTTTCGTGTTTATTCATTTTCAACCATTATAATAATAAGAAAATTTNGCACAGAAATAATTCACGGAAAACTTTTAACTTGGAACCTAGAATCGTGTGATAAGAAAACAAGAGTGAGACAAATTTTTGAAAAAAGGCATTTTTTATGAAAAAAATAAACATGCCGATATCAAAAGAGTTGGAAGAATTTTAGTTTTTCCTGTTTGTTTAATTTCGGCCGATTTATTCTGATAAAGAAAGCTTCAGCATTTAATCGGTGTGGTTTTGAACGAAAACCTTTCTGAAGTATTCTGTAAGGTTATTTAAAATACTCTAGTTTTGTCGTTTTGTCGTCGTTTGTCAAGTTTTTTCTCATTTTTTTTTCGGAGCTGTTTTACAGTGACATTTTTGTCGGTGGGTTTTTAAAAATATTTGACTTTACTTGTACACTTTACAGCACTTTATGTGGTCAGAAATGGCTTCACCTTTGAAGTGTTCACCAATTCTTACTTTGACCTTACGTTTACTCAGAATCAAAGTCACACTGGAATTGATAAATGCAGTTTGCAGTGTCCATAGTTTCAATTTTTGGTTTGTAGGTGTAAGCATAAATGTTTTTGATTTTAACACTGCGATAGCATGTATTAACGGCAAAATCTGGGGCAAAGTTATGCATTTTTTTGACCAGTTTTTTGGCATAAACATCAACCACGTGACTATTATAGTCAAGACAAAAGAAATTAATATTTTCAGAACGTGGGGGTTTTTTGTCATTTTTGACAAAAATTTGTATTTTTGATTCCACCAATCTTACCGGGTAGCCGTTTCTGGCAAAAATAGTTCGTAATTTTTTATAAGTTCGAGTTTAAAGCGCGCTCTTGTAGCCTTGAATATTTTCCCATTCAAATTAAATTCATATTCTATAAATCCGCCATTCCAAACCTTTTGCAATGATATGGGAATTTCCAGCGACATACTCACAACTTTCGTTGCTGGAAGTTCTGTTGCTGCATATTCTGAAGAATTAAATTTTCACAAAATCAGTCGTTTTCAAAGCTATTTTTAGCCAAATTAAAACCGATAACAGTGTTAAAATCGAATTAAAATGTCATTTTAAATTTTTCTTGTAGTTTTCAAAGCTCAAAGCTACTAAGTAGCTGCTACTTCATTTTCGGTAGAATAAATGAAGCCTCTTTTTTCCCAGAGCTCAATAATGCAGGTTAAAAAAATCACATTAGAAAATTGACGTTAAAAATTCTTCAAGTGCGAGAATTGCGAACGTAATTCATACATGACTCATGTGAAACAAGGGAAAATATAAAAACGGCTTAAAAACTTTTCAAGGACGGACTCAAAAATGAATCCAAAATATTTTCCTCAGCTTTTCAAAGTCATCTATATCATATCCCTTTATCAGTTTTTGGTTAGAATGCGTAGCCACAACGTTAAAATCACACGTTAAAAGGAGTAGTGGCTACGCATTCTAACCAAAAAGTGATAGAGGGATATATTGATTACCCGCCCTCAGAGTACAAATCCGAAATATTTGAATGATACAAACAACGCAAGATATTAGCACCCAATCAAAACCGCACCCAATCAAAATTGCGGAATAGGCCGATTTCATTGGTCAGATTNAAGAAGGATCAACCAATCAAATGCTCAGATTTCGCATTTTTCAAATATTTAGGATTTGTACTCTGAGGGCGGGTGATCCATATATCCTGTTTCAATTCTTTCTGTTAAAAGTCGAAGCACTACACTCGTGTGTATAATTCAGCCTATCACAGCCTAGAGCCTCCTTATCACCATCACCAAATATATATGGATTCAACACTGAATTATACACACGAGTGTAGTGCTTCGACTTCGAACAGAAACGATTGAAACAGGATATTGTGACAAATTTTCAGCAAAACACTGATTCGAAGCTTTCGCTTTATTCGCTTAAACTGGTAACTTAAATCAATATTATTGTAATGCCTAATTAGTGGCCTTACACTGTTTATGGCCCCGTAGGGATATGTTGCTCAGTCAATATGCTAATATATTACTCTCAATATGGGTTGTACCTGTATAAGTAGAGGGAGGTGGGAGTCGGGCGGGTATCGTACGGTTGGTTGCTGGCNGTTGCTGGCTCGGGTGGTCTCTCTAGAGGAACTACCTCTAATGAGCACCTAGCCACCCTTTATATATGGTGGTGGCAGGCCAGCCGAGAGTCAGCACCTGGAGCTGATCCTGAGCTAACACATGCTCAGGAGAGCTGCCAGAGAGCCTCAGTGTCAAGCCGGTTCCGAAGAACCTTTATGCCCTTTACATTATTACCAGAAACAATGCTATTTTTTTTCTCCTTTAAATTTTGCCAAATTTTTTTTGTTATTGGATGATATTGATATTTCAAAATTACTCAATTTGTCTGCTGCTCGTTTTTTTGAAAAATTTCTCAAATTCCACAAAAGTTTGTTTCTAGGGCAAATCGATACCAGTAAACACAAAAATTAAGTTTTCTAAAAATTAGAGAATAAACACAGGTGCCGATAGAGAGGAAAATTTCGAAATTTGAGAATTTTTTTTAGAAATACACAATTTTCACGAATAGTTTGTTTCTTGGCATTAATTATGCCGCATAATCGATATCAGGGAACACGAACATGACCTTCAAAAATAAGTTTTAGTCAATATACTCACGGAAAGGATTTGATAAGAAGGTCATATCTTGTGCTAACGCCAATAGTTCTAAAACATTGCAAGCTTTATTTGTCTCTCCCACGAGAACATCCAGACGCCAATCACGTTTATCAACCAACGAACTTGAAGACCACATTTGAACCTTATTTGGTGCATGAGAACTTTCTGTATTCAATGTAACAGTTCCATCTATATTTTCAACTAAATCTTGTTTTATTGTCGGGATTTCATACTCATTCCATAAAGAGGCTGTGAATATCGATTCTATCATATGGTGAAAATATTTTTTGTTATGTTGTAGCAAAAAATAGAGAGTCCCAAAACAATCTGAGGGTCAACTCGGATCGGTTCGAGAAAAGCGCCTTAAGTATTCATCAAAGAAAATATTACAAACAATAGGTCGAATAATGTGAACAAATAACGCCCTTCGTGGTCATAATTGAAGTGTAATTTGTAATATCGTGATTAAAAATCAACAACGACATCTCTTATGGCAATATTTTTAGTTCATCTTGGATTGTTTTGAAGTTATTTATTAAAAACAATCAAGACAATTTGATGGGCCTTCTTGCACAATTATAAAATACACCGATATTGCTACTTTAGCACTACCTGGTGAGCAAAGTTGAGGTCATGGTCGTCTTATACCACGCTGATTCTCATTTTCTTGGCCCAAATAGTTGAGATGCAATTTTCAGCAAATATAAACCAAAATATATAACCCAAAATAAGCATAAAAAATGCCAACCTACAGTAGGTTACCTACTAATATATATTTTATTCGGAACTTTTGAAAAATTACACAAAAATATAAAATTCTAGTATTGTCTCTGTTAGTGTTAGACTTGAAACTTGTTAAAAACTTACATGTTTGATAATGATAATAAATCGAAACGTTAGATAACTATACTTTTTAATAATTCAGCAAATATACATGTATAATACAATTTGCACAAAATGAACTGTATTTGGGCAGATAACCCCCTTAATACAGTCCTCGATCACTAACTGGTACACCTACGGACCCAAAAAAAGTGTACCAGTTTAGGTTTTGTGTAACAGTCAGGGCGAATCCTTTGTATACTTTTGCTTAGAAAGCTACATTGTAGATTAAAATTGTTTTATTCTGTAGTTAAATTCGAATTTACATGAAAAAAGTTTTGTGGTTAGGACAAATCAACTACAGCCATAAGTTTAATATAATTTTTTTGTGACAAAACTAGCAAGGTACTTTTTTAATGGGTACTTCCTTCCAGATCAAACGGTAAAAAGTATTTAGAAACGTTTTTTGTGTAAGTATAGTGCTAACTTTGCACGAGGAACCTTTTGGTGATATTTGGTTTGACATTCGAGTAGAAAGTAGTTTTTCTACCTCTATAAAATGTAAATTATCAGTTCTTTGCTGATAACCGGTCAACTGGTCGTGGTCAGAAATTGAAAAATATTATGGCGGTTAAAAGTTTCTTGGCTATCGGTAGCATGTCCATCATTCGATTTTGGGCCAAAATCGACTAATTAGAGTTGTATTTTCAGATATAAGAATTTATATAGAATTTTATTGCGCTTTTAGTGATGCAAATTTCCTCCCAAAAATTAAATTTTATTGCCTATCGTATACAAAAAAACGTTTCTCGATTTCTCTAACCGTTTGATCTCCAACAAAAGTAACTTGATTTAAGTTTTGTTTTGTTTTTAACTCGTAGACTCCATTTCCGGCAAGTAGTGACCATTCACCATTTAATCGCATTTTACGACGCTTAAACATTAATGACAAGATCAGTTATAAAAGTATCGATTAACTTTAAGACAAAATGATGTTCGCAAAAATTTTTAAAATCACCAAATACTACCTTTGATCGTGATCAAAAAAAATCTAGAGTTTTTTTCCATTACACCATAGCTAGCACTTCCACCATTAATATCAACTTAAAGAAATAATGGATGGATTCTTCTGAAACTTTTTAATGTTATGGGGTTTATGTTATATGTTACATATAATATGTAAAAGTGGAAAAAAAAATTATGGATATATAATTTCGTCGTCAAAATATTTGGTCGTCGAAATATAGCGATTTTTCGTGTTTTCAGTATTAAATAATAATAAAACAAATGCCAAATCGGTAGTTTTTGAGTAGCCGCCACTAATCAATTAAATTAACACACTTTTTGTAAAAAAAATAAAAATTATGAAAATTATGATTTTTTGGGTCCCAAACCTCGATTTTTCGAGAAAAAAAAAGTGAAAGAAAGAAAAAAGGGATGCCCATTTGATCCAACAAAAATTATTTTGTGAGCAAATGAACCGCCTTGTTAAACTTAGTGATGACCAAGTTTTTTGGTACATATATCTCAGATAGATGGTGTCATATTACATTTTGAGAATTTTTTGAGAATTTTTGAAATTTTTTCAGAGCATTTTTCTACAACTGGAAAAAAACATTTTGCTAAAATTTTTTTGCAGACGTTTCAGACAACTGTAAAAAAAAAAAATTCGTAAAAAAAATTTTCGTGAAAAATTCAAAAAAATTTTTGTTTAAATTCTCTGAAACGTCTGCCAAAATATTTTCATACTATGGAATTTCAAAATAATGCACGGAAACATGATTTCCGAGGCTTTGAAAATCGTAAAAACCGTTTGTTGTACGGTACCGGTCCAAAGTTTTGATTTTCGTCTTTTTCACTCTAATTTCATTCAGCCGGGAGATATCAGAATTCTTAAATGTTTTGTACGTCCACTAATAATGAGCTCCAAATCGGCCGAAGGCCGATAAAATGGGATTTTATATTTTTGTTTAATTTTCTTAAAAAATGAGCCTCAAATCGGCCGGAGGCCGATAAAGGAAGATATTATATCTATAATTTAATTTTGTTGGGAAATGAGCCCCAAATCGGCCGAAGGCCGATAAAGGAGGATATTATATCTTTAATTATATTTTGTTGGAAAATGAGCCCGAAATTGCCCGAAGGCCGATAAAATGAGATTTTATGTTTTATATTTAAATTTTTTAATAAATGAGACCAAAATCGGCCGAAGACCGATACAAGGGGATTTTGTGTTTTATATTTTAATTTGTTAAAAAATGAGCCCAAAATTGGCCGAAGGCCTACTATTAAAAGGGTATTAAAAGGGATTTTATGTTGTGAATTTTAATTTTTTAATAAATGAGCCGAAAATCGGCCGAAGGCCGATAAAAAGGGATTTTATGTTATATATTTTATTTTGAAATAAAATTTATAGAAAATTTGATAATTTTTTCCACATTTTGAATCCATTGTTTAAAATTTGAGAATTTTTTAAATAGCTCAATTTTTTTCAAAATTTGATAAAAATTTTAAAATTAAAGTTTTATAAAGACCATATTTGAATTTTTTTTTTTATTTTGAAAATTTTCTTCGAATATCAACTTTCATGACAATTTATTTGAAATTCGACAATTTTCCTAAAAAATTCTCTAAAAATTGTCGCATTTGAAATTAATTGTTAAATTTAAGAGATAATTGTCAACTTTTTGAGAAAATTGTCAAATTTCAAACAAAAAAATCTCTAAAAAAATTTAAAATGATAAAAAAAAAATATTTTTTGCGAAAATATTTGAATTCAAAAAAAGTTTTCGAATTTAAATAGAAATTTTGAAATATGGTTTTAAAAAAACTTTAATTCTTAATTTCGCGTTAAATTTTGGAAAAAATTAAGCAATTTAAAGAATTCTCAAATTTTAAACAACGGTTTCAAATTTTGGAAAATAATTATCAAATTTTTTATAATTTTGCTCTTCAAAATTTAATAAAAAACATAAAATCCTTTTTTATCGGCTGTCGGCCGATTTGGGGCTCATTTTTCAACAAAATTAAATCAAAAACATACAATCCATTTTTATCGGCCTTCGGCCGATTTTGGGCTCATTTTCCAACAAAATTTAATTATAGATATAATATCCTCCTTTATCGGCCTTCGGCCGATTTTGGGCTCATTTTTAAACAAATTTAAATTTGAAACATAAAATCCCGTTTTATTGGCCTTCGGCCGATTTTGGGTTCATTTTTCCACAAAATTTAATTAAAAACATAAAATCCCCTTTTATTGGCCTTTGGCCGATTTTGGGCTCATTTTTCAACAAAATTTAATTATAGATATAATATCCTCCTTTATCGGCCTTCGGCCGATTTNTTTGTTGAAAAATGAGCCCCAAATCGGCCGAAGGCCGATAAAAGAGGATTTTATGTTTTTGATTTAATTTTGTTGAAAAATGAGCCTCATATTGGCCGAAAGCCGATAAAAAGGGATTTTATGTTTTTGATTTAATTTTGTTGAAAAATGAACCTCAAATCGGCCGAAGGCCGATAAAGAAGGATATTATATCTACAATTGAATTTTGTTGGGAAATCAGCCCCAAATCGGCCGAAGGCCAATATAGGAGGATATTTAATCCATAAGTAAATTTTGTTGGAAAATAAGCCCAAAATCGGCCGAAGGCCGATAAAAGGGGATTTTATGTTTTTTATTCAATTTTCAAAAAAATTTACAAAAAATTTGTAAATTTTTTCAAAATTTTGAACCGTTGTTTAAAATTAAAGATTTTTTAAAATTTCTCAATTTTTTTTCAAATTTAACATAAATTTAAAAATTAAATTTTTTAATAACTTTATTTGAAATTTTTCTTTAATTCGAAAACTTTCTTCGAATTTAAATGTTTTTGCATAAAATAAATTTTCTTTATCATTTTAAGTTTTTTCTTAAATTTCTATGTTTGAAGTTCGACAATTTTTCTAAAAAGTTTTCTAAAGTTTGCTAAAAATTGTCAAATATGAAATTGATTGTTAAATTTTTAAATATTGTCTTGAAATATAATTTTAATTCTTGTTAAGGGGGTACTGGTCGCTAAGGTTAAGGGGGTACTTTGAAAAAATAAAGCAATTCAAAAATTTTTTGAATTTCAAACAACGGTTTCAAATTTTGGAAAAAATTATCAAATTCGGCCGATTTTGGGCTAATTTTCCTACAAAATTAAATTTATAACACAAAATCCCTTTTTATCGGCCTTCGGCCAATTGGGGGCTCATTTTTCCACAAAATTAAATAAAGAACATAAAATCTCCTTTTATCGGCCTTCGGCCGATTTGGGGCTCAATTTTAAACAAATTTAAATTTAAAACATAAAACCCCCTTTTATCGGCCTTCGGCCGATTTTGGGCTTATTTTTTAACAAATTTGAATATAAAACACAAAATCTATTTTTATTGGCCTTCGGCCGGTTTCGGGCTCATTTTCCACAAAATTAAATAGAAACATCAAATTCTTTTTTATCGGCCTTTGACCGATTTGGTGCTCAATTTTAAACAAATTTAAATTTCAAACATAAAATCCCGTTTTATCGATCTACGGCCGATTTTGGGCTCATTTTTTAACAAATTTGAATAAAAAACATAAAATTCCTTTCTATCGGCCTCGGATCCATTTTCAGAAAAATTAGAATGTAAAACACAAAATCCCCTTTTATCGGCCTTCGGCCGATTTTGGCCTCATTTTATAATAAATTTCAAGTGTCCAAAACTACTCTTGATCCGAAAGTTTCAAATTCATAGCACCTTTTTATCGAGCGCTCATTTTTTGCTCGGGCGGCCTAAATATCATGCAAGATTTGTATTTATCTTCATGAAAAACTAAAAAAAAATCTTATTTTTATTCGTTTCAGATTCTCAAATTTTTTCTAAGTATTTTTGAGAGTTTGGTCGGGAAAAATTTTGAAAAAAAATTCTTGGTGGGCGGTTCAAGTTATTATAAAATTTGAAAAAAAATTTCTAAAATAAATTTTTGAGAAAAAAAATTTCGAAAAAAATTAGAAAATTTATTTTCGG
Source organism: Oikopleura vanhoeffeni (assembly GCA_004367855.1). Classification (NCBI taxonomy): domain Eukaryota; kingdom Metazoa; phylum Chordata; class Appendicularia; order Copelata; family Oikopleuridae; genus Oikopleura; species Oikopleura vanhoeffeni. The sequence continues at coordinate 83,549 of SCLH01001149.1, read as the reverse complement.
ATTTTTAAATTGCTTGAAACGCCCACAAATTATTCTTATTTTCCGAAATTTTTTCCAATCAAAGTTTCAAAAATACTTAAAAATGTTCAACAAAAAATTTCTCAAATTTTTTGATTTCATACAGCCAGACTCAGCCAGAGTTGCTAATTGCAATCATCAACTGAAAAACTTGAAGATCTTTTCATGAAAAAAAATTTGAGTTATGAGAGGTGGGTTATGAGAGGTGGGTTATGAGATTGTTTTACAGCCAAAAAACCTGTTTTTTAGCCTAAAAAATTGACTTTGACAGAAAAACGCAAATTTTCGAAAATATCATGCTCACCACAAAAAGCGCCATAAAATTTCACATTAAACCCTATATTTGAAAAATCAACCCTAACTGGTCGATTTTGGCCGGAAATCGAATGATGGAAGTGCTAACCATAGCCCAAAAATGATCACGTGACCGTATATTCAAGAAATAAGGTTTGCCAAAAGAGTACTGTTTTTTTTCAAAAATCGCTTAAAACACTTTTTGAAAAAAGTGAAGAGGTTCTTTAAAAGTTTTTAAGCCGTGTTTATTAAACTAAAGTTCAAAAACGATAACGTGACCTTCAAATTAAGAAATAAGGTTTTGGTTCAAGTACCCAAATAGTACTCAAATTACGCCGAAAAATTTTGAGGACTAAGAAACACATAATCTAAGAACTTTGAACATAACGAAATTTACCAAAAACGTCACGTGATTTTATTTTTCAAGAAATAAGGACTTTTTTATGACATATTCCAAACCTTATTTTTCAATTATTTCGTCACGTGATTTTATTAGGACTTGTAATGAAAAAAAAGTCTTAAAAACGTTTGAAGTTCATCCCCGAAGTTTTTTTTATGTGATTTGAGTACTTTTCAAAATACCGTATATTGTGTACCGTATATCAAATTACCGTAAATTTCGAAGTTCATCGTAGAGACTCGTAAGAACCCTTAAAAGAATTTGAAGGCTCAACTTCCGGATGAAAATATTAGCAACTATTGGTCAAATATGTACTGAACGATCGCCAGAGAGCAACAATCCCCTGTGAAATCTCAAAAATTCGACCATTTTTGCTCTCTAGTGACTGTTCAGTACATAATTGACTCATAGTTGCTAATATTTTCATTTAAAAGTTGATCTCTCCGATTCTTTTGAGGGTACTAACAAGCCTCTACGATGAACTTGAAATTGGCCTTGAACTTTGACTGAAAATGAATTATTTCACACCAATTAAAGAGTCATTTTACAAGAGAATTTCGTGAAAAACATATAATTATTTTTGAATAAAGTTAAAGAAAACTTTTTGAAGTTTACTATGCGGTAGTTCAAATATTAATGAACGTTTATATTCATATTATTATTGCCTTTTTGTGTCTCAATGGAGGTCATTTTCGCAAATTTATTTTTGGTTATTTTTATTAAATGCCTTTTTATTCATCGAAAAACAAAATTTTATTTTAATTGGAAAGCAAATTGGGTATGGGTTTCCATTAAATGGTAATGAGTTTCCATTACATGGTAATTTTGGGCAAAATTTGAAAAGTTGTTTTGAGCCTAAAAATTTAAAAAAAATTTAAAAATTTTTGGGTTTTTTTTTAAATTACATATTCAGAGATCAATTATAGGGCAGCCGAAATCTACAAACTTGTCAGAACAGTTTTGAGCAAATAACACACCAAAAACAGAGTTTGTTTTACTCAAACATGCCTTGTTTTCCAAAAATGGTTTCCATAAATGGTAATTCCTTGTTTTTCAAAAATAGTTTCCATAAATGGTAATGGGTTTCCATTAAATGGTAATGGGTTTCCATTATCGGGGGTTTCCATAAATTATTAGTCCGTGTACGTTTTTGTCAATTTCATTGGGCAATTCTGCCTTTGGGGAATGTCACAAATATAAGCATAAATTAAAAAACACCTTTTTTACTGAAGGAAATATCGAAAATGATCCCTATGTGTCGAATTTGACCGTCTCAAAAAGTGAACCACTTAGGGGTGTACCAGTTGGGGAGCGAGGACTTTAATAAACAATGTTACTAGTGAAAATTTAACCATTTCCTATTGAGCTCCACAAATTGTCCATTTCTCCCGTTTCTGAACGCCCAACGCGCTGATAAGAGATATTATAGTTACTTCAAAAACAAAAAATATTTAAGTGAAATAAATTAAACTTTGTATTTTTTAAAAATGCTTTAAATAACATAACTCTGGTACTGTTAAACTACCAGCTACACCACCATGACCTTGATTTGGGATAAATCGATACAAAGTTTTCTCACTGACTAGTTTATAGAATTTTTGGGCATTTCCAAGCAAGAAAAACTGATCATTAGCAGCGCAAATGATATAATTTTGTTGGTATTTTGTGTACCGATCTACAAATGTGATGACATCCATAACTTTCAGACTTTCTTTAACAGCTTCAGAATCAAGATATTCAGTAATTCCAGCATAATAATAGTCGAAAAATGCGTAGGTGTAACCACCAAGTGATCTATAATGATCATGCATAGTTTCTACCATATTCAGTAGATCAAAAAATACCGGTGCCATAAAATTAATTCTTTCATAATCAACGGCGGCTTTTAATGAAGAAATTAAAAATAAATTCTTAGGTTATTTTCAATAATCAATAAGTTAATCAGTATCTTTAATCAGAGAAGAGGCCCCTTTCCGGTGAATCAAGCCTAAATCTTACTTAAAAAAATCACCACAAAATCCTGAATTTATTTTTTCAAAATTTTCCAAATATTTTCTAAAAAGACCAATGAAAAATGCAATGAAAAGTGCAATGAAAAATGCAATGGAAAATTTCAATGATCAAATAAAAAAATACAAAAATTTTTAAAATTCAAAAAATTTCTAAAATTTTCCCGATATGTTTTAGAAAGACCAATGAAAAATGAGGTCAAACATTTCGATGATTAAATCAAAATTATTTGATAAATTACCAATGATAATCCAAAATTTATAAAATTCTAGACTTCGGCCAATTTTTGTTAAATTTATAAAAAGTTACTTAAATCGATGTTAATGATAATAAATCGATAGAAATCATTTCAGGGCAGTATTAAGATTTTCAAGTTTAGGGTTAGATCATAAACTTAAATGTGTTTATTCGGGGAATTAATAAGCTCTTAACATTTAAAGATCGAAGTTTCGATTCAAAATCTCAAAATCAAAAAATAAATCTTATGAGTCAAAAAACGTGGTGAAAAATTATTCACAAAATTGATTAATAATAGATTATCATAGTTGGAGCTTGATTTGTCACATCGAAAAACAATCTGAGACGTTTTTCGATAGAAAATTATATACAACATGATATTCCCTGTTCACACTGATGTTTAATAAAGCTAGCTGGCATATTTGGCCAAGCTGAGCCAGCTACCAAAATTAACATTAGTGTGAACAGAGGATATGTGAAGGTTTTGTACGCAAGTATTTGCGAGGCCAAAGAATGCATCTAAAATAAATATTGAAACGTTCCGAATAACGATTATGCTCAAATTTGAAATTGAAATAATTTTTAGCGCTATTTCGAATAGCCTATTTGCTATTCATTAATAATAATTTTATGGTGATTTTATATTTGAATCATGGGAAAAAATATGCTTCATGATAGGGCTTTGTTCACTTAAAAAGATATGACACCAAGGAATATTATTTTCTAAATTTCGGTGTCTATAGTTCTGGAGAGATTGTTTTTTCGGTTAATCAACCAAAATTTTATCATTTTTATTTTCAAAGTTTTCTTCTTTCCTGCTAGCCAAGTTGTCCATCCACGTTTCGAAGCTCCAGTANACTGGAATTTTATTCAGCTCCTGACAGACGTTTGAAAATCACTAAATGGCGTCGGATACTGCCTTAAATCGATGATAATGATAATAAATCGATAGAAATCATTTCAGGGCAGTATTAAGATTTTCAAGTTTAGGGTTAGATCATTAACTTAAATGTGTTTATTCGGGAAATTAATAAGCTCTTAACATTTAAAGATCGAAGTTTCGATTCAAAATCAAAAAATAAATCTTATGAGTCAAAAAACGTGGTGGAAAATTATTCACAAAATTGATTAATAATAAATTATCATAGTTGGAGCTTGATTTGTCACATCGAAAAACAATCTGAGACGTTTTTCGATAAAAAATTATATACAACATAATATTCCCTGTTCACACTGATGTTTAATAAAGCTAGCTGGCATATTTGGCCAAGCTGAGCCAGCTACCAAAATTAACATTAGTGTGAACAGAGGATATGTGAAGGTTTTGTACGCAAGTATTTGCGAGGCCAAAGAATGCATCTAAAATAGGTATTGAAACGTTCCGAATAACGATTATGCTCAAATTTGAAATTAAAATAATTTTTAGCACTATTTCGAATAGCCTATTTGTTATTCATTAATAATAATTTTATGGTGATTTTATATTTGAGTCATGGGAAAAAATATGCTTCATGATAGGGCTTTGTTCACTTAAAAAGATATGACACCAAGGAATATTATTTTCTAAATTTCGGTGTCTATAGTTCTGGAGAGATTGTTTTTTCGGTTAATCAACCAAAATTTTATCATTTTTATTTTCAAAGTTTTCTTCTTTCCTGCTAGCCAAGTTGTCCATCCACGTTTCGAAGCTCCAGTAATGCCTGCCTTCAATGGATAATTTCCAGTTTTCTCAAAAACAAACTCGGTGACAGTATCAAGAGCTCTAACCGCAGCCTAAAAATACAATTTATTTATCATAGGTCTTGGATACGGCTTTGAAATTGTCTGATTTTTATTTTTCACTTACTTTTGTCATCGGATTTTGAACCAAGACGTCATGGTCGATCAGACCATTATTGTAATTATCTGAAAAATGGGTCAGAATTCGCCAATCCCCCCTTTTACTTAAGATCTCGAGAATGTCAAGCCAAACGAACCAAGTTTATAGCCTATATTAATTATAGGTCATAAGCTAATTAGAAATGTTTGAAATCGAATGGCTTCAAATTAGTGTTGTTAATTTAAAGTAGCTAGAGCTAAGCCTCAATCAAGTGTAGATCAACTAAGATAAATTGTATAAAAGAGAGTGTCAGAAGTTCGCAATTATAATTGGTTCAAATTTCGACCAATAAGAATCTTTCATTTTTTTCTTAAAATAGTAAAAAATTATGGCAGAAGAAATTGGAGGCGCTAGAGATTAATTTAGCTCAAATTTGGCATTTTGAGCCTTTTTTTTCAAATTGAACCACGACAAAATACAAAACTTAACAATGATTTTAGGGGGTACCCGTTATGAACCGAGGCTCAAATAAAAATTTCTCAAATTTATTCTTATGAGTTTTTTCTGGAAATATGGACAATTTCAAGTTAATTGTTGGTATTTTCATCCCTATACTTTGCCGAAAAAGTAATTTTTTCGGAATTTTGAAATATTTTTTCGGGAAAAAAACATTTGAACCAAAATTTCTTGATTTTGAAAAATGTAAAGTGAAAAAAACATAAAAATTAAGGTTTCGATAGTAACAGCTCTCTGCGGAGTCATGAGCTGTTCATTTATATATGTTTTAAAATTGTGACTAAAAAATCCAGGGAGAAATAGTTTTTTGCGCTTTATTTCAGCTAAAAATCGCGGAGGAATAGGTTTTTTGCTAAAAAATATGACTCTAATTTGAAGCTCGTTCCTGATTGGTCGAGCAATCAGTGATCCTTAATTATGATTTCGAATATGATATGTTTGTTCAATTAATCTACTAGGTCAAACAATTAGGTTTCACAATGTATAGTTTTCCTGATATTTGACATCAAAAACCATGAAAACGCTATTTCCTATGACGGGTACCCCCTTAAGTAAGATATATATCCCCAATTCACACTTTTGTAAATATCCCGGCCCCACAACTTAAAAACACACTACGTTTTCTAATCAGGGCCGGGATATTTCCAAAAGTGTGAATCAGGGATATATTCACAAAATAAGACAAAGAAAACGGAGTAAAATTGGTTTTCATAAATTGGTCAGAACTTCAACTAATCAATATTCAACTTTAATATATTTTGTCAGAAATAAAATCCATATTATTGTTCGATATTTCCGAAAATTAACTTGACTGCGTACACCCAAATTAAAAATAACTCCAACTTATTAAACAAAAACCAAACCTATGAACATTCTCCAAAAATATGAAATAATTCCATCTTCATTTCGTCCCTCACTATAAATCAACTCTTGTTCCGGAACCCCATCGATGGGGTTCATTGAAAGTGGTTGATTTGGGACTTGATAAAGAACAGCGGAAATGACGCCTAAATACAAAATTAAATATTTCAAAATAGTTTCTTATTTGCTTCGTGTAACATTGTTCTGTTGCTGAAATTATGTTCGAAAATTTTTATAAATTTTTTGAAAAATAGTCCCACCTGATGATTCAGCAAAATCTATGGTGGCCACAGTATCCCAACGGAGTGCTTTATGCGAATCGAGGCCATCCTTATTACTACCACTGATATCTGATACTCAAATAATTCCGATATGAAAATTAAATAAAAGGTTCCTTCCGTGTACTCAGACAGTGCCGATTGGCACTGCGTGGTCATTGAGCGCGTCTATTATTATATAATATACTGATCGTGGAAGCTGTTTTGAAATGAAATGATTCGTGCGTAAGTTTAAGTTATTTCATACAAAAAACAAACTTCCTCTCACCGCTTAAAACACCTTCCCCGATTAATATTGTAATTAATTCCACAAAGAGAAAATTTTGCATAGTCAAGTTTTTTGGCCGATCTAAAACTCAATTTGAGTACCATTCTTGTGACATGAAGAAAAATCGCATTTGTATCAGAAATTGTTTTAGGTATTATAACATCTAATACGTGTTTCCATAAATGAGGCCTTTAATGATTTCAAAGGTTATTATAATCAAACAAAAAATTATAACTATAAAAAGTACGTACTCCGGTCGATCAGCATTGTAAATTGTCTCATTAAGCCATTTCTGAGAGGTCATATGTAATTTGTGAACGATTGAATTTTCGAGGAAGATTGTGTCAACTTTTTCAAATTGGTAATATGGATCTTATGAAGGGTCTTTAAACTTGCAACATATCGATAACGAGGCTTACGCGAACAAATTAGCCACTTTTTAGCCAACATTTTTATTTATTTCGGCTTTTGAAAACAACTCATCCGATTGTTTCCAATTCTTTAGCAAAAACTGATAATTAAACAATTTCATTAATCTTATAAGAAATCAAGCTATCAAACTTAGATAGCCTATCTAAGTTAGATAGCTTGATTTTATAGCTTAGATTCTAAGAGCTTAATCGGATGAGTCGTTTTCAAAAGCCAAATTATATTGGAATTTTGGCTTAAAAAGTGGCTTATTTTCAGTCAAATTTGGCCTGAGAATATTTCTACTAACTGAGTGGGTAAATATTAGTCGTAGAAATGTTTTTTGACTTGAAAAATTTATTTTTTTTCTAGTTTGAATTTTGAAATTTCGACCAATATTTATAATTTGCTATATAAAAAAGTTGCTTTCTTCTGAACGTTTATTTTTAAGGTTTTTAAGCGAAAAATAAGTAATTTAAGAAAAATTTGGTTTGAAAAATGTATCTTTTATCATGTAAATATCAAATTGATTTTAGCGTTTCTCAAAATAAGCGATATCTCTATTTTTTTAAAGTGCCCTCAGCTAACAGATCGTAAATATTTGATAAGTTCAAACTACACGGGATACTTACAGCCAATCAAAACCCTGAATTTCGGAATACACCAATTAAATTGGCTTAAATTTCAACAACTATCCGATCATATTTTCACATTCCGCAAGACTCAAATAGCGACGATCAAGGGCCCCTAATTCATAAATAAAAGTTTTTCTCCAGCATTTAAAGATCACAACCTAGCCCCATAAACGCATTAAACGGACAATATAATTAGTCTTCGACAAATTTTCGGTATTAAAATAAAAATAAAACGACGGAATGGGCCAAAATGTTAAAAAATTAATATCCATCAAAAAAACTATAAAACATGTTAAATACTAAAATGTGTAACTTCTGTGTGATCATTATCTAGATAAGGTTTGAACAACCTAATCTTCTCTCCAAACATAATCGTCAATTGGATTCCATTGAAGTTCATCGTGATTACGTAATATTGTTGCAACTGATTCGATGAAATTCTCTAGAATCACGTGAGAGTTGAACTCTATGTCAGCGGCATATTGGCCATTTTTAAAAGCCCAGTCGGAAAATCTAGATGATTGAACTGAAAAAGGGTAAAATCTTAAATTCTGAAGTTCGAAAAAACAGCTTTCTTCTATGCTGATTGGGTGTTACGAAATTAATTTTTGTCCTTATTTCAAGGTATGTCTGTTTTTAAATAAAATTGAGGATGAAAAATTTTCTTGATATAAAACGCTTGAAAACAGGTTAAAAAGTGCTTATTTGTCATTTCCGCTAATATTTTACCCAAATCTGACTCATATCTTTTCACCGGACCCAAATTCTTAAAACTTTTACGCAATCGATGTTCCATTTTGCGATAAAAGTTAGTATTTTGATAGGTAGGTAGGTTTAATTGAGATTGAGAACTATGTCAAAGGATGTCACTGCAAATATCAACATGCAAGTAAAATGATTAAAAAAAATTATCTTCGAACTTATTTTCACCAGGGAAATGTGAAAATTGTGATCAATTGTACTAATTTTTTGTCCTAACCTTAACCCTTGTGAGCATATAATAAAAGTTCCGCCAAGGCACCAGAGCCACAATAGCGGCTCTACTTTGAATGTTGTTAACATAAAGCTTAAGGCAGTTGGAATTTAAATTTTGCTGCGTAAGGAAGTTGAAAGGTAATATTTTTGCATCCGACATTTTATATTCTAGAATTTTAATTTTTAGTTCTGGAAAATATAGTGAGAAAAGCAAGGTATACTATATCACGTGATACACGGTCACAATTGTCTTCACAAGTTACATTTTTGTCGGTAACGATGCACAAGTATCTGGCCTACGTCAAAGTTTTGTCCGCTTTGATTTATATCTCATAAATCAAAAGTAATTTATAAATAAGTCAAACATTTTGATGGAAAAATCATGATTTTTGATAAAAAATGTTTATGTTTCCCTANGAAAGAAGATTATTACACTCGTTTCTATTATTTTCAAGTAAATATGGTAATGAAGTACAACTGTGAACAATTTTTGATTGCTTAAATTCACTTTTATAATAATTAAATTTTTTTATGGGATACTTAAAGTTTAAAATTTATAAATTGCACTTCCGAAAGAAAATATCTGCCCCTAGATACTAATGAATTTTTATTTTGACTTTTATGCACGCATAAAACACTTTCCTGAAAACTGGCTAATCTCACATTTGTATTTTATGTCTAGTTCCAAAATAATTTTTCAGGAAGTGAAACATAGCCGAAAAATCCTAATAAATCAACACCCCGTAATACTGGAACTAAACATTCGAAAACAATTTCATTTTTTTGAGAATCGAATCAAAATTCTTTAAAATGTCTTTAAAAGAAAACATTCTACGATCCCGTTTTTTGCCTTTTTTGAGTGATTTAAGGTATGCTTGAGCAACATTTGTGGCTCTGTGCTCACAAGGGTTACAAAATGAAAATAGATTAACTTTAAAAAAACTCAGGAAATTTATCCTATTTGTTTTATAAAAAATATAGAATAAAAAATTTATAATCTAAAAAGTTTCTTAAATTGTTTTTTGGAAAAATGGTCCGATTCGGAACTTTTTTTGTTTCTAAATATTTTGGTTATTTTCAAGTGGTCGTCAATAATTCGCGGTCAAGCTCAAATTATATCGAGATGATTATTTCATAAAAATTTTGAAAACTACGAGAATTTTGGTGGTCTTTTTTCTCTTCATACCGGCAAAGACGGTAAATGGTCAGGAAAGCACTTTTTTATTGTTTTTAACTTGATCGGGACGTATTTATATCTGTTTATTAAAATTTATCAATTTTTAGAAAATCAAAACTCGATTTAAGAAAAAACGAGAACAAATTTGTAGAAAACTTTTCTCGGGGGTCTGCACGGACTCATCAGCTACACATTCATGTGAGTTTTGAATGTGTAAATTATAAATTCAGGACGAGTTGAATTTGATTGAGACTCTTGAAATAAGGTCAAAATAGGCTTTTTTGATAATTCTGAAGCCAAATCCAAGAATTTTTCAAAACCCTTTCTCGGGGGTATGCTCACGTTTTGTTCCGTTAATTTGACTTATAAATCATTGTTATTCCTTAAAAACTCAGAGAGGTGATACATTTTGAAAAAATAATTCCGTCAGTTTTGTGAGCTCGTTTCTGATTGGACGAGCGATCTGTCACATCAGTTTTTTTTAGGATGCGAGATTTTTGTTGAAATATATTAAAAGGAAGTCATATTTGGTCGAACAATTTGTACTGCTTCGGCAGTTGGCTATTGAAAACCCCGATTTTAAATAAATTCTTGACGACTACCCCCTTAAGGGAGTGGTTGTCGCTGATTAGGCTGTTTTTTGAAGTTTTTATACATGGGTTCTTGATGAACTGGTAGAGGTGGNATTGAAAAAACTTTCTGAACGTGCAGAAAAAGCCTAGAAGATAATATTAATACTTATTGTGGTCTGATACAATTCAACCTACGCCCACGCACTCACCATGAATAAGCCTCTCAAAAAAAACACTAAAAAGCTTACTCCTCCTACAATTTACATCATTTTTTTGAGTCAATTTCCGGAGAAGCAATATCAACAATAATCTAGAGCTCTTTTTTTTAAATTTTGCTTTTAACGGATAAAAATGCAAAAAAAACGAAAAAAATTCCAACGAAAATTGGTCGAAAAAAAAATTACCTGTCAGAAGCAAAATTTTGAAAAAAGGACTTTCGATTATAGTTGATATTGCTTCTCCGGAACTTGACTCAAAAAATTAGCAAAAATTGATGTAAATTGTATGAGGAGTAAGCTTTTTAGTCTTCAAATATTGAAAATTATAGCAACCTTCATATGCCTCCAGAACGAAGTCTGATCAAAATTTTGAA
>SCLH01001149.1:54378-64997 GCA_004367855.1 Oikopleura vanhoeffeni | reverse complement strand
TTTATTTTACGAAACTTGCTCAATTGGTTAGTCAACCTGTCGACCGCTTTAAATTTATTTCATTTAACTTTTCATTTAACACTTAAATTATTTTTTTCGGTGTGCTAAAATTTCGGTTTTTTTCGACTTTTTTCAAAAATTTAAATTTTCGATTTTGACTTAAAAATCGTATGAATTTAAACTAAGTAAATTTTCAACAATGAACAGGACCGTATTTTAGAGCTCCTAATTAATAAAAAATAGAGAATAAATTTTACTGTAATTTAGACACCTTCGATAGCAAACGCGCGTTTTTTGAGTGTTTTTTCAAAAGAAGATTTATAAAGTAAAAATAATCAATCTTAAGAAATTCAGATTAAAAAAAACTGAAAAGTGGCAACTTGTGTTTGAAAAAGTTTTTATCCGAAAATTTTGAAGTGGGAAAAAGTTTCCCATCTAGACAAAAAAAATTGAAAAATTGCAAATTTGTCAAAATGCCCCGAGGTCCTTACGCGTGGGAATTTTGAGCTACCTAAGAACTCCATCTGATGAGTCACTTCAAAAACGAAAAATGTTAACGGTTGGACACCCTAATAGGGTGACCCTATATACACTATAGAGAGTAATTATATACGATTATGATCAGGAATTGTTTTGAACAAAATAATAAATTTGTCAAAAATTTCAAAAGTTACCAGATTATTCTCAACGAAAAATAAGCTCAAATTATCGACAATTTGAAAATGCTCCCGCGTCCAGGGGTCGGCACAATTGGATCGGATCGGAATCGGATCGGTGGATCGGATCGGGATCGGATCGGATCGGGATCGGATCGGGATCGGATCGGTATTTTCTGATAGTAACTGATACTTTTTTGCTAAAAGCACTTTTTCGTATGGTTTCAAATTTAATAGAAATTGACTTTAAAAAACTGCTCGCCCCTGCGCGCGATATGGCAATAGTTATCTACAGCAGGTCCTGATTTTTGAGTAAAATATTTTTGGTTAGGGAGTCAAAATGTATCGAAATTTTTTTGCTAATAGATGTGGCCAAGTTAGACCAAAAAACCGTACCCATGCAAAATTTCAGCCGTTTATAAATAATTTTCACGAGATTAACCATATCGTGCGGAATCGACTCAGGAAAACCGATTCCAATTCCGATCCGATCCAATTTTTTTTTGAGACAACCATCCGGATTCCCCATTCCGATCCAAAACATTTTGAAGCGGACCGATCCGATCGCCCGATCCGATCCACAAAAAATTTGAGGCGGACGATCCGATCCCGATCCGATCCACAAAAAAATATTAAGGCGACCGATCCATCCCGATCCGATCCAAAAAATTTTCAGATGTGCCCGACCCGCTCAGTAGCGCAAAAACAACGACGATTATTTGTACAGTTAAAAGCGACCCCCTCACCCCCACTAGAGTAATGAAAAAACTGTTCTGTGTGGTGGTACCCGCCGCGGCTGAAGTTTATGAATACCGAAAAAAATCAAAAGTTACAAAGGAAGTCTGAGTTTTTATGAAGCATTGTGAACTTGAATTCACTAATACCCAATTGCTTTTCTAAAATCCCAAAACAGTTATCCAAATGACGTTTTGTGACCAATTTTGACAACAAAATTCGAGAGCGTAAGAGCCAAAAATGTTGAAATATAATCAGCAAATAAAAAATCAATAAACAGAACTTATCAACTGTCCTTATAGGGCGATTTCAAGCTAGAAAAGTGTTAAGGTTTTATAATGACAATAATTTAAGGTCATATTCAGCCAATTTAAGATCATATTAGGCTTTTAAACTATTTTTATCAAAATTAAAATTTGAAATTCTTAAATAAGGACAAATAAGCTAGAAAATCTTTTAAGTTATCGTAATTGGCTCACGGGAATTCAATGATCACGGTCTCATCCGGAAAAAAATGCCCTTAGTGGTGTTAGAGAAGATCATAAATTGAAAAGTAAGAGAGCCCTTTTAGTACATCACAGCCATTAAATACAGTATCATTTTACTAAAAATGGGCCCTCTTCCGGATTTATATATCTGGACGTTGTTTCACCCCCACCTGCACGAGATGTCCTTACCCCAACCTCACGGATGTTTCAGAACACACACATAGTTAGGAGGGGAGCGCCACTAAAACTAACGACGATAACTACAGTAGTTGATACAAATTCTTTGACTCCGGGTTGTGACCCAAAAAAAAAAATCCGGGCCCCACAAAAAAAATTTTGCCATCTAGTGATCAGATAACTGACGTTTTAAAACGCCCCATTCAAAGCACTAACTTTCGATTTTGAAGCATACCAAACGTCCATTTACAAGTTTACAACTCTGAAGCTGACACTTACCGACCTAAAAAAAGCGTTTCAGTTAGTAGGAGTGTTCCAGTTAGAGATAAACCCCTATAATTTCGCTTTACAAAGATACATTGCGTATTAAAATTGCTTTATTTTGTGGTCACAATTCGTTGGTAAATGAAGAACTTTTGTGTACCATAATTATATTACACAGCAAACGCAGCAGTATTGTCTCATTATTTTGAAAGAAAAACTGTTATAGAAGGTTCGTTTTGTTTTTTCTTGTATACGAACTTTTCTAAACCTCGCGTAAACCACGATTTGCGTCACAAATTCTGGATTCTTCTAACACAAAACATTCTCATCGTGGCAATCCATGGGTTACTTAGAATCTGTCGGAATTCTTCAGCTTTTGAAATTGTTCAGATAGCGAATTATACGAATATTTTTTCAAAACATTGTTGTGATTTCTGAACATTTGATTTCGAAAGTTATCGAGCACAATTTTCCAGAAGCAATTACCAAGTTTACTTCAATGTGTTAGATATTCTTAGAAATTTGATCACACATTTCTGCCATAGTTGGTGCATCGCAAATTTTCACAGGGTGATGCCAATTTTCGAATTTTTTGAAATTTCTTATGATTGGCCTATTATAAATACCCTTGTGAACGTTTTGCACAAATTTATTAGACATAAAAATTATAGAGAAACAAAAAAGACAGCAGCCGACTCGCTGAGCCGAGGTGACATTTCTTTTCATTCGTGACACGAATTTCGTGTTGAATAAAAATTTGGATTTTTTTTATTTTGCTCAATCTAACCTGATTGATTTTTTCATATAACGCATTTTCGAATGAGGCAAGAGTTGATTCGATCGCTTTCTTTTGAATCCCAGTATTCAAATTAATGCCAACTTTTTCATTTTTCATCACTCGGTGAATCGAACCCAGGCCAATTTTTCTTCGAAATTTTTCTTCAAAAACTTTCTGGCAAATTCGAAGGGATGTTTTCGGATTTTTTCTCATGAACTGTTTTATTTGCTGTTTCTCTGTGAAATTAAGCCAAGAATATTTTGGTAGTTTTTATCACTCATTTTATATGCTTATATCATATAAGTTATATGAGTTATTAATGATATTATTATCACGTTAGGCTTTNACAATGAAATTTGCTACCTTGTAGATCATTATCTTGTTCCAGTACTGTTTTAACTGCATCAAACAAAAAATTGCATCCAAATAATGCATTTCCGGTCTGATGAGAAATTTCTGGAACTCACCAAAATTCTTGAAATTAAAAATAAGGGGAACTATCGGGGGTCTGTTCCGATATCCCGCCGGCCAAAATGACACTTCCCCAAAATATATTTGGTCTCTGTGTTCTGAAACACGCTTGTGCAGGTGGGGGTTTAGATAAAAAGACTACCTTTATACTCGCAGTCGCCTATATTTTTATGAAAAATACCTTAAAATAAAACTGTTTTTAAAGCCTTATTTTCCGACGACCACCCCCTTAAAGGAAAATTCGATCAAAGGAAGTTTGAAGTGAAAACAAAATACAAAAGGTCCGGGACAGGTTGCCAAACAAAAGTCACGTAATTAACGGTATTAATTTTAAGGTTGTCCTGACGGCTTGGATATTCTTGGACATTCTGACGGAAAATGTACACTTTGTAAGTATCCCAAAATTCTCTTGAGATATTAATAATATTATGTTTTAAGCTCTTGCTTCAATTGCAGCTATTGTTGTGATTTCAGTTTTACTTTTGGCATTTTTCATTTTTTTAATGGTTACATTTTATTGCAGCTGTTGTAAAATGAAATGCGGCAGAACAGAAATTGGAAAAATGGAATGCAATCCTTGTCAATTTGTAGACTCTGAGGAGTATTACGAAAAGTCCGCTAAAGTCACTCCAGCTAAACAAAGTGATTATAAAGAAAAAATAAAGAGAATCAAGGATGAGAAAAAAAAAGATGAAGAAAAAATTGAGATTTCAAAAAAAATCTGATGATATATTTCAAAATGATTTATGAATTGATGATTATAATCTAGCAATTAATTGATTTTGACATATTCTTTGATATATGTTGACGTTTTAAACTATAAAATAAAATACAAAATGAAAACCGATTATAAAAATGCTAGTACAGGTATGAGGTAGGAACGGCAAACTTTTTTTCGCTCAAAATCATATTTCGATTGAAAAATATTACGTTCAGATCAATGAAAAATGCAAAAAATTGTCAGCTACTGCTCTAAAATGAGAAACCGTTTTTCAAATTGCCTATTTAACATAGGCTTTGTTTAGAGCTTTAAATTTTTATTGTCATTTATTTTTCGACAAATCAAAAATTTTAAGCTTAAAAATAAGTAATTCCAAAAACGATTTCTCATTTTTTGGCAGAAGCTGACAATTTTTAAATGTTTTTTGTACTAAACGTCATATTTTTTCAACAGCTACAATTTGAACACAAAAAAAAATGCTTCGCCAAGAAAAATTTGCCGTTTTTACCTTATACTGGAACTTTACTACAAATGTATACTACAATGTATACTAAGTATTGAAGTATACTGTACTTGTACTTAATAAAAAATACTAGTTGGCTCAAATGACTGTGGGCACAGACTCATTAGGTTTTTGTTCGAGCGTGGTAAACCTGATTGGGAACATTTGAAACTGTTTTTTAATTGCAGAACCTACGGCAAATGCAGATAAATACTTCCTATATCGATTCCTTCAGTCATCACATTTAAGGGGGTAGCAAACGCACTCTTTTAAGGGTACTTTGGGGTGTTAAAATAGCACGACATTGCTAGGGAACACTCAGAAAGCATAAACTTATTGAAAAAAAAAAAAAACTAAAATTCCAAAAAAAAATTCTAAATTTTCGTTTTTTGAGAATTTTTTCTGGAAAACATTCAAACCCAATTTTTGACCAGAAAACCTCAGAATATCAACAAGCTGTGAGCAGATTTTCTTCTCAGCATCACCCAAGCTTTAATTTGTTGGTACTTCCGACTTAATCCTACGACTTTCATTTTCCAAGTTTTCACTTCCGGTTTACAAAAATGCGATCTTCTAGAATTGAATACAAAATTTCAAAAATCTAGTTCTCCTTAACCCTTAAGGGTATCCCGGTCCCTAAATTGCACATATTCTCGATAAAATTATAGCGAAAAACTGTCTTCAAGATACTATTCACGATTAGCCAGTTTCGTAAGCAACTAGCCTTCAACTTGCGAAAAATAAATTGCCAAAACTTTTTTGATATGACCACACTCCTGCATGATAAGGGCACAAGAGCCACCTAAAGCCAAACGGCAATTATCGGTTCATTTGATAAACATTACATACTGATATGTAATGCTTTGTAGTGACTTGTCATAAGTGCTATATTTTGCTAGATACGTAAAAAAACGTCCAAAATACCGGTTTTTGGACTTTTTCATCGGAAAAATCTATCTCCTCCGTTAGGTTAATAATTTCCAAAAATTTACTCATTTTTGGCAAAAAGCTAGCTCTTAACAAAACAGAAACTTTGTTAAGGTGGGTTTTTGTCAAATTTCGGCCCCAAACAAAAAATATAATTTTTTCAAGGTTACGTGAAAAAATGTGCTTCGATTTTTTCGAAAGTAGGCTCAAAAGAAAGCTGCGGAAAATATTTCGAAGATGTCACAGAATTGTTTCTTCCGAATACATTATAAAAATTTTCGGGTGATTACAAAAAAAATACTTAATTTCTTTTTGGATATTTGGTTCGAATATTACGGAGAGTTGATTTTTGAGATTTTTCGGCGAAGTTTTACTTCCGGAAAAATTATTTCGAAACTAGACATCAAATACAAATGTGAGATAAGCCAGTTTGAGGTAAGTGTTTGGTGCATGCAAAACACTTGAGATTATAGTTAATTTGTATCTTGGGACAGATAATTTTTTTTGGAAGTGAAATTTAAAAATTTGCGATTTAAGTATTCCATGAAAATTATTTATTATAAAAATTTATGTAATCAATCAATAAGTGTCCACACTGTGACTTACTTACTATATCAACTTAAAAATAATAATAAAAAGTGTATTGATCTGCTTTTATTTGAAAAAATAGCAATTTTTCATAGAAATTCGTGATTTTTTCATCATTTTTTTTATTTTTTTCAAAATAACTTTTGATTGATGATATATAGAATCTATATTATAGATCTAATCGGATTAAAGTGGGACGTAAGGCAGATACTTGTGCGTTGGTACCCATAAAAACAAAATTTGTGAAGACTACGATGGGCACGTATCACGTGATATGCTACACCTTGGTTTTCCAACTATATTTTCTAGAACTAAAAATCAATATTCTAGAATTTGAATTAATTGATGCAAAAATATAACTTTTCAACTTTATATTGCAAAAGTAATTGGAGCTTCAACTACCTTGAGCTTTCTGTAAACAACGTCCAAAGTAGAGCCGATATATCGGCTTTGGTGCCTTTGCGGAACTTTTTTTCTGTGATTCCAGGGGTTAACTGAAATTGTGTTCTTATAACACATATTGAATTTGTCTCCAATAATATAAAGTTTCAGCTAGNGCATGTTCGAATCCCACTAATGTTGTCTTGAGTATGATTATAGGCAAGGGTGCTTGATTTTGAGACCGCTAAAGTTGCTCGGTGTGTAATCACTTAAGCAATCATGTTATAATCAAAACAATATTGTCGAGGTTTTTTTCAAAGTTTTTATTTAAAAGTTTTCAAGATTTATTCTATAATCGTAAATAAGAAGTGATTTAGCAAGAGTTCAACAGTAGTTTATCAATAAAGTGTGGCCACTACTTGTAAGTGACTCTTTAGCGCCAGATAAGTAGGGTGTCCGCCGGGATTGAGTAAAAAAACTAACTGGAGAAATTTTCATTCGATTTTTCGGAAATCTTGAGCATATAGTAAACATAACCCAGAAAGATCAAAAAAAAATGCCTTGAAATATTTTTGAGTGCGTTTTGTAAAACAATTTTACAAGAGATTCGAAAAAAAAAATTTTATGTTTTTTTGTTATAACTTGACCCCAAANTGTGAATAGGGGATATAGTAAACATAACCCAGAAAGATCAAAAAAATTGTCGAAAATATTCTCACTTGACCCTGAATGACCTAAAGTAACTTTTTGTATAAATTCTACATGGCAGTATGAAATGTTTTCCAGATTTTAACTCGTGGGAGCCTTGAAATATTTTTGAGTGCGTTTTGTAATAAATTTTTACAAGAAATTCGAAAAAATTATTAATTAGAAATTTATTTTCCCTTTTTCTTCCATTTTGACCCCGAATCGGGGTCCCCGATGCCGGTCCGACAGAAAATTTTCAAAAATTTTGGACAATTTGGCATCTGGACTAAAAATTTCAGAGTGAGGAATTCATATTGGACAGAAAAGTTCAACGACTCAAATCTTAGGGGTTAAAGATTCTGAGATATTTGCTAAAATATGCATCGGCCTACTATCGAATAGAAACTCGAAAATGTGACATTATAATTTTCGGAAACTTTCGGTTTTGAGTAAACATGACCCAAAAAGACCAAAAAATGGTCGAAAATGTCCCAACTTGACCCTAAATAACCTGAAATAAGTCCTGAAACTCCCTCAAAAACTACGCAATAGATAAAAAAATAAACGGTTAACTCGACCTGAAAAAGCCGAAAATGTTCATACGTGACCCAAAATAATTATTATTACCTTAATTAATTAATAATAATTAATAATATTAATTACTAATAATTAATTACAATTATTAATTGTAATTAATAATAATTATTTTGGGTCAAGTTAAAACATTTTCGACCATTTTTGGCTTTTTTAGGTCGAGTTTATTTTTTTTTAACTTTTAAGTTGTTTTTGAGGGAGTTTTAGGACTTATTTCAGGTTATTTAGGGTCAAGTTGGNTGCATATTTTAGCAAATATATCAGAATCGTTAACCCCTAAGATTAGAGTCGTTAAACTTTTCTGTCCAATATGAATTCCTCACTCTGAAATTTTTAGGCCAGATGCCAGATTGTCCAAAATTTCTGAAAATCTTATTAAAAATTTTCTGAAGGACCGGCCTCGGGGTCAAAATGGAAGAAAAAGTGGAAAAAAATTGTTTTTTTGCGTTTTTGAGATCAAGTTTGAACAAAAATTAAAAAAAAATATTTTTTCAGAATTTTCCGAAAAAAAACATTTTTAAAACCACTGGAAATAATTTTGAAGCCTGTAGGAGTTAAAACCTCGGAAAATTCCCGGCGGACACCCTACAGATAAGGCATTTGAAAAAATATCGTTCGATGTAATTTGTGACGGCCTATTTGGATTGTCAGCTGCGTGAAATTCAATTTTATGCATAATTTGTTTCAAAGGTTAAAAAGCGTAAAGATGGATTATTTTGACAGATGACGCAAATAAAAAAAAATTTGGCTGGATTTTCCGCAGATAGCAATTTAAAAATAATTTTAAGCGTGAAAATTGAGTTGAATTTTCTTGAGTTTGATGATTTTTTGAATATTTACTGTTGAGCAAGGTTAAAATGGATTCCAGATTCCATTTTTCAGACAATTTCAATTCATAAAACTTTATTCCGAAAAGATCGCGTTAATTTTCGGGGCCTAGCGCGAATTTTGAAAAGTTTTGATTTTAAATTATTTCAAAATTTTTGAAATTTTAAATCTGTTTTTTTCTATTTGCGAACAATTCTCGACATGGAAAATTTTTAATTCGAAAAGAATCAGATCGACTTTTATTCCAGGCTTTTCAGACAGCCAGTGGTTTTAAATTTTAGAAATAAAAAAGTGGAGAACCAGCCACTCAAACCCTTGGGAAATCGGTGTTTGATGGCTCTGATTAATGTACCGTAAACGGTATTTCCTGGCTGATCAAGTTGAAATAGATCAATTTTGTCTTTGGATTCAGAAAAGTGGGACAATTTTATTGTAGAAAACGTTAAACCAACGCGAATCGTATGAGGGGTCAAAGTCGGTTGAGGTCAAAAACAAATTTTGAAAAATTGAAAAAAAAAATTCTCAAAAACGAAAAATTAAATTTTTTCTTGTAAATATTTGAAGGTGAAGTTATCAATCACTAAGACATCATTAGTGGAATTCAAACACGCGCTATAGAGATAGTAAGCATTTTTAAGATGGACTTAGGTTGGAAAAAGGATATGGGGCTACTACTTGAACTACATTTGAAAAATATCAGATCAACTCGGTGGGATTTAGATAAATCTCGATATAAGCTTGATTAATAATGGTTTGAGTTATGAAAATTACAGCTGATCTTCAAATTTCATCTAAATCATTTATCTGTATTACAGATGAACGTGATTTACGTCAGTTGATAATTCAAAATTAATACAATTAATTCTAACGCCTTGTTGATTGAAGTTGTAATAAATTTCTTTTGGTGGTTTTGGAGACATAAAATATTATAATTTTTCTATTAAAAAATAGTTTTTATTGACGTTTCGGGTTTTCCATTTTCAAAAGTGAGAATAAAAAAGATTTTACCCCGTACAGAAATTAAGTAGAAAAGCAATTTGATAAATCTGGCCTCAGTTTCGCAAAATTAAAGCCAGATTAATTTAATTCAAGTGATTGCACTGTTTTTGATCTATTTAGAAAGCATGGACATAGAAAATTCAGAATTTTATGTTCTTTTTGTCTGACAAGAATATGAAGAATGATATATTGCAATGGGGGTTTCAATACAAGTGCAGTGATTTGCAAAAAAAATCATCAAAAAATTGCTGTATCTTGAAAAATAGTTATTCTCACCTTTGAAATTTTGCGTATAAGATGAAAAACTTTTTGTTATATCTATCGAGGGCACTTCATACCATTGACAGGATGTTTCATTTTTACGATTTTTGAATTTATAATTATTTCTCATCATTTCTTAGTGAAAAACTATTTTTGACAAGCTTGTTTTATATTTTTATGAAAGTAACAATTTTAATTGATCAAGACGTGTTATAATAGTGTTCCTATTGTTTAACAAAAACTTTACAAATAATCAGCTTCATCATCCATTTCTCTGGAAGTTCAAGATGGATTATACTGTATTATTAATACACCGAGACAAGAAAAAACACCATTCAACACTTTTTAAGTCCTGGCACATTTCCTGTGATGAAATAGTTAAAGTCAGGTATAGTATAGTTGGCGATAAACCAAAGATAGCCTCGAGTATTTCTTTTTGCTCGAGGCTGTCTTTTCATTTCGGGGCTCTCTCGCCAATCTCGAGCGCCACCGGCTCGAGCTGACCACGCTCTTTTTCTCACAAATACGATTTAGTCTTTTTAGGATATCCTATATCCCCTAT
>SCLH01001149.1:44234-54357 GCA_004367855.1 Oikopleura vanhoeffeni | reverse complement strand
AGGAGGATTACGAGGTACGGTATCTTATTTAGTTTTGTTTTCTGTGAATAGTGAATAGGTGGTGATGTTGTTTCGATGTTTTTTATTGCATGCTGATTTTTTTGTATCTAAAACTGCTGTTTCTGGCCATAAAATAATAAATCATGGCTGATTTTTCGCTTTAGGGATCGAATAAAACATGTAGTAATAAACATTGACAAGAGCAATTTTAGGTGAAAATTGAAGCGAATTATTCGCCAAAACTGAGAAATAAATCTGGACTTTTCATTCTGATAAACATCGAGTCTATAGGATCAAGAAAATCTAGTTTATTTTACTTTTTTCTACTATCAGCCTTTATATATTACTCGGCAAGCAAGATGAGGACGTCGAAGAGAAATCTGAACGGGATAGATTACTTCAATAAAATTTGATATCATGCGTATTTTGCGTCGGTCGAAATTTCCCAGAAGAACGGTACCGAAATGTTAAAAGGAGATTTGTAATCGGAGGTAAATAATAAGTTTATAAAAATTTTTATAATAAAATTTTTTGTAAAGTTTTTTTTTATGATATGAGAAAGTGCAAATCGATAAGTAGTGGCAGAATAAGCTGAAAATTTTTCATATATGATTATTATCCTTTTCTGGAATTTTTTATGGGCCTTCCTTTCCTATAATAATAAGTTAAATAGGATTGTTTTATAAATATTTCGCACAGTTTGCTCAATGTTCTCCAGATATCAGTGGAGCAGATTGAGCACAGATGGTGAGTTCTATGATCATTCTTGTTTGTACTAATAACCATTCAAGGCTGATGGTTAAAATTATAATAAGATAAAGAATTGGTCAATTTTAATAATTAAAAGTTAAAATTGAAAATTTTGAGTGGCAGAATCAAGGTAGTTGTCGTAAGGAGAAAATAGTCGACCTAAAACATTATGAAGTGTGAAATAATTGCTTTTAAATTATCTGATCTCTGATGGGACTAGTTGCTTAATAGATTTCTTTCACTCTCTCTTTCTTTGAAGGCATGACATCCCCGGGTTTAAAGCTCATTCTCGGTTACATTAGGTTTCTCATTGTAATTCCGCAGGATTGATCAATCGTTATAATAGAGAGCGTGTAAAGACTCAAGGAGACGTGAAGCGAAAGAATTGTTCCGTAGAAGGAAGAGGTGATTCATCACTGGAGATGAAACTGGTTACCTCTCCACATTTCACCTGCCAACTCTCGAACTACCAAAAGACTGTCAAGAAAAGAGTCCGAGATTCGAGCTATTTCATTCTCCTCCCATAGCAAAAAGAGACTTCAAAGCAGAGCTGCGTAAAAAGGGGAGTTGTGTGAATCAAAGGAGACTTCAATTGGGGGTTATTTCACGGGAAATTACATGATACCTTCGATGCCCGTTTAACTGATGAGCTAAATAAAACTGGCATTGGAATTGCTGCTCCTCTCATGATATGTTGCCTGAACAGCTTCAGCGAACAACTGGTCAGCTGAGCTCTTAAATTGCGCACCAATAATGAATATATTAATTTTGAGAGGATTTTAACATTCTCAGAATGTTTGAAAAGATATGATTTCAACTTTCAGCTCTATTCGAAATATTTATCATCGGAAGGTGGTGACGGTGACGAAATATCAGGAGTTCGCCGAAGTTTATGAAGTTTGTAAGAATTGAAAATTCCAATCAACGTTTTCTCGAAGTGAATATTCGAATTTAGAGACAGGTACTAGTGAAATAATTAATCAAACTAAGACATATTAAAATAAATTAAAAATACTCATTTTGATAAAATAATTTGCTTATATTTTTTAGTCAAAAAGCCGCCTAATGAATTCACATTCTGCACTGTGATTATTGGTTTGAGACCTACTTAATGTACTGTAATTCAGGGATGGTCCGAATGAAGTAGATTGTTGTTTATAAAATAATATAAAAAATTCATTAACGACATATGTTCATTGGGCTCTCTTAAATACCTTTTTTCAGGTCATATTCCTGGTGGAAATATGTTTCTGGAATATAAGGAATTGTAATCTGGGATGGCAAGAAACAGCAAATTCCAAATCGTCCTTCAAATTTGCCATGGCTTGAGCTCAGGGCTTTCACTGCTGAATTAAGGATTAAGGTAAATGTCTTATCATTATGATTTGAGTTGCACATATTAAATTCAGTTTCAAAAGTCAAAACTGGGACTGAGAACTTTTTTATATAAAAAATAAAAGATAAAAGTTTGACGCACAGGTAATGAGGTACTGAAAATATACTATACAACATTTTTCTGAGCGTTTTAATGACTACATGAATTTAGTGAAATTCGGTGGCAGGGAGAATTCTGCGTATTTGAGAAAATAAAAAGAAAAAATATATAGAATTATATACTTTATTTTGGATATTCTGCACGTTGATAAATCAAACCACAATTTAGATCACTATTTTCTCCAATATCTAATTTAATTAATCTGACTTACTCTGGGGAATTTGACCTAATAATCTTTTCACTAAGCAAGTGCCTTCTTATGACCAAATTCCGTCAAAGCAATGGAAATTGTTGTGGGCAGCTATAATTTTGCGCACTATATGAGCGAGCTGTCGATTTCGATTACAGGTTTTCTCGAATAATCTTGACTCACCTTTTACTCTTACACAACTAGCCAAATTTCTGCAGTTTTGCCGAGGCAATTCTGATGGCAGATTCCTTGCCGAAGAGTGCCAGATATGGACGGGGCCAAAAGACTCTTGAAGAAATTTGCATGCCTGTCTAAAAAATCCGTTAATGACAGGAAGGGATTCAACTGTGAAAGGGGTCTTGAGTAAAAACCACCGGTTATAAGGGTCAAGAATATTTGCCGGAAGGCTGAGTCGAAACATTGACTCTGAATATACTGTACTTGATGCATAAGAGCTTGCTACATGGAGTTTCGAAAGATTACAGGTGCCGCGTGACGATAATTTTGAAATACAGGCCAGATCGCACAGCTTGAGAATCCGATTATCATTATTTTAAATAGAGGTTTCAGGAGGTTGGATTCTAGAGTAAATGTGATTAAAAAACTAAAAAATGAATAATTATTAATTCATAGTCTTAAATAGTTAACGTAGGGAAATTTTAGGTTTTCGGGTACGAATGTTTTAGGACAGGTAAGATTTAGATTTTAAGACGTTGCATAGTTGTGGAGTTGAAATAATAATTCTTGACTTTGACTCTGATTTTTGTTGTCTTCAAACTTTCAGTATCTATGTTTATTAATGCCATAAAACTGCCAAGCTAGTGATTAATTATTGAATACATAACGAGATAACAAATATTACGTTTTGCATCTTCATTATTATTTGTCATGATGTTTTGTTTATGCTGTATGTTTTCAAGGTTACAGAACAGAATGAGGCGAGGGTAACTGAATTACTTCAAGATTAACTACTTTAGCATTTGTCTCAATACGTCAGAAAGGATGCAGCAAGCGTACAATACTCCATGGTCTGGAAATTCTTAATATTCAGCCTAATGAGCACAAATCACTTTGGAATGACTATATTTGGTATATATCAATTAAGTACTTAAAATAAGTTATATAAGTAAAATATATAATATAAATTTAAAAATTCTTTGAATTTTGTGGATAAAACCCTTGAATAATTTGAGTTCATTAAGAATCAATTGAAAAAATGTTGACGAAATGATAATTTTCAACTTAAGGATTCTCAAGACATTTCGGACTTGAATCAGATGGAACAGTTCTTTCGTACTTATGACTAATACCGGCTTAGTTTTTTGGAACAGGAGAGAATTTTAATTCATATGAAAAACTTTAAATATATTATTTTTTTAGGAAAATTTCCCAGTTATACTTTTATCTTTTTCCCCTGTTATTTCTCTTCCATTTGTTATATCCTCCAGCTTTAAGCTAACTTAAACTATCTTTATTAGTTTTTTCTCTCTAAATATAATAATTATGTAACAAATCAATACAGGTAATACGAAAATCTATTTTTTTCTCTCAAATAATATGCGTTTTTTAACCGTTTAATCATATATTAATAATAATTATACCACGGCTGTAGAAGGACTGGTTATTTTCCTGGTATTTTTTTTGTATCGCTTGAGAAAATGGGTTAATGTATTGAAAATTTAATATAAAATTAACTAATTTGAAGGCTTTTTAAGGGCGAAATAAACTCTTTTGTTTTCATGAGTAAGTGTGGTTCTCATTTAAATCTGACGTGCAAATTGATAGGAAGAAGAGAACTGGATTTGCTGACAAAAAGAATTTCTAGTCTTAAACAAATTTCTGAATTTTGCTGCTACTACACCGTGATTTAATCTGCAAACACTTGAGAGAGCTTTATTCATAAGTGGTGACTATTACAAAACTTTAATATTACCTAACTAGGATATGTTTAAATCTGGAAAGTTTAGGGTCAGTAAGGTTAAACACCGAAGTATTATTAGTAGACCTAATGGGTAATTACTTTGAGTTAAAGTAAATAACTGATGGATCGCTTCTTATGTAAAAAAGTCTAAAAGTAAATGCAAATCAATCAATGAAACTTATGCTATATTCCTAGTACTTGTTAATATCCCGGCTGATTAGAGAAACGATAGTGTTGTTTTAAGTAGTAGGGCCGGGATATTTAACGAAGCGGATCATACAGTTATTTTACTTTAACGTCAAAGTAATTACCCATTTAGTCTAATAATAAGTACTTTCGTGGTTTTAACCGTAGTGACCCTAGACTTGTCAGAGCTTTAACATATCCTAGTAGGTAATATAAAGGTTTTTGGTAATATTCACCACTTATGAATATAAAGCTCTTCTCAAAGTTTTGTTTGCAGATTAAATACGGGGTGTAGGCAGCGAAAATTTGCAGATAATTTTGTTTTAAGACTTGAAATTTTCTTTTGGTCAGCAAATCCAGTTCTTCATTCTTCCTATCAAATTTGCACGTCAGATTTAAATTGAGAACCACACTTACTCATGAAACTAAAATGAGTTTATTTCGGCGTTAAAAATTGCCTTCAAATTATTTAATTTTTTATATTAAATTTTCCAATAACATTAACCCAGTTTTCTCAAGCGATACAAAAAAATACCAGGAAAATAACCGAGTCCTTCTACAGCGTGGTATAAATTATTATTTATGTATAGATTAAACGGGTAAAAAACGCTCATTATTGATGAAAAAAAATGAGATTTTGTATTACCGTATTAGATTTGTTTACAAATTATTATATGTTAGAGGATAAAAAATAATGTATAAGATAGTTAAGTTAGCTAGAAACTTGGGATGGGGATATAACAAATGGAAGAAAGATAACAGGGTAAAAAGATAAAAGTATAGACTGGAAAGTTTTCTAAAAAATATATATATTTAAAATTTTTCCATAGAATATAAACATTCTCTCCTGTTCCAAAAAACTAAGCCTATTAGTGATTGAAGTCGAAAGAACTTTCCATCTGTTCAATCCGAAATGTCTTGTGAATCCTGTAAGTTTGAAAATTATCATTTCTTCAACATTTTTTCAATTGAGTTCTTAAATGAACTCGAAATTATTCAAGGGTTTTATCCACAAAATTCAAAGAATTTTTGAAAATTTATATTTATATATTTTACTTTATATCAACTTAATTTTTAAGGTGAACTTAATTGATATATACAAATATAGTCAGTGGTCAAAGTGATTTGTGCTCATCAGCTGAATATTTAAGAATTTCCAGAACGCATGGAGTTATTTGTACGCTTGCTGCATGCCTTTCTGACGAGTATTGAGACAAATGCTAAAGAGTTAATCTTGAATAAATTTCAGTTACCCTGCCTCAATTCTGTCTGTACCCTTGAAAAATAAAGAAATACAAAGAATCTATGACAAATAATAATGAAGATGCAAACTATATATTGTTATCTCGTTTATTTATTCAATAATTAATCACTAGCAGTTGCAGTTTTATGGCATTATATAAAGCAATAGATACTGAAATGTGAAGACAACAAAAATCAGAGTCAAAGTCAAAAATTATTATTTCAACCCACAACTATGCAAAGTCTTAAAATCTAAAATTTGTGGACCTGTCCTAAAAACATTCGTACCCGAAAACCCTAAAATTTCCCTACGTTAACTATTTTAACTTATGAATTTAATAATTTATTCATTTTTTGTGGTTTTTAATTCACATTTGACTCTAGAATCAAACTCTGGAAATGCTTTTATTAATGATAAGAGATTTCCAGAGCTGTGCCGATTGGCACTGTATTTCAAAATATTATCGTCACGGGGCACCTGTAATTTTCGAAACTCCATGTAGCAAGCTCTTATGGCATCAAGTACAGTATAGTCAGAGTCAAATGTTTGACTAAGCCTTTCCGGCAAAATTCTTGACTCCTTATATACCCGGTGGTTTTTACTCAAGACCCCTTTCATGAATGGGGTTAATCCCTTCCTGTCATTAACGATTTTTTTAGTACAGGCAGAAATTTCTTCAAGAGTCTTTGGCGTGCCATATCTTTTGTTGACATCTTTGGCAAGAATCTGCCAGTCATGAATTGCCTCGCAAGACTGCATGAAATTTTGAGTAGTGTGAAGGTAAAAGGGTGAGTCAGAGATTATGTTCGGGAGAAGAACCTGTAATCGAAATCGAGCAGCTCGCTCATATAGTGCCAAAATTAGCTGCCCACACATTTTCCATTGCTTGAGAATTTGGGTCATAAAGAAGGATTGCTTAAGTGAAAATTATTAGGTCAAATTCCCCAGAGTAATCAGATTAAATTAAATTAGATTATTGGAGAAAATAGTGATCTAAATTGTGGGTTGATTTTATCAAGTGCAGCAATATCCAAAATAAAGTATATAATTCTATATATTTTTTTCTTTATTTATTTTTCTCGAAAGTACGCAGAATTTCCCTGCCACCGAATTCACTTATAATCATAGAGTCATAAAACGCTCAGAAAAATGTTTATAGTATATTTTCAGTACCTCATATCTGTGGTCAAACTTTTATCTATTTATTTTTTATATAAAAATAGTTCTCAGTCCGATATATTTTGACTTTTGAAAACTGAATTTATAGTGTGCACTCAAATCATAATGAAGACTATTTACCTTATATCCTCTAATTGCAGCAGGTGAAAGCCCGATGAGCTCAGCCATGGCAAATTTGAAGGGACGATTTGGAAGTTTGAGCTGGTTCTGACCATCCCAGATGACAAGTTCCTTATATCCAAGAAAATATTTTGCCACCAGGAATATGACCTGAAAAAGTGTATTTTAAGAGAGCCCAAGTAACATATGTCGTTAATAATTTTTTATATTATTTTATACAACAATCCTACTTATAGGACCATCCCTGAATTTAGTACATTAAGAGGTCTCAACTCAGATTAATCACAGTGCATGAATGTGAATTCATTAGGCGGCTTTTTGACTGAAAAATATAAGCGAAATTATTTTATCCAAAATGAGTATTTTTAATTTATTTTTTAATATTTCTTAGTTTGATTAATTATTTCACTGTACCTTGGGTCTAAATTCGAATTCTACTTGGAGAAAACGTTGATTGGAATTTTCAATTCTTACAACTTCCATAAACTCGGCGAACTCCTGATTTTCGTTCACGGTCACCACCTTGCCCGATTGAAATATTTGAATAGAGCTGGAAAGTTGAAAGTCATATCTTTCAAACATTTCCTCAGAAATAAAATCCTGCTCAAAATAAATATTTTCATTTATTGGTGCGCAAGTTAAAGACTCAGCTGACCAGTTTGATTCAGCTGAGCTGTTCAGGGCAGACATATCGAGAGAGGCAGCAATTTCGGCAATGCCAGTTTTATTGAGCTCATAGTTAAACGGGGCATGAAGGGTATCATGTAATTCCCGTGAAATAACCCCTAAATTGAGTCTCCTTTGATCACGATCAACTCCCCTTTTTTTAGCGAGCTCTGCTTTTGAACGTCTCTTTTTTGCTATGGGAGAGAATGGAAAGTAGCTCGAATCTCGGACTCTTTTTCTTGACAGTCTTTTGGTAGTTTCCGGAGAGTTGGCAGGTGAATGTGGAGAGTAGCAGTTTTCATCTCCAGGTGATGAATCACCCTCGTCATTCTGGAACAATTTTTTCGGTACAGGCTCCTTGGAGTCTTTGACCGGTTCCTTAATTATAACGATTGATTAATCCTGGGATAAAGAAGAAAAATGGAAAGGAATGGAAAGTAAACCGGGGGGAGAGTATGCCCTTTCAAAGGAAAGGAGGAGAGTGAAAGAAATCTATTAGCAACCAGTCCTATCAGAGATGCAGTAATTTAAAAGCAGATAATAATTTTTCACTTTATAATGTTTTTAGTGTGACTATTTTCTCCTTTACGCAACAGTACTTGATTCTGGTCACTCAAAATTTTCAAGTTTTAACTTTTAATTTATTTAAAATTAGCATTCTGTTATCTTTATTATAATTTTACATCCCACCTTAGAAGTGTTTTAGTACAAAAAGAATTGATCATAGAAGCTCTCAACCATTGTGCTCAATCTGTTCAATAATGTATCTGGAAATGAGCAAAGTGCGCAAGATATTTATAAAACAATCCTATTTTATACTTAATTTTATAGGAAAGGAAGACCATAAAAAATTCCAGAAAAGGATAATAATCAATATGAAAAATTTCGAGCTTATTCTGCACTATTAATCGATTTGCACTTTCATCATATCATAAAAAAAAAAAACTTTACAAAAATTTTATTAAAAAATTTTATAAAATTTATTTTATTTACCTCCGGATTACAAATCTCCTTTTTAACATTTCGGGTACGTTCTTCTGGTGAAATTTCGACCGACGCTAAATCTGCAGATATCAAATTGTTAATTGAAGTAAGTCTATCCCGGTTGTCAGGATTTGTCTCTTTGGTAACGTCCTTCATCTTTGCTCCGAGTAAGATATAAAGGCTTGATGGTAGAAAAAAGTAAAATAAACTAGATTTTTTGATCCTTAATACTCGACTGAGTTTTTCAGAATGAAAAGTCCAGATTTATTTTCTCAGTTTTGGCGAATAATTCGCTTCAATTTTTCACCTAAATTGCTCTTGCAGATGTTTATACACATGTTTCTATTCTGTCCCTAAATGCGAAAATCAGCCATGATTTTATTATTTTATGGCCAAAAACAGCAGTTTTAGATACAAAAAAAATCAGCATGGCAATAAACATTCAGAAAAACACACCTATTCACTATTTCACAGAAAACAAAAACTAAATAAGATACCGCATACCTCGTTAATAAGAAAGCCAGACCGATTTATTATATTTATTCATTTTAAGGGGAGTCTCAGAACCTAAAAGTTAAAAACAGCCATAAATCACAGAGTAGTTAGTAGAGAATGAAAAAGAAGTGTACGAACTTTTAACTTCCGGAGGGTACTGTAGTTATTGCTGAATGTTCTTGAATATACTTTTATATCGCCTGGGGGCATTTAAAAACTACACTTGTCATACTAGATCACTAATTATGCTACAACATTTATATAATAACTATACTGTACTAAAATAATGTGATAATGCAAGACTTTAATCACACTATGGTGGTGCCCCGCTGCTACGACATCATGTTATATTACTAGACCATTTCTATTATAATGCTTATACTACACTTAAATAGTGTTCTCATGAGGATACACATAATAAACTTTGGTGGTGCGCCGCTTCCATTTTACAGTGAATCATCTTTATATTGCCGCGGGGCATTGAAACAACTATACTTCACTCTTATACAACTAAAAATGTAGACTAAACACAACTTGATTGTTCAAGATGTTTTTTGATACAGCCAATGTCCATTTAATTAAGGCCCGAGGGTACATTTTCACTGTATAAAAGGGAGCGTTTTTTTTGATGAAATTGTCATAACAGAGAATGATCAAAAGACAAGCTGTAAAACTAGAGAATTTTCCGTCGCCTTTATTTTTGGCCTGTTTTTTGTCGAAAAACCCAAAACTTGAATTAAAATTCACAAGAGTTCAAGGGATTACCGACGAGAAATTCAAATCGAAAATTTGGAAACATTGGGAAAATTTTTCGAAAGATAATGAATCATCAATTGAAAACATAGAAATATATTTCAATTTGGAAATTGCTTTACTTTCTAAGTTTGAGGAACT
>SCLH01001149.1:27712-41448 GCA_004367855.1 Oikopleura vanhoeffeni | reverse complement strand
TATTTATTTGAGAGAAACAAAAGCTAGAGAAAAAATTTTTTCGAAAATAAAAATTTACAAAATATAAAAAATCTCGAATAATACTAATCGTAAATTTTTTTAATATGTGTGTCAAGAAAATTATTTAATATTAAATATGTGATTAAAATGTATAATTTGAAAATGTCTGGGTTTTGAAATATAGACAAAAATATCGAAAATGTCTCTCCCGGGGCGCAATAGTGTGGTGTTTGACCACTTTAAAATCGATATATTGTTATTAAATAAAAATTAGGTTGAAGATAATTGTTTGAACTATGTGCTTCAGCCTTAACTTTGTAATCGGATGAGTGGTTCTGCTTTTATGATTTTTCGAAAAGTGCTCGTACAATTATGTACGAGTGGTGCGTACCGGGGTAGGAAATTATTGGTGCGTACAGGTTAATCATTTCCAAAAAATTTCCGAAAAAAAAGTGCTTCGATTTTTTCGAAAGTAGGCTCAAAAGAAAGCCAGTAAAACACTGATGAGAAAGTTGGCTTACGTCAAGGCGATATTTCGAAGTTTTAGTGGTCAAATTCGAGCAAACGTTATTTTTTAATTTCATCTTTTAATTATATTACAAAATACTTAGAAAAAATCTAAAAAATGCAAAAATTTCGATTTTTTTTGATGATTGGGTTCTTAGTACACTTAATTATCACCTCGTATCAATATGGAGCATTTGAATGCCTCTAAGGCCTTTATTTAATCAGACAGATATACCCCCTTAAGACGTAAGATTTTTTTGGTTTTGAGATTTCTTTCAAAAAAAACTGTTTCAAGGTGCGAAAAGTGACCTTTTAGTCCTCGGGTTCTCACGGAAGTTAAAATAGCGGTATCATAAATAAAATAAGCTGACTCGACAGCGAAGGGTTTCCTACAAGAATGAATTTTTTTGGAACGTTATCGGATGTACCCGCTGGTCAAAATTGACCAGTAAAGTATAGTTTCCATTACCGGAAGTGATATTTTAATAATTTCATGTACCAAAACATGCGCAATTATTGTTTTTTTGTAAATGGTATTATGAACTAGAGATCATAACTTATGACTCATAAGTGACTGCAAGGTGGCGCCATAGGGGAATTTATATTATAAGTGAAAATTGAAAGCGATATTTTCCTTGCGTTCACTTATGACCCCTATACTTTACCGGTCAATTTTGACCAGCTTGTACATCCGATAACGTTGCAAAAAATTTAACCCCCGTAGAAAACCCTGTCGAGTTAGCTTATTTTATTTCCGATACCGCTATTTTAACTCCCGTGAGAACCCGAGGACTAAAAGGTCACTTTTCGCTCCTTAAAACATTTTTTTTTAAAATATCAAAACCAAAAAAATCATACTAGTAGGTCTTAAACTGACAAAAAAAAATATCTACAAGATAGCTTAAGGGGGTGCCATAAGTCCTGCATCTTACCTAGTCAGGCTCTCCTAAACTGCACACACAACAACATACTCTGCAACAGACTAGCTCTAAACACATTCGGAAACGATTTTTGACTGTTTGAATGTCCTTTTTACAATCCGTCATTGTAATGAAGATCAATTTTAAGTTTGCCTTGACTAGCGCGGGGTCCCAAAAAACAAATAGGAGAGCATAGGGTTTATACTTCAGAAAGACAGACACATAAGTATAGATCATAACTTAATGCGTCATGAACCTAGGCAGGCGGCACGTGCCAAAAATCTATTTTTAAATGACAATAATTGCAGCCATCAATCAATGACACGTTGCAAAAACAAATCTCAAGAACGGACCCCAATTACCGCAGCGAACACAAACATTGCAAAAAACATTGTCCATCTTATTACCGGTCTCACACATAACGGCTGGTCAACATCTTTAACCATTGAGACGATCCTTGACGCAGCACTCGGCGTATCCAGCAGGCCGCCAACGAATTTCCATGAAATAGAAAATTGCCTAATAGAACCGTGCGAAATCTCTACCAAGATAGGCGAAATACAAAGTTATGAGAAAGCCTAAGAAACCTGAATTACTTTTTCTCAAAAAACATTTTCTCGCCTACGCACTTTTCCCCGCCGATTTTAGAATTCTAAATTTAGATTGGTTAAATGTTTTCCATCAAATAACCAAAAAATTTTTCTTCAACTTATTCCACAATTATATTTATTCTGTCTAAACTTCAATTTCGGGCGGTCACATATATCCGTTTGAACCAGAAAATAAGGTTTTCTGAGAGCGATTTTACTGACCACTAGGGGGCCCAACTTTCTACGTTTGCCCTTAGGCTTTCCGGTGCGCAACCTAGTCATATATCCAATCACTGAAAAAATTTTGAGTACAGAAAAGATTTGATTTTCTTGGCTTCTCAATGGTTTGAAAGTGATTTTTCGGCCAACCAGTAAAGAGTAGCCGAGAAACAGACTTCAATTTTGCATGTGTTTCAACGATTTTTAGCTTCGATATCATCGAGGAGCAAAAATAATGGACAGGGAGTGAAATGATTTAGGTGAAATGTATTTTGAAATATAGTGTAATGTTTTTAAAAAGTGAATGAATGCATTTAAATACAAACTCAATGTTTATTTTCGTAGGAGGCACCGATCGCCGGCCCAATATCGCCGCAATTTGCCGAAAATCACAGAATTTGTCTTAAAAGGGTTTAATATTACAACTTAACTTTTGTGGACCGATCATGAATTGACGTCATTCTCAATGAATGGAAATTTCCTCAAATTTATTTTTTTCACATTCAATTTTATTCGTTTGGTGAAGTATTAAATTATAACGAATTTTTGGTGGATTCACTTATATTGCGAACCGGATTGTGAATGCCTTATAAAAATAATGTTTGAAGTATATATGACGTCATTTCGAACGCGCTACGTGTTCTTTAATATTTGAACAAAAAAATATGTCTGATCCGCCGAATGTGCCAATATGGCCGAATTTTTTAGAAAAAACTTTTGATATATATATATATGGCCCCCCTGTTGTTATTAATAATAAGCTTATCATGTACCCCCGCCGGAATGTATTATTTCCGCGGTTGTCATTACATTTGCTAAGGCGTAAGTGCATGTCGTTAAATAGAGCATGCGTAGGCCCAAATAGTTCGGCTGGTCGTAAGAAAAGAAAGGCGACGTTAGTTTATTATTCTAGCATTTTTTATTCCAACTAGTTTCGTTTTTTATTTAAACAATTTTCAAGATTTTCTGTGGTTTTGCACAGATTTCTTAGAACGATTTTGCAATAGTCGAGTAAGCGCGAAAAGAAGTGATTACAACGATTGATGAGACTATTACTTGAGAAATGGAAGTGAGATAGATGGTTAAAAGTTTGTATTTATTTTCGTTTTAAACAATTAGTTTTTTAAACATTTATTACAATAGTCTACATATTTTGAATGATTTTCAATTTTGGTGACTTCACAGAAATCTATTCTCGTTGAATAATAAATTTTTTTAATAGGCTTATTTGAGACAAATAATTTTGGTGGCCTGGAAATTTAAAGATTTCGATTTTCAGTTATAGTATCAGTCGGTAATTTCTAGCTTGTCTAGATATATTCTTGTTCATTCAGCCAACACAATTACTAACTTCATAGAATGTAAAATGAAATTCGGAGAAATCAAAAGTTTAATGCTACAAAACTTAATGTCATTGATAACAAAATTTTGCCCTGTTTATTAAAAAAACTGCTGAATGTTCTTTACGGCTAAATATTTGTAACAAGATTGTTTGTACCGTAATAGATTTTTGGTCGAATTTTAAATCTTACAAATCTCATTTTCTCTGATAATATTCGGCATCTTATTCATCAGATTTAAACTGACCTAATCTTTGAAGCGATCTGACAAGCCTAATAGTGATCAAAATTATCAATTTATGTCAGATTACCCAGGAATGCTAATATTTAGAAATTTGTTTTTTTTTCTTATATCAGAATGTTGTCGTATACAGGGGGCCAATATCGCACGAGAGTTTTTTTACCGAAAACTTCGGCGGATCGCAAATTTGGCGATATTGGCACATTCGGCGAGTATGGGACACAAAAATATTTTTTTTTCGTAAAAAAATTGAAATTCGTAGGCGTTCGAAGTGACGTCATTGTAAACAATTTTTAATTTCTATAACGAGTTTTACACGATCGGTTTGATGACGCCGAATCACCAAAATGCGTATAATTTATAACTCCACCAACGCAATTCAAATAAAAGTTGCTAGAGTAATTTCGGGAAAATTTCATCTGGAAATTGACGTCATGTATGACTCACACCAAAGTTAATTGAGATATAAAATTCGGCGAATTACGGCAATCATTGCACATTCGGCGATAGGAGTATTTGGCACAGAAGTTACTTTAGCTAAAAATCGTGAATTGCGAGTAGGTTTTTTTCGGCGATTTCGGGCAAATTCGGCGATATTGGGCTGGCGATATGCCCTCCTTGCTAAGTTTGATTCGTCCACTTACGATATTCGTAAATATTAAATGTTGTACAGGGGGCATAATCCGTCGAAATTATTTGTCAAAAAATTCTGGCGTATGTGGGCATTTGTTTGGGCGCTATGGGAATACAAATCATGTTTTTTCAATTAAAACGCGTAGGCGTTCAAAATAACGTACGTAATTTAAAAAAGATTTTTCAGTTTTATACAGAATTTTTGCAAAAGCTTCAAATGAAGTAACAATACCAAATGTGGAAAACTTAAGAACTCCACCAAACGCGATAACAAAACTTAAAAGAACTAAACTTGGGATTTCAATCTCAACGCCTACGAGAATTCGCGCGATGATTGTTTGTTATCCGCACTATGGGCCCCTGGAATTCGGTCTTAGCTAAAAAACGTAGCTATATTGCGGAGGTTCCTCCACCTTGCGTGCTTCAAAATAGTCGGGAGCAAGAACAAATAGATTGCACATTAGTCTTGTACGAGATTTCTACGTTCTGTTTTTTTTGGCTCCTGATCTAAACTTCAAAACGTGGAGTAGCCCCCTAAAGTTTCGATTTTGTAACCTTGTGTTCATAATAAAGTAAAATTTGATTCATTATTTTTTTCCTAGAAATTGTGTTGAACTTTTTGCCGGATTTTTTCTAAAAAAAAAGCAAAAAGGTTTTGGAGAAATTACCACAAAGTTAATAACAACGAATCTAAGACATTATAAATTTCACTCTGCGCACAACGGATGAATCTAACGTCTTTTTTCAACCAAACAAAATTCCCAAAGGTTTCTTTTTTTTTTTATTTGAAAAAATACATATTGTAACTAGTATAGGCTATAATATCACATAATTAGGTTAGCGTGTCCACCATTAAAAAAGACTTTAGAATACTGAATGAATCGTTTGAAACTTCTTGGGCGAATATATATCCAAACAAAAAATAATCAAAATAAAAATTTGAGTCGTCACGTGATCAAAAATAAAGCAATTTTTCGTATTTTCCAGTAGTTAAATGAAATGCCGAACAGAACACGAAAACCCTCTTCTTTAGTTAAAATGCCAATTATTCGCGATAATTTATAATTTTAAAAAAACAAATATCACTTTTGAAAAATATATTTTACTACATGGCCTCCCAAATGTGTTTAGTGCGCAGCTTTGACACCCTAACCTACGTGTGTTTCTCCGATTTTCCTTACCGAGCACTTCAAGATTATTGTTGGTCGATTATACAGAGATGTAAGGTTTTCCCTTCTTTTTTTCCAACTGGTTACACTTGATATTCCGCCGTTTTGTTGGTTGAATCTGAGAAAACCTCTTCTGACAACCAATCAAACGGCGATTCAAGTGTAACCACATTTGGGAGAAAAAAGAAGGTAAAAACCTTACACCTGTATATTTAGCACAAACTGTAATGACCCACTTTTTGCCCAAACACTCTTAGGGAACATGAAAAACGAAACCTGCGCCGTGGTCGATTTTGACCCAAAAATCGGCAAAGGGTAAGTTTTTCTACAAAAAAAAACATTGTCTTTGCTTGTCAAAGTTATAACCGAAACTTGCAGTAACTTTTCAGAGGAATGACATGACTGGGGTTGCGCAGCGGGGAATCTACAGACCAAGGCTAGAAAATGAAGGGAAGAAAAGGGGAAGGGAAACGTTTCCCTCATTACCTTCCCCGGGAAGGAACGGAACGGAAATTCAAAGAGGCCAAGGGAAGGGAGGGGATGAACGAATTGACAGGCTGGGGGATAGAGGGGCGAGCAGTTTTGAGCAACTTCGAGCAATCAGCAATATTAATTAACAGTCTTCACGCATTACGGTTTTTCTTCACAAAATGAGATCGAAAGCCACTTTATGGCAGTTAGCAACTCTCCTTAACCCCGCTAGACTTGATTTCTGCATTAAGTAACTGCCATTTAATCGATTTAACGACGCTTTATCATAATGACAGATCATTAATCTCTCTGTGCTGCTTNCAATTATCGACGCCCACATCCTTAAACTGACAAAAAAAATTCTCTATAAGATAACTTAAACACATTGAAACCGATTTTTGACTTTTGAAATTCCTTTTCAAATCGTCATGGTAATGAAATCAATTTTAAGTTCTGCCTGATAGTGCGCGTCAAAAAATTAATGGTGGAATAGCTAGTTATACTCATGAGAAATACACATAAGTTATGACTCATAACTTATGAGTCATAACTAGGCAGCGCACCGTGCAAAAAATTATATATAATCTAGGACCCAATTACAGCGCGAAGAAATTGAAAAAAAATTGTCATTTTTACCCGTTAAATAACCGGTCAAAATTTCAAATTGAGAATTTGAGCAGGTGCGCATCGCGCGCACAAAATTTCATGGAATAATAAATTGTGACCCGTGAAATTCTACCCAAGATAGTCGAATAAAAAGTTAGAGAAAGCTAAAACTGAATTTATTTTTTCAAAAAACATTTTTCCGCCTACGCATTTTCGCCATTTTAGAATCTAAAATTTAAATGGTTAAATTCTTCCATCAAATGACCAAAAATTTTTCTTCAAACTTTTCCAAAAATTATTTATTCTGTCTAAACTTAAATTTCGGGGCGGTCACATATTTATCAATTTTGAAGCCAGAAAATAAAGTTTTCTAGAGCGATTTTCTGACCACTAGGGGGCCCAAACTTTCAGTTTTGCCCTTAGGCTTTCCGGTGCGCACCCTAGTCATAATCAAATCATGAAAAAAGTTTTGGGTACAGAAAAGATTTGTTTTTTTGGTTTTTCAAGGTTTGAAAGTGATTTTTTCCCCAACCATAAAGAGTAGCCGAGAAACAGACTTCCATTTTGCTGTGTTTCACATTTTTAGCTTGATTTATCGAGAAGCAGAATAATGGACAGGGAGTGAAATTGATTAGGCAAAAATACTTGGTGGACCTCTGGTGCCTCCCTAGTCATTATGGTTATTTCTTGGTGGACCTCTGGTGCCTCCCGGATTTGCCTCCCGGACCTGTCTCCCGGATTTGCCTCCCGGACCTCACAGGATTTGTGACCACTTATTAAGATCTAAAAACCCAAAATTTTAGATCACTTAAGTAGTCTTATCCATATGATAAAGACTACTTAAGTGATCTTATAAAACCTTAAAATTTGACCGAAATTCATGTGCGTCACAAAAAATAAAGCCCACTTAAAAAGAATGTCAAAAGGTCCGGAAATATGGCCTAACGAAAAGACGACAAGAAAAAAGTCAGTCAGAAANCAAAAAAAATATGCAAATTTCTTTGACTAATGACATAAAAAAGAAATAAAATGTCAGATGTAATGTAAAACACTAAAAATAACTAGAAAAAAATCCCAATAATTATATTTATGTAATGTGAAATTTTATACAATCAATTCATAATGCGATCGCCGGCCCAATATCGCCGAATTTGCCGAAATCACAGAATTGTTTTAAGGTTAATATTACAAATTACTTTGTGAGCGTCATGAATGACGTCATTCTCATGATGGAATTTCCCAAATTTACTTTTTTCGACTTCAATTTCATTGCGTTTGGTGAAGTATTAAATTATACGAATTTTGGTGATTCACTTTATTCGAACCTATTGTGAAACTCCTTATAAAATTAAATGTTTGACATATGACGTCATTTCGAACGCCTACGTGTTTTTAATTTTTGAAACAAAAATATGTCTGTTCCGCCGGATGTGCCAATATGGCCGAATTTTTTAGCAAAAAACTTTTGACGATATATGGCCCCCCTGTATGTTATTCATTAAAACTTATTATGTACCCCCGCCGGAATGTTTATTCCGCGGTGTCATTACATTCGCTAAGGCGTAAGTGCATGACGTTAAATAAGAGCATTGCGGAGGCCCAAATAGTGGCAGGTCGTGGAAAAAGAATATAGGCGACGTTAGTTTATTATTCTAGCATTTTTTATTCTAACTAGTTTCATTTTTTATTAAAACATTTCCAAGGATTTTTTGTGTTTTGAACAGATTTTTAGAAATGTTTGCAAATAGTCAGTAGCGCGAAAAAGTGATTACAAGATTGCATGAAATTACTTTGAGAAATGAAAGTGAAAAGATGGTTAAAAGTGTATTTATTTTCGTTTTAAAAAAATTAGTTTATTAAACCATTTATTTACAATGCTATTTTGAATGATTTCAATTTTAGTGACTACACAGAATCTATTCTCGTTGATATAATATTTTATCTTTATAGCTTATATTGAGACAAATAATTATGATGCCTGAAATTTAAAGATTTCGAATTTTCAGTTAAAGTATCAGTCGGCTATTCTAGCTTGTCTAGATATATCTGTTCGTCAGCCAACAAAATTACTAACTTCTTCAGAAGTGTGAAATGAAATTCGGGGAAATCAAAAAGTTTAAATGTGCCATAAATTATGTCAGATAACAAAATTTGCCCGTTTATTAAAAAAACTGCTGATGTTCTTTACGGCTTAATTATTTAACAAGATTTGTTTGTACCGTAATAGATTTTGGTCGAATTTAAATTACAAAATCTTATTTCTCTGATAATATTCGGCATCTTATTCAATCAGATTTAACTGACCTAATCTTTGAACGATCTGACAAGCCTAAATAGTGATCAAAATATCAATTTATGCAGATTACCCAGGAAATGCTAATATTTTAGAAATTTTGTTTTTGAAAAATTATTCAAAATTATCAGAATATTGATCGTATACAGGGGGGCCAATATCGCCGAAAGTTTTTTACCGAAAAACTTCGGCGATCTCGCCAAATTTGGCGATATTGGCACATTCGGCGATATGGGAACAAATATATTTTTTTTCGTAAAAAAAATAAGAAATTCGTAGGCGTTTGAAATGTCGTCATATGTCAAACAATTTTTTAATTGTATAACGAGTTTCACGATCGGTTTGAATGACGCGAATCACCAAAATGCGTATAATTTAATACTCCACCAAACGCAATCAAATAAAAGTTGCTAAGAGTAGATTTGGGAAATTTAATCCTGGAAATGACGTCATTCATGACGTACACAAAGTAATTTGAGATATAAAATTCGGCGATTACGGCAATATTGGCACATTCGGCGATAGGGAGTATTTTGGCACAGAAAGTACTTTAGCTAAAAATCGTGAAATTGCGTAGGTTTTTTTCGGCGATTTCGGCAAATTCGGCGATATTGGGCTGGCGATATCGCCCCCCTTGTAGTTTATTCTCCACTTACGATTATCGTAAATATTAAATATTGTACAGGGGGGGGCATAATCGTCGAAATTTATTTGTCAAAAAATTCTGGCGATATTGGGCATTTTTGGCGATATGGGAACAAAAATCATGTTTTTCAAATTAAAAACGCGTAGGCGTTCAAAATAACGTCGTAATTTAAAAAGTTTTTCAGTTTTATAAAGAATTTTTGCAAAAGCTTCAAATGAAGTAAAATACCAAAATGTGAAGAATTAAGAACTCCACCAAACGCGATCAAACAAAAACTTAAAAGAATAGACTTGGGAA
Organism: Oikopleura vanhoeffeni; assembly: GCA_004367855.1. Classification (NCBI taxonomy): domain Eukaryota; kingdom Metazoa; phylum Chordata; class Appendicularia; order Copelata; family Oikopleuridae; genus Oikopleura; species Oikopleura vanhoeffeni. Next base: position 31,516 of record SCLH01001149.1, on the reverse strand, counting down.
CTTCAATCTCAAACGCCTACGCGAATTCGGCGATATTGTTTGTTTCCGCACTATGGGCCCTGGAATGGTCTTAGCTAAAAATAGTGATATTGCGGAGGTTCCCTCCACCTGGTGCTGTGGTGCTCAAAATAGTCGGGAGCAGAAAAATAGATCTGCACATTAGTCTTGTACGAATTTCTAGTTCTGTTTTTTTTGAGCCCTGATCTAAAACTTCAAAAACCGTGGAGTACCCCCTAAATTCGATTTTTGTACACCTTGTGGTCATAATAAAGTAAAAATGTGATTCAATTATTTTTTTCTAGAAAATTGTTGAACTTTTGACGGTTTTTTCTAAAAAAAAGCAAAAAGGTTTTGGAGAAAATTACCACAAAGTTAATAACAAAATCCTAAAGAACATTATAAAATTTCACTCTGCGGCGCAGAGTCTGCGCACAAGATGAACTAACGTCTTTTTCAACCAAAAAAATTCCCAAAAGTTTTCTCTTTTTTTTTTATTTGAAAAAATACCTATTGTACTAGTATAGGCTATAAATATCACCTATTAGGTAGCGTGTCCACCATTAAAAAAGACTTATAGAAATACTGAATGAATCGTTGAAACTTCTTGGGCGAATAATATATCCAAACAAAAAATAATCAAAATAAAAATTTGGTCGTCACGTGATCAAAATAAAGCAATTTTTCGTATTTTCAGTATTAAATGAAATGCCGACTCAGAACACGAAAAACCCTCTTTTTTAGGTAAAAATGCAATTTTCGCGATAATTTATAATTTAAAAAGAAAATATCACTTTTTGAAAAAAATATTTTACTAACATCGCCTAAATGTTTAGTGCGCAGCTTTGACACCCTCAACCTACGTGTTTTCTCAGATTTCCTTACCGAGCACTTAAGATTATTTTGTCATTATACAGAGTGTAAGGTTTTCCCCTTCTTTTTTCCAAACTGGTTACACTTGATTTCCGCCGTTTTGATTGGTTGAATCTGAGAAAACTCTTCTGACAACCAATCAAAACGGCGGAAATCAAGTGTAACCAGTTTGGAAAAAAGAAGGTAAAAACCTTACACCCTGTATATTTAGCACAAAACTGTAATGACCCAACTTTTGCCCAAAACACTCTTAGGAAAATGAAAACGTAAACCTGCGTGGTCGATTTTGACCCAAAATCGCAAGGGTAAGTTTTCTTACAAAAAAAAACATTGTTTGCTTGTCGAAGTATATAACGAAACTTGCAGTAATTTTTCAGAGAATGAACAATGACTGGGGTGCGCAGCGGGAACTCTACAGACCAGGCTAGAAAAATGGAAGGGAAGAAAAGGGGAAGGGAACGTTTCCCTCTTACCTTCCCCGGGAAGGAAACGGAACGGAAATTCAAAGAGGCCAAGGGGAAGGGAAGGGATGAAAATTGACAGGCTGGGGATAGAGGGGGAGAAGTTTTTGAGCAACTTCGAGCAACTCAGCAATACTTAATTAAAGTACTTCACATTAACGGTTTCTTCACAAAATGAGATCAAAAAGCACTTTATGGCAGTAGCAACCTCCTTAACCCCGTAGACTTGATTTCTGCCATATAACTGCCATTTAATCGCATTTAACGACGCTTTATCATTAATGACATGATCAATTATAAAGTTATCGATGAATTTTAAAACAAAATGACATTTGTGCGTTTTTTTTGAAAATTTTTACTGTATTATAGTACTTAATTTATTCAAAATTTTTTCGAATCACCGAATAACACCTTTCATCGTGATCAAAAAAAAATTTTAGACTTTTTTACATTACACCATAGCCCAAAAATGATCACGTGACCGTATATTCAAGAAATAAGGTCGGCAAAAAAAGTACTGTTTTTTCTTCAAAAATTGCTTAAAGGGGTTTTTTAGAAGCTTTTAAGACTTAATTTCCATTACACCAAAGTTCAATAACGATCACGTGACCTTCAAATTAAGAAATAAGGTTTTGGTTAAAGTACACAAATAGTACTCAAATTACGCCAAAAAATTTGGAAAAGTAATAAACACATAATCTAATAATTTTGAACATAACGGCATTTTCCAAAAACGTCACGTGATCTTATTTTGATAAAAGGTGATTTTATGTTTTTGATTTAAATTTTTTAAAAAATGAGCTCCAAATCGGCCGCCAGAGTCTATGGGTCAATTATGTACTGAAAGGGCGCCAGAGAGCAAAAATACCCTGTGAAATCGGACCATTTTTGCTTTTTAGTGACCTTTAAGTACATGATTGACCCATAGTTGCTAATATTTTTATCAGAAAGTCGACCCTTCCGATTATTTTGGTAGTAATGTAAGTTTATACGATGAACTTGAAATTGACCTTGACCTTGAACGAGAAATAAAATATTCCACAACAATTTAAGAATCATTTTACTAGAAAATTCTGTTAAATCCATATAATTATTTTTAAACAGTGCGATAGCAAATCATTTGAAGTTTAATATGACGTAGTTTAAAATATAAATAAAGTTATAATTTTATTTTATTATTGCACTTTTAAGTTAAACTGGAGGTAATTTTGCAACTTTTTTTCTTATCTTCATTAAATGCCTTTTAATTCGTTTAAATTTTTTTTTTCTCTTTTTTCAATTGTATAGCAAATTGACTGAATATTATTTTAAGCCAATAAAAAATGTATGTTGACTTGCTATCGGGGGGTAATCGCCACCGAAAAAGACGATTCCGAGTAAAATTTTTTTTTTGGGCCATTTAGTGGTCAGAAAGTGAGTTTCAAAAACCCTCATTTTCAGCACTAATTTCGTTTTTGAGCATATACAAAATGCGTAGGCGGAACATTTTGTAAGATAATTAAGATTGAATACTTAATTTTATTTTTTCATTTTATGCAGAATTCACAAAGCTTTCAGATGCGCATAGTGAGAACCATGCGGAAGACTGCGGAAAAATTGCTAATGCCGATTTATCATTTCAACCGTCATTTTCCCTGGCCAAAATGCCAAAAAAAATAAAAAAAATATTTCATTTTATTTCTTCGTAGTTTTTTGTCAAGATATTTTTTCCGTTTTGGTCTCATCATTTTAATTTTGAAATTAGGATTATGACCGCTGCGCACCCTAACATTAACTTAAGGGGGTATACGACTCTGATTTAATAAAGGCCTGACCAACGCGGTAAATTGAGTTAACGTGAAAGTCCGATTATTTCGCCTTATTTCAAAACAACGTTATTTTCGATGTAACAAGCCCAAGGGGTGATAGCAAGATGTGCAAGCATTTTTCGAATTTGGCTGTAAAGTCGACAAAAAAGGTGCGCAAAATCGAAAACTTTGAATATGAAAGTGAGAATGAGACAATTAAATGCCACCAAAAGATTCCTTGTATACGGTTGCTGTAAACGATATTAGCAACTATGGTCTGGCTTTGAACACAGCGGATTTTAGAAAAAATATAAACTTTTCATAAAAATTATTTTTTGATCTCTAGCACGTTTCTGTTCAAAATCAGACCATAGTTGCTAATATCGTTTCAACACCACCATGTGCACCATTTCGCGCACTTTTTTGTCGATTTACAGCGAAATTCGAAAAATGCTTGCAACATCGTGCTTCATCGATGTTACATTCCGAAAATGACGTTGTTTTGAAATAGCGAGAAAGAAATAGGACTTTCAAACAAACAAAAAATTGCTCGCGGTTAACTCAATTTACCGGTTGGTCGAACATGCTATGAAAAAAAGCCGAAGTAAAATGTGTTCCAGAGATTACGAAATACTATTCCTGGATTCCTGGGATTATATAGATCTGTTATGAAGGAATAAAAAGTT
>SCLH01001149.1:0-27352 GCA_004367855.1 Oikopleura vanhoeffeni | reverse complement strand
TATAGAAGCATTACTTAAGGGGGGTGTTCATGCTGGAAAGCTTTTCGAAGGCTCATAGTTGAGTCATAACTTTTTACTCTTTCATAACAATCTTATAAAAATCTCAGGAATAGTAGTTTGTAATCTCTGGAATACATTTTACTTCTGACTTTTCATAGCATGTTTGACCAACCGGTAAATTGAGTTAAGCGTGAAAGTCCATTTTTTCGCCTATTTCAAAACAACGTTATTTGGATGTAACAAGCCCAAGGGTGATGAAGCAAGATGTGCAAGCATTTTTCGAATTTGGCTGTAAATCGACAAAAAAGGCGCGAAATCGAAAATTTGAATATGAAAGTGAGAATGAGACAATTAAATGCCACCAAAAATCCTTGTATACGTTTGCTGGAACGATATTAGCAACTATGGTCTGGTTTGAACACAGCGGATTTTAGAAAAAAATATAAACTTTTCATAAAAATTATTTTTTGATCTCTAGCCGTTTCTGTCAAAATCAGACCATAGTTGCTAATATCGTTCCAACACCACCATCGTGCACCATTTCGCGCACTTTTTTGTCGATTTACAGCGAAATTCAAAAATGCTTGCAACATCGTGCTTCATCGAGTTACATTCCGAAAATGACGTTGTTTTGAAAAAGCGAGAAAGAAATAGGACTTTCAAACAAACAAAAAATTGCTCGCGGTTAACTCAATTTACCGGTTGGTCGAACATGCTATGAAAAAAAGCCGAAGTAAAATGTGTTCCAGAGATTACGAATACTATTCCGGGATTCCTGGATGTTTTATAGATTGTATGAAGGAATAAACAAGTTAGTGAGCCTTCCGAAAAAAGCCCTTGAGCAGATGTCCCAATCCCCTTAAGGGGTATCACGACTCTGATTTCACATTTTCTAGTGTGAAATATACTGAAAAACTAGGAGTTCTTGAGAAAAATACGAAAAAGTTGCTAATTTGTAATCCTATCGCTTAATCCTGCAAAAAGACAGTCACAAGATCATTTTTACATTACACCAGATAGCTCTAGTATCGGTATATCAAATTGAGCGTCAAATGGTTCACAGCATTCACTAACCGGTAGTATAGTAAGTTTTGCATCGAGCGCTGTTTTGTTGATCCCGGCAACTGAAACAATCATAGACGCCAATAACGACGGAGACGAACAATTTTCAGATCTTCAAAATCTATCTCCTCCGAGCATATGTTTGCAAAAATAAAGCTCAAATTTTTATCAAAGTATTCCTCAGAAAATGTGAAAGAGATGATCGAGCGCTTTTTTGCAATTTCGAGCTAGAAACTCGAAATATATTTTTTTGGTAAGTTTTCCAAAAAAATTCCGAAAAAAAAGTGCTTCGATTTTTTCCAAAGTAGGCTCAAAAGAAGCCAGTGAAAACACTGGATGAGAAAGTTGGCCTTACGTCAAGACAATATTTGAAGTTTTAGTGGTCAAATTCGCAGACAAACGTATTTTTTAACTTCATCTTTAAAAAATACTTAGGAAAAAAATCCCGAAAAAATGCGAAAATTTCGACATTTTTTTTCTGTGATTTTGTTCTTAGTACCACTTAATATCACCCCGGATCAATTTGGAAGCATTTTTAATGCTCCTAAAACATGCTATGAAAAAAGTCAGAAGTAAAATGTGTTCTAGAGATTACGAACTACTATTCCTGAGGTTTTTATAAAATTGTTATGAAGGAGTGAAAAGTTATGAGCCTTCGAAAAAGCCTTTCCAGCATGAACAACCCCCTTAAGTAATCTTCTATACTATATTATTATAGCTGATATTGAAACAATTAATTATGGTGCCATAACATTTAAGATGTCTTATTTTCAGAAATTGTTCAAGTTAAAAAATGGGGAATTTCTGTCTTTTCATAACACTTTTGACTCTTCGCAAAAAACAAACTTTAGTTAACATCTTTTCCCTAAAAACAAGTGTGCAAAAGATGACCGATGTTTTTTCTAATTTGTTATCAAATTTGCCACCTACGCTGTTTTTCAAAAAATACTATAATAGTTTGTTAGATAATAAATAAAAACCTAGTTCACTTAGTTCAGACCAACTTAGTTCAACCAGCTAGAACCCACTTGAGTCCCTTTGTTAGTCATAATGAATCAAATCGTTTATTTTGAGCAGAAAGTCTTAACACTTAATCATCTGTCCAGTCACTAAGCACTATCATTATGCATGAAAATAGCCTTTGCACAATAAATAGATTGAAAATATTTATAGATTTTGAGTTGTTTTAGCTTAGGGGCGCAGAGAATTGTTTTGAGAAAATGCGTCCAATTTATAATGCCCCAAAAGATGCAAAGGATAAGAAAGATGCAAAGCCGGCGTCGTCGTTTATGCCTCTTCATATGCAACATTGCTTGAAAATGTCTTCTCAGATTTGGAATTTACAAATAAAAATGTATTCAACAATAAAAACAAAAAGTAATAAAAATATTTTTTTAGGAAAATGGCAAGCTCAAAAATTCGAACGTAAATTTTGAAAAAAATAGAATTTGTTTTTGCCAAAAAATTTCAAATTTTGTCGAAAAAAAATTATGAATTAGAAGTGGCGTTTACACACATCATAACGAATAATAAGGACCTTTACAATTTAAATGTTGTAAGAGTTCAGCCTAATCTGATGGCAATGTAGCGCGCTGATTGGCTTAAAAAATATTATATTTTGCCTTCTCATAATCTTAGATTTTTTGATGTTCACATGATATATTTTATTCTTAAATTTTCTATATTTTTGTTATTGATTAGTGAATAGTGAAAAGGAAAATAGATTGAATTGAGATAAAAATTATTAAAATTATATTAATCCCAAAAATAGCAAAGTAACAAAGGGTACAAAGCTGATGCAATGAAACAAAACAGTACAAATACATTCAGAGTTACAGAACAAACCTCTTACCAACAGGCAAAACTCGTTGCCGCAGAAACCAGTACAAAAAATTATAAAAAGTCTAAAGAAGATGCCATCAAAAAATTCCGGGTACATACTTTTATAATACAGCGTATGTATATGGATTATTATTTCCTTTTTTAAGAAAATCAAAGTTCAAGAATACTATGTATCAAAAAACATTTTATGACAGTTTTAAAGTGTTTTACATAATTGATGCTAAAGAGCAAAATCCAGATTTTAAAAACAGGGTTACATGTTTATTGGACAAAAAATCAATTTTTTCCAGAAACTTAATCTTAATTCATAAGAAAGAAATCCAGTTGAAATTACCAAGTTGTTGACTTATTTTTTCCAGAAATTGACTTCGAAAAACTTGAAATATCGAGAAAACGTATTTTCTTACGTAACTCGCGAGCAGTGTTCTAAATCGGGATCCCGAGTCGGGAACGGGATTGAATTAGAAAATTTGGTCGGGATCAGGATTTGATCGGGATCCCGAGTGTTTTAATATTTTCAGTGGTAGAAAATTATTCGGTACTTCGGTTCTGTGGTGATTTTTAGGATCCACGATTCAGGGGTATTTTTTAATCTGTGTGAGGAAAAGATTTTCTCCTGACATCGGTTGAAATAGATCGATACCATGTTTTTAAATGTTCTGAGCAACTTTATTTTCCAGGTTGACGATTAAGCCACACCATAAATAATTAACAGGTAGAAGAAGTAGCCTTGCTCGTCATGTTATTAATTTTCCATAATAAACTTAGCATCTGAAATCCCTAAAATCACTTACACCACCCAAAAAATCACTAACACCACCCCCAATTAAGGGGGTGGTGGCAGTGAATTTTGACATTTTAGAGGCTTCGTACGGCTAGACAGATACAGACTAGAAGTTTCTGAAACATATCATAAAAAGATCTATCCTTAATCTCGCGATTGTATTTGACAGTTTAGTACCACTCACACCAACCACTTGGTTAACCGCGGTTAAACACAAGTCCTTCAGCTTTTTTCAAAGAAACAAGGATCCTAGAGCTCATATCAAAAAATTTTGAGATTTGGTGAGAATCCGGAAAATTGTCTGAATTTTAGTGGCTTGGTTCTATTTTTTTCTATTTTTGTCTCAGAGCGCTAGAATTGGTTCAAATGTGTCCGATAAGAAGCTCAAGGTGTCTCACATATCACCTTGGTTGTAGTTTTTCCAATTTCGATCTGATTGGCTGTAAATCGACAAAACAGTGCGCGAAAATCATAATTTTGAAAAAAAAGTGATAATTAGAAAATTTATATGCCACCAAAAGACTCCTTGGGTATGATTTGCTAGAAACGATATCAGCAACTATGGTCTGATTTTGATTACATACAGTGCCAAAACAAAATTTTGATGAAAACTTTAATTTTTTTCTAGAATCCGCTGTGGTCAAAATCAGACTATAGTTGATAGTATAGTTTCCAGCAAATCATACCCAAGGAATCTTTTGGTGGCATTTGAATTTTCCAATTATCACTTTTATTTTCAAAATTGTGATTTTCGCGCACTTTTTTGTCTATTTACAGCCAATCAGACCGAAATTGTAAAAACTACAACCAAGGTGATATGCGAGACACCTTGAGCTTCCTATGTTCCAAAAATGACGTTTCTGGAATTACCATAGAAAAAGCCTTATATCAAAACGTCAAAAAAACACCCATTTTCGACACATTTGAACCAATTTTAGCGCTCTGAGACAAAAATCGAAAAAATAGAACCAAGCCACTAAAATTCAGACACTTTCCGAGAGTTTCACGAAATCTTAATTTCTTCCAAAATAAAACCTAGGATCCTTGATTAATTGAAAAAAGCCAGGGACTCGTGTTTAACCGCGGTTAACCAAGTGGTTGGTGTGAGTAGTACTAAAGTGGAAAATGNGATGATAAGAAGCTCAAGGGTCTCACATTATCATCTTGGTTTTGGAGTTTTTCCAATTTCGAGTTGATTTGCTGTAATCGACAAAAAAGTGCGCCATATATCATAATTTTTGATAAAAAATTAAGTGTTCATTAGTATAATTTATATGCCACCAATAAGGACTCTTGGGGTATGATGGGAGCATACAAAACCTACCGCACTTGGGAGCTCGCGAGCTGGGCCCGCGGGTGCCTGCGAGAAAGTCAATAAACTTGCGCGCGTGGTGTGATGAATGTGCAATTTAATGGGAATTAAGGATGCTATTAAAATTACAAGATTAATTTCGGAAAATTAATGATTATGATTTCGAAATTTTTTTAAATTTTAATATACAGTGAATTTTACAAAGTTTAAAAATGAACAAACTAATGAATGATTCAAAGTTTTTTTATTTAGAATGATACTAGTTAAAAGTTAAACCAGTAAGTTTATTAAGTTCAAAATTTCAGAGTCTAAAAGTACCGGTATTATATATACAGGCTCCTTGGGATTCAATAGCTGACCTCGCTTTTCAAATAGCCACGGGATCATATTTTCCGTTTTTGCGACTAGGTGTAGTAAACGTTTATTTTCGGCGGGGTACTCGGATGTGACCAAAATTGTTCGCCCCCATTTCACACCTGTCATTTTTTTTCCAAACTATTTTGAAAGGGGGGATGTTTTATTTTGGTTCAGTCCAAGCTTCATAATAGTGATCAAAATTACGAAATTTTTGAAATTATTTGCTTAACAACGTAAACCCTGGCTGACTCATCATCGCATAGAGTTCGGACCGGGAGAACCATCGGCCAGAACTAAAAGTTTCGTGAGTGTCTTTAACCTTACAGGTGCAGTAATACTTTGCATAATCGGGATGCATAAACGAACATGCAATTAAAACCAAGCCTCTAGCTGTCGAAGCAGACAATTTCGGTCAAAATGCAATGCAACTCTAAATCAAAAAAAAATGGCAAAATCTTGAAAGTTTCCCCATAATTTTTTTATTAAATGACTATTTTTTAAAATGTAAATTTTTCATACTTAAAAATCCAAATTAGGGCGTAGCGGTCGTAAATATCCTTGTACTCTACTTCATCTAAAATTGACAAACTGCTTGCGAAAGCTTTGAAGAACGCCCATTCGTTACAGTGAGATCTATCTTCAATGAAACCTTAAGTTGTTGGCAGTATTTTAATTTGAAAAGATTGTAAATGAAAAAGATTTTGATTCACCAGATGTGAACCTTAGTTATGAGTCTCATGTGTTCTTTGTCAAGATTTAAACGTCGAGCTAGTAAGGAACTACAGACGATTGAAGGTTCATAGATGTTGATATAAATTATTGTACGAGTTTTAAGGTTAATATATACCTGTAAAATCATGGCACCTCTAGTGTCAAATTAGTGTATGAATGAAGTCAGGCTTTACATAACCTTTGTTAACTCACAACTTCAGCTGGAAAGTTTGCCCGGCAGACCGCGCAAAGTTATTATTTCGCGGCATCCGCGCTGGGGCCCAGCTCGCGACGAAGTGCCAAGTGCCGGTGTGTTTGGTCTGGCACCGTGATGATTCTGCTGAAAGCGATATCACAGACTATGGTTCTGAATTTTTGATGTACCATAGTGCAAAAACCAAAATTTGATGAAAACTTTATATTTCTAAATCCCGCTGCTGTCCAAGAATCGACTATAGTTGCTAATCTAAGTTTTCACAGCAAATCATACCAAGGAGATCTTTTGGTGGCATTTGAACTTTCCAATTAGTGATGTCACTTTTATTTTCAAAATTGTGATTTTCGCGCACTTTTTTGTCTATTTACAGCCAATCAGACCGAAATTGTAAAAACTACAACCAAGGTGATATGCGAGACACCTTGAGCTTCCTATGTTCCAAAAATGACGTTTCTGGAATTACCATAGAAAAAGCCTTATATCAAAACGTCAAAAAAACACCCATTTTTGACACATTTGAACCAATTTTAGTGCTCTGAGACAAAAATCGAAAAAATAGAACCAAGCCACTAAAATTCAGACACTTTCCGAGAGTTTCACGAAATCTTAATTTCTTCCAAAATAAAACCTAGGATCCTTGATTAATTGAAAAAAGCCAGGGACTCGTGTTTAACCGCGGTTAACCAAGTGGTTGGTGTGAGTAGTACTAAAGTGGAAAATGGAATCGCGAGATAAAGAATAGATCTTTCATTCACTTTCCTCAGAAATTCCTCATCTTTATCAGTTTGGCCGTACCAAGCCTCCAAAATTATAGAATACTAAGTAAGAAATTCGGACAAAACTCCATACTGATCTGCAAGGACTCTTCAGCTGGAGATTTATGTGAGTGTCGAATGTGTAACTTTAAAATTCAAGAAGGAGATACATTTTGATTGAGACCCCTAAAATAGGGTCAACATACTGTTTTTTTGATAATACTGAAGCCAAATTCAAGAATTTTTCTAAAAATGCTTTGATATGACCTGCTCACGTTCTGTCCGATTAATTTAAGTCATTAATTATTGTTGAAGCTTCAAAACTCAGGGAGGTGATAATTCCGTCATTTTTGTAAGCACGTTTCTGATTAGAGAAGCCATCCGTCACTTTCGTTTTTTTCATAGGGTACAAGATTTTCTTCAAATATATCAGAGAGAGGTAATACTTGGTCAAACAATTTGTACTTTTGCGACAGTTGGCCATTGAAAACGGAGCTTTCCATTTGCCAGGCATTTCGATTGAAGGAGCCAAATTTTCAGCCAAATCTAACATACAAAAAGGGCCATGAGTAGTTCTTGTCTAAGTTGAACACCGTGCCCTGTATGATAAGTTAGCTAAAGTTTCTATCTGCCACCTCCCGTGTCTTAGGTTGACGTCAAATATCAATATTGACGTTCCCAAATCTACTTTTTGAAATTTTTATCTGATTGCGTTTGGTGTGTTACTTAATTTCTACACATATTTTACTGCATTTAAACCTATTGTAAAACACTTTATACAATTGAAAAACTTTTCAAATTATGAAGCTATTCCGAACGCCTACGCGTTTTTTAATTTTGAACAAAAATTTTTTTTTCCATATCGCCGAAAGTGCCCAATATTGCCAAATTTTTTGGCGAAAACTTTCGGTGATATTGGGTCCCCCCCTGTATTTTGATTTAAAATATGACGAACATTTGAAAAATCATGTTTATTCTTTCGATGTTTAAGACTTTTTCGAATAATTGTCCAAAGCGGATTTTTATTCAAAAAAACCATTTGAGACCATTTTACAATTTGTTATGCATTTGTGTTATAAAATTAGTATTTTTTAACAGGAGAATTTAATCCTGTTGATTATCGGTTCTCAGCTATGATGTCAAAAGTCTCTCTTTCGCTATATTGTACCACCCATAATGTTATGCGCGCGACCCCGGTGGCGGCCCTAGTCGAGCCACCTGACAAAAACACTACACAATAGTAAGAAACATTACAGTTTGAGTAATAACCCCGTGAACTTTCATCGACCGATCAAATTTTGATTTTTAACGAGTACAGTACTATCTTCGATATGTATATTCCGAATCTTCATCGTGAAGTGCGAGTTTTATCGTAGGCGATAGGGATATCAAAACATTTCCCCCCTTTTCGAGTGTAGTAGGTTATAATTTTCAAAGATGATCGAATTTAAACCTTATTTTCTCAGTATTGTCTTTTTCGGGATTATCGTTATTTTTGCAAATTAAAAAAATAATCGAATGAAATAATTTTTTAAACATTTAATCATACGAATAAATTTGTCATCAAATGAAAAGTAACTGAATTTAATGAACTCTTAATGAAAAATTTTAAGACAATTCGAAATAAGGAATTTCAAGAGTCAAAAATGGTGCTGAGCATTTACTATGACTAATAATGATANAAAAAATGGTCATAAACACAAATTGAAGAATGGAAAGCTTACTCAACGACGCCATCACAACCACAATGAAAAACGTGATAAAAACACAAATGATCGTAAAAATGACAGAGTAGAAAGCCTACTCTACAGCGCCGCACAAACACGAAAAATGTAAGCGATAAAAATCTGAAAAAAGTCATAAAATCTCAAAGAAATACAAAAGCCATAAAAATGACAATAAAAAAGAACGAAGCAACAACCGACCTTTGAAATATCGCAAAATTGGACATCAAATGGCCCGGTCAAAAAACAATTGATGATACTTAAAACTGAGGGGCAACAACAGACCTTTCAAAAAGTCGTTAAATATGTCTTATATAAGCAACATGAAATCAGAAATTATTATAAAACATTGTTTTTAACCAAAACCGAAAAGCAAAATGGAAAAAATCATAGAAGAAATATCAGATGACTCAAACGCTGAATTTTCAGAACAAGAAGAACCCAGCCCAAAAATACAAGATGAAAAAAAAGAGAAAACCAAGACGCGAAAACTAGATGAACAGAAATCTCCAGAACCAAAAACAAGAAGTGGGCAGAGGATGGACCACTTTTACTGGAACCGAGGGCCAAAGCGAACGCAGCACGTCGTACATCTAAACCGAAGAGCCCGATATCGTCAGAACCAACTTCAGCAGAAGCAGCAGCGGCAACGGACCCATCACCGTCACGCTCAATGACGACACAGCCGGCGTCTACATCAAAAAAATGGTCGAGATCGTATCTGAGGACTCTAGACCAATTGAAAAAGCTCTGAAAGAAATTAAGAAGCTAATCAAATCAAATAAAGAAGGTTTTATTACACTTTCGGAAAAAATTTGAAACGTCATAAACAAATTGACAGATGCCAACAAGACGCCTGTAGACGAGATAGAAGCCAGACATTTTGACCACATAGTCGTCATTATGATAGACTTTTCGCCGATGCAAATTTCAAAAAGTTTGGCCTTCCAAACGCTTGTAACGCGTCATCTAAACTACTTCTCAGGACGAAACTTCATGTGCCGCCAAATCCTACACCCAGAATCGGCTAGCAAAAAAATCGTTGCAACGTACCAGAACAAATATAAATTGCTCGAAACGACAATTTCGGGACTTCTAGAATTCTCAGATGAAGAAGGAATTTCCAAGAACTATAAATTCAACGTTTCGGCATTAGAGTTGATAAAGCAAAAGAAAGATGTAAAAAAAAGCGCACAATTTCGCAACTCTTTGCCCGATCGACATAGAAGTAATTTTCTTCTTGAAAGACAAATTTGGAGAAGAGCATCTTAAAATACTCATAACTGACAGACGAGCGCCTATATACAGAGTGCGAATTTTCGACCAAATAATACAGTCCAGTTTTAGAACAACTGACATTGCCAACGCAATCATAGAGGCCGCAGCGCCACCTGCTTACGAAAAAAGGCAAAGATACGTCAACTCGGAAGAACGATCAACTTCAAAAAGACAAAGAAAATAGAAAACTGAACAAAAATTTTTGATCTTTTTAACAACACTCGTTATATTTTCTGAATACTGATAAAAAATATTAAAATTTGAAGGGGGCTGAATGCTCAGCATTTATTATGACCAATAATGATATTATTAGTAATAACAAATCTCATCCTAAATCATATCAAACGCCCCCGATATATCTTGTTAGTAACACAAGATATATCGTGACCTTCAGATTTACAACCACCCACACTCGTAAAACGTCGGATATATAAANTTTCTACACAAGCACAAATAAACCAATATTCAACATATAAACCGCCTCATCTCTGACTCCACAAGCAAATAGAAGAACAGAATAGAAATAAAGTACTGGTTAGATAGAACAAACTATCAACCATTACAATGGGTATCGCTGTTTTTGACCCATCTTGAACTCAAATTTTTTTGAGGCAGTAGTGACCACTTACAGATAGTTAAGAAACCTAAACATTGGCCGCAAAAACTGTGGGTGATCAATCTGCGTTGATCCTTAACTCGCTGACATCGAAATCGTCATGCAAAAGCTAATGAGTTTAGTGATGTCAATATTAGAAATTAGCAATTCCGAAAGAGTAGCTATTTACTGTTAATCTCTGATTATGTTATTCTAATCGCTATGTTATTAAAACATAATTAGCTATTACTAGTAAATAACCGCCCATTTTCAAATTGATGATGATTTCTGATATTTTCGGTCATGCACTTTCGGTATTTCGGAAGTACTTATAAAATGTAATAGTGTTGCACCATTTGCTGAGTTAGGATTTTTGAAAGGGTATGCAAGTTGAATTTTTGCTCATGTAGACTGCAAAATTTCAATATTTAAAAAACCGTGCTATGTATTTTCTATTATAAAACTTTCTGGAACGAATAAATAGTGAGATGAAAAATTGTTAATGAATTATTAGTTTATGTACCTAATGTTTGCTGTATAAAAATTTTTATATTTTTTGTTCATTTTAGCCTCAATTTTAGCCTCTGACAAATATCTTTGGGAAGAATATGTTCGGAAAAATATGTTAAAAAGAAATATGTTAGAAAATACTTGATATTAAATATTACTTGAAAGAATTTTTACAAAAACTTCGCGCTTGACCCTTATATTCGAAGCACGTATTGATTCAACCCCATTATATATGGTGCTCTTGTTGATCAAATAAGGGTCAAACGCGGAAAGCCACGCCTAGAGCTTCCCTTCTTTGATATAATATCCTTTTTCCGACCTAAGTGGATCTTGAAAATGAGGGCTATCTCTATAGCGCGTGTTCGAATCCCACTAATGTTGTCTTAGTGACTGTCTTGGGTATGATAAAAAGCAAGAGTGCTTGATATTGAGAGCGTTAAAGTTTATTGGTGCGTAATCACTAAGGCAATCACTAACACAATCACTTATACAACATCAGTTGGATTCGAACACGCGCTGTAAAGATAACCCTCATTTTCAAGATCCACTTAGGTTGGAAAAAAAATAATAGCTTTAGAAAACGAATTTAATAATAAATCATATCCTTTTCCCAACGGAACTCCATCTCAAAAACGTTTATTATTTCTATAACGCGTGTTCGAATCCCACTGATGTTGTATCAGTGATTGTCTTCGTGAATGCTTGATTACACACCGATAAAATTTAGCGGTTCCATTATCAAGACCCTTGCCTATAATCATGGTCAAGACAATCACTAAGACAACATTAGTGGGATTCGAACACGCGCTATAGAGATAGTAAACGTTTTTGAGATGGAGTTCCGTTGGGAAAAGGATATGTTACGTATTTTTTTTTTAGTTTAATTTCATTTTTTGGAATAACTAAATTAGTTTCTAAAACATTTCTATAGAGTTTATGGAAATGAACTTTCTTCCAAAAGTATTGTGTAGTTATGGTGTTTTCGGCAACCTTGACTTTTTTGACTATTTATTTCCACGAATTTGTGCCGTTTTTCAATATTATTTCAGGGTTGTCAAAATTTGGGATATGATAATCCTGAAATTGCTCGTCATCGTAAAGTTCAAGAGCAAGTGTCTTCAACCGCATACAAAGAAGATTGGGAAGCAGATAAAGATTGTATTTACTACCCTGCAGATCACACACCAGCAATGGTGCAAATGCAAGAAGCACAAAAAAAGAACTCGGATGTAGAATATAGAAAGGTTTAACGGTTTACAAACGTAATAATTAAATACGTTACGCAAAAGGAAAAATATTACGTTGGCGCATAGTATGTATAATATATCCTGGAATAATGGATTAATATATGGAATAAGAATTAGGTAGGAACGGCAAAAAAAATTGTGTTAACATTTTTTGAATTAGGATTTAATTATAGTCCTTGAAAAAATATTACGTTCAGTACAAATTTTTCTTTAAAAATCTGCTTAAAAATGAAAAACGGCTCCTTAGAAGTTTCTGTTTGTTTTGCACTAGCGTTTGCAAAAATTTGAGCGAACTTTTAAATTAAACCTAGAAGAAGATAAATTTGTCGATGAATAATGTCCAAAAAACGGTGGTTTTTGCATATTCTCCAAAAAGTATAGCACTTATGCACAAAAACGTTCCTCAGTAGTTTTATCTACTAAGTTTACAGGTTATGTTGAAATAGAGATTACTATCAAAATAAAACCTAGGAGATATCTTTCCCGTTATTCATACAAAAACCATTTGACAAATTATTATCGCAAGTTCAAGGCTAGTTCTATAAATTGGCTATTCTCAAAAGTATCCTTAACCCCCACCTGTTTTCAATGTTATATTACCCACCTTCAACTGAGTGTTTTAAGGGCCTCGGTGCATTTTGACAGATACGGATATGGCCCATATCATATGGGTAGGATCATACCCGGGAGCACTATCTGCCAAACTAAAAGTGTCAGCAATATTTCCATAAACTTATAGGGTCAACTCTTCTCAAAAAAAAACGAATCAGACCGTCAAAAAAATTTTAGAGCCACCTAGATTTTGAGTTCGAATTAAAGTTTTCGAATTCGTCAAATTATGAAAAAAATTTGGAAAAAAATTCCGAATTATCAAAAAAAATACATTATTTGTGTTCAAATATTTTTTTCATTATTCGTTTCAAATCAACAAAAAACACTCTTCAAAATGGCCACTTTAACTTTTCGCGTAAAATATTTTGAAATTTTTTTGTTTCTTTGCTCTTGTTCATACTCTAAATCATAATTTTTTGAATGAAACTACGGTTTGGGAAAAATCCATCGAAGCCCTCTTTATTCAAGAATTAAAATTTGTATCCCACTGAAACTTGCCAACTTGATAAGCCGTCCTGACCACCATTTAAAATATATTTTATTCTCCTCATGAACAAAAATTTCTTTCGATGTGCTGGAATTTCTGTTTTTTTCGACTTTTTTCAAAATTTTAAATTTTCGATTTTGACGAAGAAATCGTTTGAAAAACAATTAAATTAAGTTTAAACGGTGATCCGGACTGTTTTCAAGGCTTCTTATTAATAAATAATAGAAAATAAATTTTACTTTACTTTAGACACCTTCGATAGCAAACGCGCTTTTTTGAGTGTTTTTTCAAAAATCGATTTATAAAGTAAAAATAATCGATCTGAAGAAAATCAGAAGTAAGCTCAAAATAGCAAAAAACGAAAAAATGCAAATCTGTCAAAATGCACCGAGGTCCTTAAGGGGGTATGCGACTCTGATTTGACATTTTCTCGGTGAAATTTACTGAAAACTAAGAGCTTATGAAAAAAACCCCGTTTGGCTTAATTTTTATCGGGAAAAGGTCAAATTAAGAACCACCATGCTCTTAACATACAGTAGGTGATGTTAAAAACACTTTTTCATTTTTAAGCAGTAGCTGACAACTTTTCAAAGACTTTTTTCTACTGATCGTAATATTTTTTCAAAGGCTACAATTTAATGTTCAGTAAAAAAAAAATTGCCGTGCTTACCATTAGGGCGTTTGCAGTTCGAGAAATCTAAGAAAGCTCTTTTTTTAAATTTCACTGTTTAACCGTAATTCTGATTGGTCGAAATTTTAACTAATCAAATTTGAGCAATTCGACTTGATTTTAAACGTTTTCTTAGGAAAGATCAAGAAAACCGAAACGCGTCGTGAATACTAAAATAAAGTACCTTATTTATTTTGATATTTTTATAAGGAATAAATTTGCGAAATTTCAGGAGAAAAAAATTTAATAAACTATTTAAAATACAATTTTATTTTTTAATTTTGGGTCTTAAAATGGTCTAAATTATTCATTTCTTAATTTAAATGGAAAACAGGAACATATTACTTCAGATAACACACTTTGGCGCTAGAGAATCTAAGGAATTTCTGAACTTTTAGCGGTTATGTTGAGAAAATCTTATTTTGACTGTGAAAATATTTTAGAGAATACTTGTAAAACCATTCCAAAATTGAGAAACGTTAAAAAATGAAAATTTTGATATTTTTTTCCAAATAGAAGTTAAAAAAATGAAAAAAATACGATTGACAATCATATTTAGCTGCGCTTTTTAAAGACTGTTTTTTTCGATAAAATTAAATCGCAAATGTACGTCTCTAATAAGATAACTATTTGTAAAAGCTGCAGCGGACTTAAATCTCATTAAAAGATTAACTTCCACCAATAGACTACCAGTCACCGCATTTATCAGTAGCTTTAGCTTTCTATGGAGTGGTAATTATGTACAGTATAATTTAACCCTTGTAAGCACAGAGCCACAATTGTGGCTCAAACATACCTAAAATCATTCAAAAAAGGCAAAAAACGGGATCGTAGGATCATTTCTTTCAAACAAATTATAAAGAATTTTGATTTGGTTCTCAAAAAATAATCGAAATTTTTTTCTAATGTTTGGTTCCAGTAATACGGGGTGTTGATTTATTAGGATTTTTCGCCTATGTTTCACTTCCTGAAAAATTATTTGGAAACTAGACATAAAATACAAATGTGAGATTAGCCAGTGTTTAGGAATGTTTTGTGCTTGCATAACAGTTAAAATAAAAATTAATTAGTATCTAGGAGCAGATATTTTTTTTTGGAAGTGAAATTTCTAATTTTCAACTTCAAGTATCCCATGAAAAAATTTATTTATTATAAAAGTGAATTTAGCAATCAAAAATTGTCAACAGTTGTACTTTAACCATATTTACTTGTAAATATAGAAAAAGTGTCATAATCTGTTTTATAAGAGAAAAATAAACATTTTTTTATCAAAAATCACGATTTTTCCATCAAAATTTTGACTTATTTATAAATTACTTTTGATTTATGAGATATAAATCAAAACGGACAAAACTATGGCGTAGCCCAGATACTTGTGCATCGTTTTCGACAGAAATGTAACTTGTGAAGGCAACTGTGACCGTTTATTCACGTGATATGGCATACATTGCTTTTCTCACTATATTTTTAGAACTAAAATTTTATAATTCTAGAATATAAAATGTCGGATGCAAAATATTACCTTTCAACTTCCTTTTGCAGAAAAATTGAAATTCCAACTGCCTTAAGCTTTCTGTTTAAATAACGTTCAAAGTAGAGCCACAATTGTGGCTCTGCTGCCTTGGCGAAACTTTTGTTATATGCTCACAAGGGTTAAGGAAACCGTATGTGCGTTTAAAAATGAGTCAGCAATTTATAATTAACTATAAAAAATTTGGTTCCCGCCCTTCAGAATTTATCTGTTTAGCGGCATTGATCTTTATCTGCAAACACCTTTAAGAGTAAGTTCTTGTATTTTCGGTAAAAAACAGTGTATCAGCTCCCGACAGGGCTCGCCGGGAGGCAGAATTATTATAACCAAAAGTTTTTCTGGTCAATTTTTCTAAATTTTTTTTGATTTTTTTTTATCACAAGAAAAATTTTGGAAAATGTTGAAAAATATTATTTTGCTACAATAAATATTTTCACTGAACACTTTGCTTGTAGTTCTTATCGTAAGGTGCTCGGACTTGATAGGGTTAATAATGTAGAAATATTGCCTAATTGACATTGTTTAAATGCTTCATTATGGTTAATACTGATTATTTTTTAAAAAAATACATGACCCAGGTTTAAAATCCCAAAAACAACGATTTTTGAACGATACTGAATTAATTAAAACTTAATTGTTTGTCTCGTTTTTTGACTTTACGCCTTCGAACTGTGGTCTCTAATGAAATTAGACTAATGATCTTTGCTGTTGCAAGCGGCAAATTCCTCAGACCCAATTCGGTCGCACTGCCTGGGTGTGACGTCTATTTAAGGAATAATTTACGAAATTGAACAGTTTCATAAATAGATTATACAATGTTTCACACCGGCCTACTGATTGTGTCTATCGTTCCTAGAGCGCTCATCGCATTTTAAGGTTTTATTTTGCTTATTTGAGTTTCAAGAAACATTAAAATATTTTCAACAAATTAAGATGGTTTTAGGGTCTGGAAATGAAAAAACGTTATTTTAAAAAAGACATGTATTTTGATCTGACATGGCAGTCGTATTTTAAAAAGAAAATTCGAATTCTTGAATAATTACAAACTCAGTCAAATACATAAGCGTGACTACTAGTGAGAGATAGTTTACCAACGTATTAATATGACCAAAAACAGTTTAAAACTCTCCGACAAAATATATTTGGCGAAAAATAAATTTTCGGTGTACTACACGAAAAGCAACTTTTTGTTTGGAAAACTTTCTTCAGGTAATTAAATTACCTCTTGATACTGTTTTTAGTGTTTTCCCATTAAACAGTTTATATCGTGAACCATGCATTACCGAACTAAATTCAGTTTTCTTTCAAAATTTTTGAACGATTAAAAAAATGTCCGGAAAATGTCCGGCGCTCCTGAGCTGTTTTTTTCAATTTCCACGGTCATAAACATAATTCATACACAAATTTTAATAAATTATTCAACATTTTTTAATCTAAAATTACAGAAAAAAAATCCAAATCTTTGGAAAAATTCTTTGTTATTTTTTATTATTTTCCGCATCCGATTTAGTCGGCAACTAAGTTTTGTTGTTTAATTTACTGATAAGGAAATTTTCTTTTAAGACCCCACAACCTCCTTAAAAAACACAAACTTAAAATTTGCGAATTTTAGCTGTTTTGTGGAGCACGGCTAAGATATTTTTCATGATAACAAGAATCGTCAACAAAACAAAGGATTTATAATTAAAAATTCGTAGTTAACTAAAAGCTTAACAGCTTCTGGCTGTCCGTCAAAAACTTGGAAATTTTGAAAAAAATTGTGAAGATCATCGATAGAAACATAATTTAGTACTTTGATGATTCTAGTACACTGTATTCTCAAACTTGAAACTTATTCGTGCCTTTTAGATTTCTCTAGATTTAGATTAAGTTCAGACTTTGCGAGTTTTATTCACTGTATTTTTAAACAACGTGATAATGTAATAAAGCGAAACGTCGTAAAGATATTTAAATTAAACTTTGATGATTGTTAACCATTTATCAGAAATACAACAAACAGAAAACGGAAAATAAATACAATGCATGCGAAACGATAGATTATAAAGCGCAAAAATCTAAAAAAGTAAGCTAAAATTGAGAAAAAAATCACTCAAATTTATAATTCAAACATTATTAAGGCAGATTAATAAACATATTTAACGAGGGACATATATCTGATAAAATACATGGTTTGATGATATTTTATACTTATAAATAAAGAGTTTTTGGTCTTTTTCGCTTTATTATGCTTTTTCTAATGCGTTTATTGAAAATAAATAAACGTGTTGGAACCGCCCAATCAGAATATAAGTTTTTTATTAAATGAAATGTGGCACCAGGGTTTGGAAGAGAATTTTCTCGCCTGTTAAAAAGAATGATTTGCGTTGATTTTCTTTCCCCTTTTTTCCTATTTTCACTTAAACCTACGCGCATGAAAGGCGAACGAAAATGACTCATATTTACAAGTCTGGTCCAAACGTATTATCAAAATTCTACCTGAAATATTTTATCATGCGCTAATTCAATTATTAATAACAAGAAGTTCAAACTTCACGTGTGAACCAATATGATTATTACATAACATCATTGAATTATTAATGAAGAGATGTTTAGACATCACTGAGTTTATAATGAACCAATAAGATATTAGCCAATGAGATCTTCGCCTCCCCAAACTAATTATTCTAAATAAAATATATAACTTATATAAAAATATTCGATGAGGTTCTGAAAAAAATAAAAAAAATATAAAGAAATAATAGCAAAAAATAATGCACACCCGTAATCTTGGAGACCGTTAATTCTAAACTAAAAACTTTACAAAATAATGTTTTACTTATACTCTCAGTTTGAAAAAAACGGTTACTAACATAGGCTGTTACAGGTTTTTCCGAGCCCATTAGATTCTTTATTTGAACTGATATTTTTGTCAACAAGGAGATAAGGATCATTTGATTAAATCAAAAAATTTTCCTTTTCGACATTTGAAATGCCTATATCTTTGAAAATACTGGGCGTCAAAAATATTATATACTGCATCGAAATCCAGAGATTCAGAAGAACACTCCTGAATCAATTCTTTTAAAGTTTAATGAAGTTGATTTTTGACCAATGAGAAACCCGGATTTTTTCCAAAATTTTGAAATTTTAAATATATATTTTTCTTGGTCTCTGGAAAATTCTCAACAATTGGTACCTTTTCATTTTTCTATAAATATCGTAGAATTCCAATGCTGAAAAACCTGTAACCCCCTAAACTAACAGTTACTAAAATGGTATCTGAAGTAATCGTTACAGATTATCCTTTATTCAGGAATCCGAACTTTCGTATCAAAAAGACTGGGAAAACGCGAAACAAAAAGTAAACTCTGGTGCTGAAACCCTCGAAACACTGCACGCTAAAACAGCTCAGAATCAGCAATCCAATCGACTTTATAAAAAAGACG
Organism: Oikopleura vanhoeffeni; assembly: GCA_004367855.1. Lineage (NCBI taxonomy): Eukaryota > Metazoa > Chordata > Appendicularia > Copelata > Oikopleuridae > Oikopleura > Oikopleura vanhoeffeni. The sequence continues at coordinate 8,233 of SCLH01001149.1, read as the reverse complement.
GCGTTGAATTCATGAAAAATTATGATAATAATAAAGGATTAGGAAATCGTGGGGATATTGCACATGATGTTATGTCCGGGAAACAAAGTGATGTTCTCAACAGAAATTACAGGGAGGAGTATGAAAATACAAAAACAAAATATCAATTTGAAAAAACACTCAACGAAAGCAAAGGCAAGTAAAAAAAACCTTATTGTTTCCGATCGAAAAGTTTCATTTCAAAAATACAAGATTGAAAATGTGTTTTTTAATCTTCATCAAGAAAATTGCCATAAAGTGGTCAAAAACCAACTTTCCAGGGTTCTTGTTGGGAACAATGTTAATAAAAACTTTTCCAATTCTGAGAACTAGTCTTCCAGATATATAAATTTTCTCAAAAAATATTTTCTCCATAATATTTACTGATTCACGGTCAAAATTAAAAATCAGCTTGATTACGCTTTTAACGCAACCCTGACATAGCAAGTGTCAGCAATAAAAAATATTGTCCACCAATTACCCCAATAGAAGTTACTCGCGATTTTTATCTGGTTTAGTTTAAATTTTAATCCGATTAAAGTTTTCTATTTTTTCAGCGATTTTTTGATCGCGCAATCCGAAAAATCCGCAAAATTTAGTAATCGCATTCTCATCGACTTGTTCAAAATAGCTGGTTGTAAATTTACATGTAGCTGGTACGTTTATTTAGAAAATCTGTAACTTTCTTTAATCTTTAACTTTCACGGGACAATTCGGGGCATCAGCATTTTCATGTGAAAATATCATGATATAAATTCTTAACAACATAAGCACCTTTTTCCAAAATTTGACCAAAAAATCACGTGATCTTATATTTGTGAATTAAGTGTTATGCCAAAAATGGTTGCAGGTGGACAGAATTCTAGGACTAAAAGAAAAATGCTTATTTTCATTATACAGTACATTGTATCGATTATTGCCCGTCAATCAAAATGTTTTTTTAAGTTTTTCTTCTATGAGGCGTGAAATTTTCGAATTTCAATGAAGGTATGGTCAGAAATAACTTATCTTTTTCAAACAAGATTTTTTTATTGGTTGATTAAATAGCTTTCAACAAAAATGAGTGAAATTATTTTAAAATACTAAGAAATGTTTAAAAAAATTAAAATAGGAAAATTAACTTCTTTGATTTTAAAATCTTTTAAAATAACGGATCTAGGTTGTAAATTATTTTTGTGGTTCTTTTTAATTTTCGAAAAAAGTGTGTGCCTGAAATTATTTTTCCTTAAGATGTGATGTAAATAAGTTGAAGGCTTATTGCGCCCAGGTTAAGCTGAAAAGATCAACATTTTTTTAAAGTACTTTTGGTTATCAGTTGTTGTGGGAAATATGTGGAGAAGAACAGTATTTCTGAGCGCCATAACTTTTTTTTTAACTAACAAAATTTATGGTTATCGCTTCACAAAAAATCAGATGAATTGTGTTAGATTACAGTCGCTACAATGAAATTGAAAAATTTTTTGTTGTCATTTTTTTGAAGCACTTTTTGGAAGCAACATTTTTTTTTTGCAAAAGCTATTGGTTCGGTGAAAAGGATACGCATTTGGCGGATATAGTCTTTCGTCTCCTTTGATTTTTTTTTCATAATTATATAATGATATGACATCACACTGCTTGATGAGATCATAAAACAAGTTGAGAGAGAATTAAAGTAAAAATGGTCTTAGGAGTTGCCGACTTTGGGTCTGGTTTTAAATTGACCAGATGATTTTAAAGATAATATTTGGCGAATCAAATAACTATGGGGCTCGCTTTCGAAAATATGAGGTTTCAGCGGAATAACATTATGGTTTCTGAGAAAATAGAGAAAAACGATAAAGTTACTTTATGGATTCACTCAGGTTGTCATACGTAGAGTAACGGTGACCTGAGGACTGATAAAAAGTGTCGACGTCTGTCGCCTCCTTGATTTGACAGATGCAATTTACGATTGTAGAGGCACTGTGAATATGTCTTATGGAACATTCAGAAAACCGGACTCGGTTTAAAAGTCTCTGGCGCCAGTCGTCATGGCGGGGCCAAATTACGTTTTACTAACAATTATTACGTACTGTGTCAATTTGATACCTCATAATTTTTTTTCAGAAAATGCCAAATCCAAATTTATTAGTAGTCGGTCATGTTCTGAGTTGGTTGTATGAAGAATAATAATAATTGATTGGCCATTAGCTAGTAATGTGACGTGCAAAGGTCCACCATGTTTCAGCTCCTACGTAGTAAAATGCAAAGTTCCGACAAAAACGTGAATCCACTCTGCGTTGCATCTGAATGACTGTAGATTCTCATACGAGAGGACAGTCTTTTTTTTTTATGTAACTCCAGGCACTCTGGAACATTTTGAAATTTTCGTGAAAATATTTTTCGTAGACAAATAGTAGATATCTCGATCCTTCTCGTATGATCTGATACACCTGGTCTGTGCGCGAATTGTAACGCACCAGAATGGTGCGAAGCTGTCATGATAAGGATTTGGTGAGCATTGTTTTCGATCTAAAACTAACATGCGTTATAAAGTTAATCTGGACCGTTTTTTATTGAGTAAGAGCTTGTTTTATAGCTTTTATGATTTTTGTCGAGTCTATTTTAACGTCGGGCATAGTTGATATTTGCCTGCGTATTTTTTTGAGGTTGAGGTTTTAGTTGTGTAGGTTTTTATAATTAATTGGCAGAGATTATGGCTAGTTGAGAGGGATTGTGGTTTTTTTTGTGACCATTTTGTTGGAGTTTCATTTTGTTTTATATTTTTCTTCTATAAGTGTATTATTTTTAATCTACGAAATTTTCTGCGCAATTCGCTGGCTAAGTTTGAAATAACTGGATTTTTTTATGGAGAGTTGTCATCTGTTTGGGTTTATGAAATTACCGTCAGAGAGGTCAGTTACCAGTTTGAACCTGAGGTGGGGTTGGAGGATCTAAAAGAAAGTGATTTTTGTTTTATATGAAGAACATTGAAGTTTTTTCCGTTGTTCTCTGCTTAGCTGTGAGTGAAGTCAATAGGGTTTCAAACCTTTTCATTCTTCTCGGAAACAATGAGAATAGGTCTCTTTATCAAATTGACGTCTAATCCGAGACGACTAAGACTGAATAAAAAACACGTTCTTTTTCGACATAATTTTCGTTTTAAATAATCAAAATTGGAAGGTGGTATTTCGCTGGCCGATTATAGTTAAAAAGGTCGTTTCTTGTGTATCGCTCTCGGTTTTCAAAAATTAAGTAAACATCGGATGCCAAAGTTAAAAACACTTGTGCATTTGTAAAGTTTCGACTTTGGTGTCCGTCTTTCTCTTGGGTGACCAAATTTGCTTTTGGAGAGGATCTGCTTGAAAAGCTCTTGAATCTCTGGAAATTTAAATTTTTTTTCGGGGTGACTTAGTATTTACAATTTCGAAATTGTTCAGCCAGGCCTTTTTTGGACGATGGTAGTTAAGTTCTTATAGCTGTTGTATTGTTTCAAGCCCCCCGTTTAAGTTTCGGCTAATGCAGCCCGATTGGCTTAACGATATGTTTTTGTCTGGCCTTTTCGGGGATGAGTTTTGGTTCATACCAACGCTGTAAAGCGAAGGCCGCAGGAGCCGTGCTTGAGGAAATCCGAAAGCGTGCTTATGAGTAAAAGTCCGCATATAATTTAAGTCACATTAACGTTTATACACCCTGCCCGTTGGAATTAAATTAATCTCGGCTGGATGCACTCTTAGTAGTTTCTGAATAAGTTAGGGTGATTTGGTTCCAGATATAGCAAATAAATAATGGTAAAGGAGGTCGCTTCCAGATAAAAGTATCTCGATTATAAAAAGTAGAGTAGAAGTGTATTTCGAGGTTGTTTGTATTGTTGCAAAAATAACAGAAAACCCACGAAAAAGTAACTTTTGTATAAAAAAAGTCAGAAAAGATATAACCTTCTGATGAATATAATAGGCTGTTTTAATATTAGTGAATATAAAAATTCCGCTCGATTATAGACAGTAAATAAAAAATTAGTTATGCGTATGATATTGATAAACAGTTACGATTATTCTTGTTGAAATTTGCGAGGAAATACTTGTGTTATAATAAAACAGCGGGAGATACTCTCATAACCTTAACTTTGCGGGAGATAATCCCAAAAAAAAGTAAAGTTGGGCATATCATAACGTAAATACGTAAAAAAAAGAATGTTTTGTATATGAGCGATAGTTGATAATACGTTGACCTGATTATGATTTAAAGTGGATTTTGTTTTTTTTTCTACAAAGAAAAACATTGAAATTATTTGTTTTTATATTTGTTTTTCATAGGTTATGTGTCCCTTCCCTTGTAAAAAATATTGAGTTGAGTTGTTAAATATTATAGCATTAATCATATTGGCACCATGCAAATTAAAATTATTTGCTAAAATATTTTTTAATGGTCTTCAAATAATTTTTTTATAGACAAATAATGAAAAATTATAGACTATTTTAGAATCAGGATATATATGAGAACTTTGTATAATTTCAATACATGTGTCTTTTTGAAAGAATATGCTGTTTTTGCTCTTTTTCCGAAGTGGAAAGGTCCTCCTTTTATATCAGAAGTTGCAAAAAATGCAGAAATAAAACTAAGTTTGATAACAGACAATGTGAGGATAAGGTCAAAATGTCCGAATTTTATTTTTTTCAAAAGTATACGCAAGAAAAGAATGGAAACAAAGTGCAGGTGAAGGATTGAAGGACTCAGTTATACTGTTCTTGGCAGGGCATTGAAGGGTCGCTCGCGGATGTCATTTTACATTTATCAGGCAGGAGCTTCGTCTGAGAAAGTTTCGATATGGGTTGGGGTCCAGGCTTTGAGTATGTTTGGGTACAAATGTAAATCTGTGATATATTGGAGTACTTTCTGAAAACAAAAAGTTGTTATTTTTAGAGTAAACTTTGTAGAAAAAGCTCAGAAAATTATTGCATTCACTGATATATGAGTGCTCGTTTTTGTTGCATAAGGCAAAATGCTGATTAAGTTAGTAAAAAATTCTTCTTCGTTTTTCTTTTTTAAGAAACAAACTGACATACGCAGTTGATTACGTCTTGAAAAAGCTTTATGATATTTCTGCTGACAAATAATGTTAAGGGGTGTACTCTCTCATCCTTGAAATTTGAAGATTAGTTTAGAGCATGAATCGCCGTGTTTCTCTCGCTAAACTCAATCGGAAGATGGAAAAACCATTAGTGTTCCGCATAGGACCCTCACGGGGTGTGGAGAAATGAACACATCATAGAGGTGTAAGTCGGTGTCAGGCTCTGACACGACCAAACTTGGAAATAGAGTCACGGAGGTTTTTGGGGGCGGCTGTTTATAAGACAGGTTTTAAAGATCTAGATCGCGGTATTGGATCAACCAATATAATGACTATTCGACCTAAATTGGTGGTATATTTATATCACTTATCATTGTGTTCGTTGGCGGCCCTCTTTGCTCAGATTCAAAAGATATCACAGAAATTCTGTTATGGCAGTCCAACTACCTCCTTATCCATTTTTTCGATTTGTTGAGACCCAGGACTTCCATTCTGAGAGCCTTAATAATTTTTTTATTAAAATTTTTAATGTTAAAAAAAAGGTTTTTTAAGGAAAAATAATCAGAGAATACTCCCCTAAAAGGACGAGGATTTGAAGTTATGACAAAAATTTTTAAAAAAAGATGATAAAATATCATAATCAAAAGTCTTCAAAAATAAGGGTTTTTTAAATAATGCTAACTAAGGGGAATAAGGGGTGAGGGTCAAAAAAATACTCCAAATTTCAAGCAGGTGTGGCCTCTTTCAAAATATGGATTCTATGGCGCTGAACTGAGTTTCGCAATGAAGTCATGATCCCTGAAAATTCATATTTTTATGAATATTGCAATTTTTTGGGGGATTTAACAGATATATGATGTAAATTTATATATAAAAAAATATCCTAATATTTTAAAAAGATCATTTTTTGGTGATTTTCTGAGATTAAATAATTAAAGGCAATTACCGACATATAGATTTCGAAGTTTCTGTCTCCGACCATATGCCGTAAGTTGAAATTAAATCCCGTCATCAGGAGTGCTCGAAGCTTCACTACCCGTTGGTCAAAATGATAGTATAGAACCCTGTATATATTATATTCGACTCCGAAGACGCCGGGCGGTAAAATTGTAGAAACCAGTGATCCGATCCCGGGTCCAAACGTGACGAATTTTAACAATACCAGGGTGATATGCACACAAACGAGCAATAGCGAGCTTCTTGAAGAATATATCGCACTAAAAAGTTCGGTCTGTAAATCCTTGAATAGGGGGGGTATTTTGGGCATGCTGGCACCAAATCATTATTCTTGGCAGCCAAGAACTGCATATTCTCTCTTCTTTCCCCTGCTTTGAATCACTGGTTATTTCTCCCCTGAAAATTTAGGATAGAATTTTATTTTTGTTGATTTATTCGAAAAAAAACTCGATCGGTCATAAGTATTGTTTCACTATGTAGTTTTTTTTTGATGATTATTTTTTTGAAAATAAGATTTTTTTGGGATTGAAATATATATATATAAGACTTAACCAAGGAATGGTTCTTTCATTGCAAAAATGCTCATCGTATTTTTCATCCTTATCTATGTAAAAAATTCCTCTCTCGTAGCTCGTCTTCCGTATTCTATTATTTTGTTCAAGCGTTTTGTTAATGTATTTCGATTGGAGAAACCCTATTTCGGGGCATGTGAATGCCCTGATCTGCCCCGCTCCATATGTACTAAAATTATTGTTCTTCAAAAATCTAATAAAATCTTTTTTAAAAAAAACATTATAGCTAAAGTGATTTTAAGATCGGAATCAAAATTTAAATAATTATAAAGATTTTTTTAGTCAAATAACCGTACTCTCATGTTGAAACCAAAATGTACATTTTTCTGAATAAAGTGTCCTATTATATTGAAGTGATAAGTGTTCCAATCCACATTCGAGCTTTCTTGTCAGTAAAGTAATTTTGAAGTACAAAGGTTCTATTCAAAAATATGACTGCGTTGTTCATAAGCTTTTTTAAATGTACTAATTTAGGATTTTTTTAGAAGAAGGAAATTTTTTTGTAAAATGTATAATATCTAAAACTTAAACAGCCGAAATTATTATATAAACTTTATTCCATTCTGGTTCAAAATTATTCACTTTTCGCAACATACTTGAACTGTAAAGTTCAATAAGTTGTAGCCACTACATACACCCATGAGAGTGCATCAATAAATCATAAAATTACAATAATAAATGTAGATCATTTATCATGATAAATAAATTTTATCAATTGTCCATCCCAGGTAGACTATATATCAGACCAACAATATTCGTCATAATTAACTCATACCGGATGGAAGGCAGAATATAATATATATCTAAGATAATATTTAATCACAGGACAGATCGAGCATTGGTGCTCAGACTGAGCAGCTTCAGCTTTTCTTTTTCCTTTATCTGTTATTCACTTAGATTTTACTTTTAATTCCGTTTGAATAATTCGATAAATTTTTATATCAAGAACAAATCATATAAATACGTAAGAATGTTGAGAAAAATTAAAATAAAGTTATTTCGCAAATACAGACCACAGCCCGTAAGCATTTACAGGGGGAAGCGGATATCGCCGGCCAATATCGTCGGAATTTTCCAAAATGGCCAAGAAAACCTCTGAAATTTTTCGAACTTTTTAGCTTAAATTTTCCAGTGCCAATATGCAGAATGTGCAATATCCGCAAAAATGCAGGATATTGCCGAATTTTTTTTGAAGAATTTATATTACAAATTTAATTTGTGGGCGCCCTGAATGATGTCAGTTTCAAAATTGAATTTCCCTAAATTTTTCTCTTTCCAACGTTGTTTGATTGCATTTTTGGTTGAACGTACTTAATCTCCCGCATTTAGTGAATTCACTTCATTTAAAAACTACTGTAAAATTCCTTTATAAGAAATTTAAAAATTGTTTCGACATATTGACGTCATTTCGAACGCTACGCGTTTTTTTTTTTTTGAACGAAATTATTTATTTCTGTCCCATTATCGCTGAAAGTGCCAATGATCGCCGAAGAATGCCTAAATATCACAAAAGTTTTTTGGAAAATGATTCGTAAAGGCGATCTCGGCTCCTTATACTTATATCACATCATATATTTATAATAATAAACTCCACATTATGAAGTATAACAATTATAGTAGTTTAATTTTTAGTAAAAAAATATTTGATAATATCTAT